>OX457036.1:58402051-58752051 GCA_949752735.1 Lumbricus terrestris | reverse complement strand
GGGTTCGATTCCCGGTCGCTCGGATCTTTACTGCGGGTGGCTCGGTCGCAATATAAACGTGGAGTGAGAGGTTGTACTCTGCCTCCGACACTAATCATCTTCGATATGAAAAAGTGTCGTTAAGCCCGAAGTACCAGGTGATCATCGCCCGGACCATCAAACAGTAGCGTCTACGTGACTACGTCTACGGTGTTGTGTCCGTGAACAAGGAGGGTTGAAATGTATTGTGAGTAGTATCATGGTAATGACTTCATATTCCATTCGTCCAGGTATTTTGAGCCAGTGGTATGCTTTGAGTAATTTTGGTGACAGCATGGGCGAGATCAAGTTGAATAACTTGAAGGCGTTTCATGTTGGTGATGTTCATGTTCATTTTTTTATTTATTTATTTATTTATTTATTGCCAAAGAAACAAAAGAACATGTGTACAAGTAGTAGATACAGAAACGGTCTCTGAGCAACAGGAAGCCCGGAAAAAGCTAAAAGCTTATATCAACCTGGCCCCTAAATTACATTTACATTTCAGTCAACGATACATGTCACACAGTTGTAAACAAAAAAGTTCTGTTGAGACCATATGAGAGGAAGAGTATAGAATTACAGTAGTTTGCTTTAGCGCAAACTATAAAATATGTAGCGATTGTAGATGCAGTTATAAAACCGAGCACATGGCGAATTCTGCTTACGCGCAGGCCTATAGGTCTATAGGTCTATAGCAATGAATAATTCAGTTTTAAAGGATTGAACTTCAAGACACAGAAGATTGAATTTTATAGAGGAGGAGATTAAATTTAGGTTAACCACATGAAGAAGATTATCCATGGAATCAGAGAAGCTGCTTGGAGAGGAAGAGGTGCAAATAGGTCAAGTGACGACCTTTTTTTAGTCATCCGCCCAAAATTCTTAGGATTTTCCCGTCCGAAAAATCTGACGACCTTTTTTTTCATCCGCCTAAAAATTCTAAGGATTTTCCAGTTTTACCTCCTGTTTTGCCCGAAAAAAATTCCGATTTTTTTTGGCCCGTCCATGCCTCTTTTGCCCGAAAAACACATTTGCCCGAAATTTGGGGGGCATTTGCCCCCCTGGAACCCCGTCTCGTACGCCTATGGGTAGAAGTAGAACTGTGCTGATGATGAATAGCTGCTGTTCAAAAACAGAGCGATGCGGAACACCACAGGTGAGAGGCAGAGAGGATTTTTACCATAACCTTCAATTTTATTGCACCAAGATAACAAAAACATATTTGCGAAGTAGGCCTAGATATAGCCTATACACTGTGTCCGAATAAAAAGTAGACCCCACAAAAAAGTCAAATAACTCGGTCAAAACTCTTAGGATTTGTCTGAAATTTTAAACAGAGCAACAGTGACCATATTTACACGAGATCCTAGAGCCGATTAGAAATATTCGTGATTTTGTCAAATTTATGAGCGTTTAAAATGCAGCACCAAAAAATTGAACTTTCCAACATGGAAAACCTGAAAAGAAGTGAAATTCAGCTATATCCAATGTTCAAAATGTCCTTCTTGTTCACGAACACACGACCATAGACGTGGTAGTTGTCCAGGGATACACTCGGCTTCGTATCCTGCAGCTGTGGCCGCCCAGCTGGCCAGATCTCGATCCGGAGTACCAGGTGCATTTACTGGCGGGGCGCGTTTTTCGTTCACGCGTATTCATGACATCGATAACCGCAGGGTGTAGGGCGCGTCTGATTGAAGAGTGGCAGATGTTTGACCAAGTGATCATCGACCGTGCCATCAAACAGTAGCGTCTACGTCTACGGTCTCCGCCTGTTCGCTCCCCAACAATCTGCTCTCCTAATTCAGCCTTTCCTCCGCTTGCATTCTCCTCTGCTGCTTTCCATTCACGACTGAAAACCGAACTCTTCAAGCTATCCTATCCAGATTCCAATCAGGTTCTACGCAACTACCACCATCACCGAAAACCACCATAGCACCACGCTGTCTCCTCGGCTTGACCTCCTCGGATTTTGACCTGGCACCGGAACGAAAAAGGCAGCTCTGGCTATTGCGGACTTGATTTGAAATAGCGCCGGTGAATAAGCTGGTCTCCCTGGCGTGGCGTTTGTGGGCGCTGAGAAATTCTCGAAGATTTACATTACATTACATTTACATTACAATAGCCTAAACCTTCGAAAATTGATCGGCGTGGTGCTGACGAAACGTTGGGGCATTCGACATTGCTTCTACGTAGAAAACCAGACTAAACATATTAATAATTATAATTTTCGTTTATTCAACAATCCGGTTGACAGACTGCAACCGGTTACAGTGTGCAATTATGCAGTTGAAGCAATTTACAAGATAGGCATAGGGATTATGCTAAGGATTTTTTTCAGCTATAGGCGTATACGCTTGAATGACGCATAGGCCTATGTGGTCAGGGATTTGTTCTCCAAGCTGAAATAATATTATGGCATTCGCTTAATTTCAAAGAGTGAATTTGCTTCATTTTTGACTTTTACAAAGGATTAATGGGCTTAGGCTATTTACTTCGAACGTAGCTTTTAGTGAGCACTCATCAATAAGCTAGTGGCAAGCGTTTGGCCGTCGAGTGGCGCATTTCGGGCTGCAGCAGAGGCGGAGCCAACGTACGTAGGCCTACTGTTTGTTATTATACTGTGACGCAACTCCCGTGAATAAGCGGCAGGCTTTCAAGTGTCGTTTTGGAAGTTTGGAGATTGCGATTCTGCCGGTTAATTAATTCCAACGTCCTCACTGTGCAACAAAGTCAAACGGTAAAGAAAATTCGGCTTACCAGGCAGAGTCAGCAGAAGGAAATAATGAACAACGATCAAGTGATGTCCTAGTGATCCCTGCATAGTAAATGTTAAATATCTGAGTTTAATAACTGAACTTCAATTAGACTAGGTAGGGCCTATGGCAGAAACTTTCTTGTTTTAGAGATGTATTCGAACTGAGTTTGAAATCCCAACTGAACTGCTTTGCGTTGGTAGGCCTATAGACAGGACGGCGACGAGAAGGCAACCAATAATTTATTCCGTTGTTCACTATAGCGGCGATTGTTTCTGGTCACGTTAAACGTAGAATAGGGGCCTAATTATCGAATTGCTTCTCAGGACGGCCTCTATCAGATATAGGCTCAATGGCTGCTTGCATTGGACACTAGTGTATCTTGTAGCTCGAATGATTGAATAGTTCTATTTCGGATTTGTCTAATATTATTTTAATGTCAATATTAACTAAATAAAACTAACGACTTCGATGACTCTAGCTATTGTTATGCGCAAAAACAAGGACCAGGAAAGTAGAAACTTAGACCTAGAGATGCGTTATAGGACCTACGTGCAGCTGAACTAAAAATGATGTCCTGAGGGTGTGTTTTGACTTTTGAGTTGTGATGTAAAGGCCAAAATAAATAAAGTCATGAAGAATGCACTTGAAACGGAAATTGGTTCTAGACTAGATTCTTTGTCTGGAACAGATATGCTATGTACTGCTATGTACTGAACTGCGATATCCTATCCTGTAATGATTCTTCCTTTTCACCCTACCTCCCACGCCGTTCCAACTCTAAAACGTTAAAACGTCATCTACCTTAGCCAACTGTCTAACTCCTCGCTTGAATCTCCGGATCTTGACCCCTGCCTATCAAACATAGTTTTGATTAAGCGCCTGTAAATAAGCTGGTTCCTTTTAATTAGCTTTTTTGAGGGCGCTGTAGAAATTCCGAGTTTACGATTACAATCACAACAATATTGTCTGATTGAACTAGGTCGTTGTAGGCTATATTCGTTTAATGAGCAAAAGCAGTCTGAGAAACCGCAACCTGGTAGGCCTACATTGAGACAGACAAAGATTAAACTAACCGAAATTAGAGTAATGGGAGCAATCATTTAGGTCTACTGGAATTGAATTGAATCGATAGGCTCTAGTTATGCTTCAGTAATGTTTGTAAATTGTAATGAACTCTATAGAGACAAAGTTCCGGCCAACTTTGCACGGAAGTTCAAAATTGCGCATAGAGCTCTGAGACCTGGATGGATGACGGATGTTCTTTGGAGGAAAAGACCGCGAAAGACATGGGGTCATTCCTGACTACAGTCTACCGCATGTAGCAGTCGGTCCTCAGTCAAACCGACTCGCATTGCAACTTTTGCGGCATCTGAAGGAAGGTAGGAATATAGAGGGGGCCTATCGTGAAAATATTTCAGTTTTACATGCCTTTTTAAGGGGCTTAGCCCCCGGATGGCCTTTTTAGGGGGCTTAGCCCCCTAGCCCCTCCTCCGGCGCCGCTACTGTGATCAGCAACGGTTGAGTCAGGTTTATAGGCTACATATATACGTAAAACAATGGCGGACTATGAACATCGATTCTAGAAGCAAAATGTGCGCGTTCATTGTTTAATAGCATAGAGGACTTGCCTTTCCGTGTATAGCCGTACATTTTAGCGTGTTCCTTGTATCTATGGCCAGTGTAAAGGCCATGGAGGATCTTTGTTCAAGATCGGTCGTAATAATGGTTGCGAAGTCTGATAATTATAAGCTTCAGTCCACGCTCAGCTGTGTCCTTTGCCACTTTTACAGCACGAAACAATTTCTCAGCTGAGATGTATGTTTGGTCACATAACCATTGATTGGCTGGCTTAACTAGCCAGTCATTGCTGATATCCAGCAGTCAGAACAGAGTGTGTGATTCTGGGTCAGTTAGGTTTCGTTAAGGTTGTATCGCGAGCAACTTGTTTGAAGGCAAGACCTATCGAAACTTGTAGATGGTCTCAGGCATGTAGTGGTGTTGCTAACAATCGAGTCGCTAATTCTTGCTATCATGGGATTTTTGCTCAAAAGTACAAATGGAACAATTTCTTCCCTGAGGAACCACCAGTGTGAGAATTGAGGACAAATAACGGGGTGGGGTGGCCTATGATCCACTAGGAATTGGTGTGTGAAAAACATACCTTACTCTATGGGTCTGTAGGAAAGACGGGAAGGTTGAAACCCCAACCACCCTGTGGATTCTTGCTCTGGGGCTGGGTACCATCGGTGGTTGCCAAGTAAATCAATTTCAGTATTGGCAACTGCCATTATCAACTACAATAAAATCAATCATGTCATGGACAAAGCGGGAGATCATCTTACTGGAGCATCAGCAAACGACACAGCTGAGCGTCGACTGAAGCTTCTTGTCAGACTTCGCAACCATTAGGCTATTACGACCGATCCTGAACAAAGATCCTCCATGGACCATGGCCTTTGCAGGGTGTCAAAGAGCACATGAAGCTATACCAAACTTTTGACAAGAAGACATTAAGCAAGACACTACGAATAAATCTGGGTGCTGTTGGAGAGTCGACATCTTTAAGCATAATAGGCTTTGTGTCAAGACATTCGCAACAGTCGCATTACTAACATTATGTGAAAAATAGAGATGGGTACGTATTGGTACTTCATTGGGGACCGTCCATAAATGACGTCACGCATCCCAGGGGGAGGAGCCGGGTCACACATCTGTGACTATTTGTGACAGTATCTTACTAGATATCGTATGAATTTTGTGACGACGTGTAACGAGGGGATTCGGGGTCAAAAATCGTCCCCAATTGCGTGACGTCATTTATGGACGGCCCCGTATATTGCTCAGATAGGCCTAGTACATTTCAACTTGTTTTATTGCTGACTAATCAAGAGTAATGAAAATTATATCAGTTTGGTGTCTAATAGTGCAACTGTGAGTCCTATCTGCTTACTATCAGTTGTTCGTATTGGAAAATACAGTACTTGCGATTTCTACCAAAATCGATCCCTAAGTTCATGAGCCATGAGGGACCCTAGGATGACATTCTAAAATTCTGTAAAAATAACTGTAGGCCAGACATGAATAAAATCATGGGAAAAACTTGAGTATGGGTGTCTTCTGAAACTTTTTGTTTTTCTGGACAACCCTAGTATGCATGCATGCATGTATGTATGTATGTATGTATGTATGTATGTATGTATGTATGTATGTATGTATGTATGTATGTATGTATGTATGTATGTATGTATGTATGTATGTATGTATGTATGTATGCATGTATGTATGTATGTATGTATGTATGTATGTATGTATGTATGTATGTATGCATGTATGTATGTATGTGTGTGTGTGTATGTATGTATGTATGTATGTATGTATGTATGTATGTATGTATGTATGTATGTATGTATGTATGTATGTACAGAGGGGGAAATTGTCCGGGGGGAGGGGTAAATGTCCTAGTCAAAATCGGGGAGGGGGAACGTCCGGGGGGAGTAAATGTCCGGTGGGAATATGTCCGGGGGAACATGTCCGGGGAAAAATGTCCGGCTACCTCAAGGATATACCGCGTATGGTGTCCGGACAATTCGTAGCCGGACAATTCGGACCGGACAATTCGGACCAGACAATTCGGAGACGGACAATTCGGAGCGGACAATTCGGACCCGGACAATTCGGATCCGGACAATTCGGACCAAGACAATTCGGAGTGCATATAAAAATCATGAACTCCTAAAAGGCATGATTTGTAGGGTTTCAGATTATTAGTTAAAACGTTATTATTTTTACTGCTACTTAAGTTTGTAGGCCTAGCTTTGAGAAATTTTTCAGCTAAGTGATCTCTGACTTTGTATGGCTGTGAGTCTGGTTTCACATTATTAGTTATGTTACTTTCTATAACAAATTAATGTAATCATTCGCTGATTGTCCTCTATGATCTAGCACTACCTGGTATAGTGATAGGGCTCCTGCTTTAAGCTAGATTTACACCGCTCCTATTTATAGACCAGATTTTTACCGGTCCCAATAATATTATGAGATCAGGTTAACACTAATTTATTTATGAGAACAGATTATGTCGATTCATATAAATTTCATGAGAACAGATATAACCTATAGTATTGCATTGAAGCCATTTGTCCAGTGGCGTAGCTACCATGTGTGCAATGTGTGCAAAGCACACGGGCCCACGGCCTCCAGGGGCCCACAGAGATTCTTGAATTACCATAGCCTATAATCTGACCTAAGTATCTACATTGTTTTGTGACAGATGTATATAGGCCTAGTTTTTGTGAACATACTTGCATTAGACTAATTCGCTACTTTACTGACGCCTGTCAACTGCCGTGCAGGTAGGTAGGCAGGCCTATAGGCCTACTGAATTCTCTTGAACTTGTTTTTCGTCTCGAGTCATGTACGGTCAAAATTTGATTGTGCAGTTACGCTAATGTGTGTGAACGACAATAACTAATTGGTCTAATTCAGTTTTAAGTTGAGAACAGTAAACGAATCATACCCGCATCTGATTTTCGTTCCCAAGCTTTCCTATGCAAAGGTCAAAGGCGGGTCTATGCTACCGTTTAGGATAGATGTGATCATATCCGCCTATCTGTCACGTTCTTGTAGTGCAATAAAATGGTGCGCCGCAGAAACTTCATACTTGTCACAGGCATGCTCGTGTATTCCAGTCATATGCTGGATATAATAACGGTAGTAAACTGACACCTCCCTCAAACAGAGTGAGAATTTACCGGGAGTTTGAGGTCGTTCAACCATCGCTAGTCTTTCTTAGGGTCGCATAGTTAAGTATTTTCACCTTTTCACAACCCAACTCCACGTGGATCATAGAATAATCCCCCAGTTATTTTTCGACAATTCTCACACTGCTCTAAAATCTTCTCAGCTCTCACCCCAAAATAAGGGAGACACCAAATTGAGCAAGCGTGGATCAGGGTTCTAGGAATTCATGTAGCTTTAGCCTTTAAGTATGATGTAGGCCTATTTCCCCACATTTTTAGCACTTGTAAAGAATGTTGCTAACTTATTTGTATTTAGGGCCTGCTATGAAAAATTGATTGCATCGTTTTTGGTGTTGCAAATTGCAAAACATGGACCGGAATTAATAGATGGTTGAAATTTGTTGCTGACAAAAATGCTACAACGAAAACTCTATGATGCTATGACATTGTTTTAAGTAAGCAGCTAATAATAAATAGAAAAGTCTGCAACGTGATAGATTTTAATTTCTACTGGAAATTTGTGGGATATCACTGCATGGTTAAGGCCTATAACACTTTGATTTATCTGTCTCATTTGTGCAGCGGAAGCATTCATGTTTTTTCTCTGAGTGAGTTGTATTACATGTGTTGGGCCTAATAGCAAATGCCATAGATTAGTTTTGTGATCTTGATTGCATGAACGAAAAGATTACAGCCTTACAGGGTCAAGCAGGAGGCCCATGCAGGACCCCTGCACACGGGCCCACAAAAAGCTAGCTACGCCACTGCATTTGTCATAAATATGAAAGATTCAAAAGGTCAAAACGCAGCATCCTATGGCTTCCAAAACAAGTTCAAAGTGAGTGGGCTGACGTAGATCACAAATGGATTGGCATACATACGCATTGACACAGACAGACAAACGGGCAAGGAGACGTACGAATAAACAATAGGCTTACACGCAGACTGATAGACAGTGGGGTACTAAGTTGATCTAGTATTTATTTTGATGCATGTCCAGTAGCCTATCCAGTCAACTTATGTATCTATTTTGGTGATGGAGATGGGTATGAAAATCTGAGTTCCATCACTAATTTTGACTGCTAAGCATTGTCTTCTCCAAATTGTCCGGTTCCGAATTGTCCGCTCCAAATTGTCTGCGTCCGAATTGTCCTCACCAAAATTTTCTCCGAATTGTCCGTCTCCGAATTGTCCGCGCCGAATTGTCCGCTCCGAATTGTCCGGATCCGAATTGTCCTCTCCGAATTGTCCGGTCCGAATTGTCCTCTCCGAATTGTCCGGCGACGAATTGTCCGGGAAGCCGGCGTATAGGCCTACTTACCCCCTGGAAAAATGGCTTCGTATACTCTCCGCCGAAAACCATGATACACGCGGGTATACAGCGGCGTATACTCACTTCATATTTTTGGGCGGATGACGGTCAGCGTGTACTCACCTTTAAATTTACTTGTACTATAAGGCCTATAAATATAGAGCCCTGTTAAGAAAGCTATCTAGGATTCGAGCGCTGCCAGCCCAACACTGCAAAGAAAAAGGACTTGACAGATTTATGAACCTTTTTGGCAGGGCTTGTTCTAGCGTGCAGCTGGTCACAAAGTGTGTAGCTGGAAAAGAAATTGGTGCAGTTGAAAATCGGATTTTGTGCAGCTACATTTTGCAGGCCTAATTGTATCGAACCAACGAAAGTAACTAGGAATTAGTTAGTGGTTAGAAAATAAGACACAACATCGTAGGAAGTCAGACCGAATTAGCTTGGAGGCGGCTTATTTTGGTGATGTCTATGTTCGGAAAACGGAAAATGGGTATTGAAATTTGGCGTGAACTGTAGAATCTGATGTGGCAATTGCGTGTAGGCCTATAGATGCTGTTTTGAAGTCAAGTAGGCTATACGGCGGATTCAATCGAAGCGCCGTGGGGTCGACTCTGCTGCTTGACCTTCGTGCACCGAGACTCTGGACAGGTTTGTCATCTGCTAACATGCATGCAGTAGAGTTTTATTGCAGCACTTGCCACCTTTGTATAACCTTTTCCCAAAAACGTAGCCTAATCAGTTCCGGTAACCTTTGAGCGTTGTGTTCGCTTCAATGTTACCACAATGTCGCTGCAATAATAGTAAATAATTGCTGTAACGCGCTTCAGGTACGGTAACACGGTGGAGCACAACACTGGCATCCTGCCACGGTGCCACCCTAAAATACACCAGACTGCAATATCCTACACTGTCTACAGTACAATACATTACAAAATACAATGTGGCGGTTGACGCCGATAGGCAGGTATGTCCGTTATGTGCTTCAGCCAGTTGTGCATCCGATCTTCTAGGCTCTTGAGGACTGGATCGATCGTCTCATCCGACTGCCGCACATCCTTACTTTCACCATTGTTCTTCAATTCATCGCCCAACCGAACGCGATCGTGCTTCGCGTCGTCGACCATCGTCGGGTTCTGGTTGACGTCCACTTCCGCCGTCCATCGGTAGCTTCTCTGAATCCGGTGTTTGACACGAGACACTTGACTTGGGTCACTCCTAATCATTCGTCTCATCCGGTGCCCCCCTCCAGCCGCCTCCAGCCTGGCCAACCGCGTCTCTTCTCGCTGTCGTATCCGATGGAAAACCGTTCCGGGTCCGTAGAGATCGATGAGTGCTCCCTGCAGCGGAACGAACTTCTCGTAGAAGTCGGAGGCGGTGCGGTTCTGCTTGCCTTGATTCGGTTCAACTGGACCGGTGACGGCCGTCTGCCTGGCGACGGTCTGTCGTCGCCTGCGTCTCACGTACCTCTCGACGTCATCGATGAGACACGGTAGGATGGGGACGATGGTCGTCAGTCGACTGGACGACATCCGACATCCGAGGCGGATCGTCAGGTCCTCCTTCATCAGCTCGACGGTCCTCGGATGGCGGCGGAGGAAGAGGCGCTCGAAGTGGCGCAGCTCGAGGTGCAGCACTTCCGTCCGCTGCGTGCAGATGGCCGTCTGAAGGTAGGTTCGCAGCTCCATCATCACCTCGATATCACCTGCAGTAACAACGGTTTTCATCAATTCTAACTTTCTCTTCGATAGAATTAAGTCAGCGATAGGCAACATAATAATTACACGGCTTACATTTGTTTCTCGCATTTGCTATTAGCGCCCCTTCAAGTTTACTACTCAGAGGCGCTCCGACTACTTCGTGAACAGTGAACATTGCATCGGAGTTTCACGCCGAAGCGCACGAGCAACTGCGAGTGAAGGACTTGCTCAAGGTTTCTACGCGGCGGCTTGAGGTGGATTCGAACCTACAACCCTCTGGCTTCAAGGCACCGAACATGTCACTATATATCACCGCGCCCCACAATGCATAATATATATTGGCATTGGATATGGGACTACCTGGCACTTAATTGGGAACGTTTTCCGCTATGGGTCTACATGAATTTCTGGATATATGTAACTAGGCCAACATTTAAATATTCTTTCTCATTTATTGAGAACCGGCCTCTAGTCGAGTCAACTAGTTTGCTACTCGATCAATCACTGATTCATCAATTTAAATTTTTTCCTCTCTGCATGAAACAATTAAGACCATATAGCGTGTGTACATGTAATTTAGCTGTCTTAGTGGCAATTCTACATGTAATTTAGCTGTCTTAGTGGCAATTCTACATGTAATTTAGCTGTCTTAGTGGCAATTCTACATGTAATTTAGCTGTCTTAGTGGCAATTCTACATGTAATTTAGCTGTCTTAGTGGCAATTCTACATGTAATTTAGCTGTCTTAGTGGCAATTCTACATGTAATTTAGCTGTCTTAGTGGCAATTCTACATGTAATTTAGCTGTCTTAGTGGCAATTCTACATGTAATTTAGCTGTCTTAGTGGCAATTCTACATGTAATTTAGCTGTCTTAGTGGCAATTCTACATGTAATTTAGCTGTCTTAGTGACAATTCATCGTGATTAGTCTACACTTACAAATCGGCTTAGATTGACTGAATTTGGTGAAGGGTATAGGTTAAACTGGATGGACGACAGTAAGACTTCTTGATGATGTGTGGAAATCAGTTTTAAATGGAAAGCCTGTTGATCTAAGACGGATTTGTTTCTAACAACCTATACACTCGTTGACCCCAAGTAGACAGACTTCTACGGATAATCGACTCCTTCTCCCCGATCGGCTGCCACAACGAACAGTCGAAGAACTTCTACACCTTTCTGATGATGATTCGACGCTCGTCGATGTTGATTGTCCATCTTGACCGCTGTAATAATGAAACCATTTCACAGAATAAAAAGACTGGTCATACATGTAGCAATCTAGCGGCTTTTCTAGCCTAGGCCTATTAGCTGCAGTGGCGTAGCCAGGAATTTATGACACTCGACATTGTTGGCGGTTTTATGGCCTGGCCGGGTGCCCTTTCTGACACCAACCCAACAGTATTACAGTAAATAAAAAGGGACCCAGAACCTCCCCCTTGTCTACGCCACTGATTAGCTGTGATGTCATTTATAATTTTAATATCCATAATAACTTAGACAAACATGCATGCAACAATCAAACCATGTTTCTGAGAGCAAATAAATTACAGTGACTTTTGAGAATATTTCAAAGTATTACTTCCACGTCTCTTCTCAGTGTGCAAACAGCTAGGCCTAATAACTGTGATCATCTACAGAGAGCCGTGTTATAGCCTACATTGCAGCGTCTGTTGTTAACTATAGTTCCATTAGAGCACAGACGTGTAACCTATTCCATTAACAAATTGGCAGTTTAAAAGCATTGCTCGCATATTGCAAAAAAGGCTACAGAGATATTAATGCTGTAGAACAGTTTGGCTCATTATTCCTACCCTGTGAAACATGTGCCACAAAAATTTGATCTTGTTCTTAAACCTTGTTCTTAAACAATAATTTATTCGTGATATCACATTGCATCATCTTTTTAAATTACACGCATTCTGCTATGTTATCCTGCATACAGGCTACCTATTATTTAATTATCTATTCATTCGCAGGACCTCTCTGCTTCTAATATAGGCATAATTACATGTATATCAATCAATCAATTCGCTTTATTGCAACCAGAAAACAAGATGACATCAAAATCAGAAAATATGCATGCATTAATTGGCTACAAAGGGGGGCCCTAAAGGGATGGACATCCCGCTGGGGAGGGTTGCCCAAGTAAAAAATTCCAAGAAATATTATATAAAATAGCGTAAAATGAAAAAAATTAAATCAAATTAAGCTTAGGTGATGACAGATTGCAAAAAGTTTAAATTGTAAATAGCATGTAGAAAAACAAATTTAGCTATATGTACTTAAGCAAAACCTTAACTACATGTGGCCATGTGCACTTCTAAGTATAGATTTAGTGGAGGAAAGAAAAGCACGAAGTCTCTTTTTAAAAACCTGCAGACTACTGGATTGACGAATAACAATTGGTATCGTGTTCCACACTTGAGCGCCATAAGATTTAGGCTATAGACGTAAAACGCCTAATGTTAGATTGAGCTCTGACAGGGCGATATGTAGCCTAGATGAATTCCTAGTGAAATGCGAATGGATGTCAGAGGCGTGCGGGAGGAATACCGAAGGAAGGAGACCGTGTTCGTGCTCCATAGTTATCATAATTACCATAACTATAAGTCCATAGATCTACTCTATATAGCTTATTCTGTATTGAAGATAATTGTTATTTGCATCAGAGTCCTGTACCTTTCAAAAGCTTTGCCTAGTCGTTATACATGTAGCTACGTATGACATCGGACCAATTATTATGATAATAGCAGCATTTAAAATATATCGAAAATAATAATCACCGATTGATTCTCTTCGTTGTTTTCTTCTGTTCATCATCGTCGACTTGTGAGTCGTTATTCGGACGTGAGTCTCGACCTCCGTCCAGTTTCGACATCATCTTCTCATATTGGATTCGGTGCATCTGAGGATCCATAACGACCTTCACTTCACCCCTGCATTAACAAATCGTTGTATATTATAGACTAATTAATTTGTACAGCGCATTAAACTCTTTGGAACCATGCAGTTCCAACGCTATTCCATGATATTACTTTGCTTGCTCTTTTGAAAATAGGAACTCCCCCATTACCTAATGGTCCGTGTCATGGAAGTTTGCAGATAATCATGCTTGCAGGAATGGTAAAACAAAACGGTTATTGCTAAAAAAAATTTATCTGTTACATTTTTAGCAAGAGTTTGAGAATGCAAAGCAGGATATTAAGAAGAAGGGTACGTTTCAGTGGAAGTTTGTATATATGCCTAGATGTAAATTTATCAGTTTCACTTGCTGTATCATTAGTATCATTAGTATCATTACTATCATTAGTGCTTTATTGCGATCAAGTAAATTTGCCAAAGCCAAATGGCAGTAAAAAGATTTATATACACCGTGTCTCAATAAAAAAAGGTGCAAAATTGTTTTTGTCAGAACTTCGCCAAATTTCCACCAATTTTAATAACTGTTGGTAGGTAGACGGGAAAATGGCTGAAATTTCATGCTATATATAAATTTTCCACCTCACCCGACTCATATCATCGCACTACCTTGTTAAACACAGATGTACCAATTTTTCATATGACTGCGTCTCGAAGCTTGGCTGCACTGAAATCCATTGCATCGAGCCGGATGTCAAAGCGAATGGGGCATAGGCCTACTATCGCGACAACCTTCTTGCCCAGAAGATACCGTCAGACATACGCCGGATATCCCAGGGCGAGTTTTTTGTCTTCCAACAGGATGGCGCCCCGGCGCATCGAGCGCGCGACACCGGCTCTCTTCTGGAGCGAGAGACGCCCGACTTCATTCCTCCAACTCTGTGGCCGCCGAATTCACCACATCTTAACCCAGTCGACTATAGCATACGGAGTGTGCTGCAGGAGAAGGTTTGACAGTCCAGAATAGCCAGTGTCGACGAACTCAAAACGCGTCTGATCGACGAGTGGGCGCGCTTTGACCAGTCGATTGTTGATGGTGCTATCGACCAGTGGCGTCGCCGTCTTAGCGCTTGTGTCCGTGCATTCGGGGAACCAATTCTAACACTTTTAAGCAGATCTGTCATAACAATTACGAAACTCTGCTATTTACTTTATTGCGTGCTAATTCAGACGTCAGATAGTTTGTTGGAATTATTAAAATCTAAGCGTTATATGAGAAATTGGTACATCTGTGTTTAACAAGATAGTGCGGTGAAATGAGTCAGGTGAGGTGGAAAATTTATATATAGCATAAAATTTCAGCCATTTTTCCATCTACCTGCCAAAAGTTATTAAGATTGGTGGAAATTTGGCGAAGTTCTGACAAAAACAATTCTGCACCTTTTTTATTGAGACACGGTGCAGATGTCAATTCTCTAGGTCAGCGGTTCTCAACCTGTGGGTCGCGACCCTCACGGGGGTTGCCTGACGATTTACCAGGGGTCGCCTGAACCTTCAGAAGTTTGTAAAATATGCAATAGTAATTTCAGCCCTAGTTGATACACTGCAGCAATTTAAAATATACTTTTCTTATACTTTTTATATGATTCATTCGTTAGATTGCGACAGCTAAAAAAAGTTTTGGCATCTTAGTTTTTAAATATAAAGTCCACTTTTACCATCTTCTAAAAAACGAGGGTGGTGTAAGTCTTAAGCCACCTCTCTGAGCACTGAAATCATGAGTAATTTTGTTAAGATGAAAGCTTAAAATTTTACAGTGACAGTGTCCAAATCCAAAAAATTTAAACGATATTGGGCCGACATTCCGAAGTCTTAAAACATGACTAACAGAATTGGAAATGAGCAATTTCATTGAGATGACAGTTTAAACTGCAGCCATTAGGCCTACAATGTGGAAATTCAAAAAATTTAAACAATGGGGAGGGGATATTTATTGCAGTCTGAAAGCACGTGTGTGAGCACTGAAATCATGAGTTATTTTGCTAAGATAGCAGCTTAAGCTGTTATAGTTACAGTGTGCAAATCCAAAATTTGAAACAATGGGGCCGAAACTCTGACGTCTTATACCATTACTATCAGCATTGAAAAACTGAGCAATTTCATTAAGATGCTAAAAATGCAGCCATTACAGCGTGGAAATTCAAAATTGTAAGAATGGGGGAAAATTTAGTGAAGCCTTAAACCATGTCTCTCAGCGCTGAAATTTTGAGGATTTTTCTTAGATGAAAAATAGCAAACAAGGGGAAGGGACGCTTTTTAGGTATTACACCACAACTATCAACACTGAAATGACGAACAATTTCGTTAAAATTACAGCCACAAATGCTACCATTGCTGTGTTTGTAAATCCACAAATATTTTGACAATTGGGAGATACCCATTCCCTCCCCAAACCCCTCTCCATGTTCGGCGCATTGATGAAGAACACACGTAGACCTATGGCTTAAGTTCATCAAATTGGTTGCCAACCAAAACGAATCAGCAACGGTGAAATGAGTGTTAAGAAATAAAGAACTATTGACCAATTTTTAGAGTAGCTAATTGTTTAATTGGTCCTGGGCACGACGTTAAACTGCATCCATACTCTGCCACAGGGAACCAGCAACTTCCCTGTGCCGGTCCTAAGCCCGGATAAAATGAGGAAGGTTTGCCAGATGGGTGGAGATACACTGGCAGTAAAAGACCAAGACCATAGAAATCCGCAAAAACCACGACACAAGTGACATAGCGACCCAGATGCTTCAAGGTGTCATGATGTGGAGCTGACATGCACAGGCCGGTCAGTACAGACCAGTGGAGAGAGTCGGGGGGAGAGAGCTTGGGACACATACGGGCATTGACCCAGGTTGTCCTTCGTGCCTCTCTCCCCATATTCTCTTCCATCAGACAAGGTGGTCTAGCTGGTTCAAGATGTTAATGGTATGGACCTGCAGACCGGACAGGTTGAAGATGGGCAACATGACGCGAGACAGACTCAAACAGAGAGTGGCGCCGGACACCTACGGGCATTTAGCCCAAGGATTTCGATGATGATGATGATGATGATGATGATGATGATGATGAATTGTTTAATAGTTGTTAGGTTTCCAGAGTCAACTAAACTTATGACATTTTAACTTCAAATTACCGAATGGGTAAGGATTAGCTTTCAGAATCGCCAGGAAGCATCAATTGTCAAAACCAGTTTTCGAGCTATGAGGGTGAAAATGCGTGACAATTATGGACAATGGTAACAGAATGCAGTGAAGGGGAGGGGATTCGATCAATTTTGCTGTTGGGGTCGTCATAACTTTCGAAATTTTGCCAAGGGGTCGCCGCACTAAAAAGGTTGAGAACCGCTGCTCTAGGTGAATTGCTGGCGACTATGATCCGTGTCTAAGCAGATCTCGAGCAATTTGACGATGAATAAGTGACGTACGTGAGTAAGAAGTAGATGGCGTCAACTGCTTGTCCTTGCTTGGTGAGCGTCGCCTCGTAGGGCATCGTCATTTTCGTCATCGCCATGGCCAACTGCTTCCGGTATTTGTTCTGCCAGTAGCGGAAGTAGCGAGAGTTGGCGATGAAGTTCGTCTTATCGTCGAACTCCTTCTTCAGAACAGACTTAACGGATCGGTTATAGAGATCTCTGTCGAAGACGATCAGGTCGGACGGTTCTTCGGTGAGGACGGAAGCAGTTCGAATGCAGTCGTCACTCATCAGAGCCACGTCACCAAATGTACAGTTATCACCTGCAGCACATTGCAATTCAGTGTGATGCAATTCAATGCAGTGCAATTCAGTGCGATGCAATTCAATGCAGTGCAATTCAATGCATTGCAATTCAATGCAGTGCAATGCAATTCAGTGCGATGCAATTCAATGCAGTGCAATTCAATGCATTGCAATTCAATGCAGTGCAATGCAATTCAATGTCATGCAATTCAATGAGATGCAATTCAATGCAGTGCAATGCAATTCAATATAATGCAATTCAATGCAATGCAATGCAATTCAGTGCGATGCAATTCAATGCAGTGCAATTCAATGCATTGCAATTCAATGCAGTGCAATGCAATTCAATGTCATGCAATTCAATGAGATGCAATTCAATGCAGTGCAATGCAATTCAATATAATGCAATTCAATGCAATGCAATTCAGTGTGATGCAATTCAATGTGGTGCGATGCAATTCAATATCATGCAATTCAATGCAGTGCAATGCAATTCAGTGTGATGCAATTCAATGCAATGCAATTCAATGCAATGCAATTCAATGCAATGCAATTCAATGCAGTGCAATGCAATTCAATATAATGCAATTCAATGCAATGCAATGCAATTCAGTGTGATGCAATTCAATGCAATGCAATGCAATTCAGTGTGATGCAATTCAATGCAATGCAATTCAATGCAATGCAATTCAATGCAATGCAATTCAATGCAGTGCAATGCAATTCAATATAATGCAATTCAATGCAATGCAATGCAATTCAGTGTGATGCAATTCAATGCAATGCAATGCAATTCAGTGTGATGCAATTCAATGTGGTGCGATGCAATTCAATATCATGCAATTCAATGCAGCGCAATGCAATTTTTCACTTCAGTGTCCTGGTCCTGGTCCTGGTGCCGTCAGCTCTTGGAGCTCTGGCGATATTCTTGATGTATCCTCTCCAGTGTCCCCTCTCTCTTGTTGCCTCTCTCAGCTCCTCCAAGTTCATGCCAGACTTTTCCTGTACCTCATCCAACCATCTCTTCCTTGGTCTTCCGCGTCTCCTCCTTCCCTCACCGCATGCCGTCATCAGCTCCTTCTCCAAACCGTTAGATCTCATCACATGGCCGAAGTAGCTCAATTTCCTCCAAGTTGCTGTTTGCTGTAGTGTCTCATCTCTCTCTATTCCGAGCTCCTCACGCACCGATTCGTTAGTTCTCTTCTCCGTCCATGAAATCCTTAACATTTTTCTCCAAATCCACATCTCGCACGCGTTGATTTTCTTTTCCATATCCAGTGTCTTTGTCCATGTTTCGCATCCATATAGGACCACTGGGAAGATCAGTGCTCTTACCAGTCTTTTCTTTGTTTCCCTGCTCACATATTTATCTTTCCAAATATTTCCCAGACCGTTCATTGCCGTTTTCCCCATTTTACCCTCCGCCTTATTTCCATATCACATCTTCCCTCCTTCTCTAACATAGATCCCATCCACCTCAAAGTTTTCCCATGTTGCAGTTGTCATAACTTTTGTTTTCTTTACATTGAAGTATAGTCCCGCCTTTTCGCTTTCCATCCTGACTCTTCTTATTAACTCGGCCAGGTCGTCCTTCTTACCCGCCAATAATGTCGTATCATCAGCGTACCTCAAATTATTCAGTATTTTCCCCGCTATCCTTACCCCCTCTGTTGCCTCCTCCAATCCAGCCCTCCTCATAATTCTCTCGGCATACAGATTGAACAGGAAAGGGGACAAAATGCACCCCTGCCTCACTCCTTTCCTTATTTTAAATTTCCCTGTGTCTCCATATTCAGTTCTTATAACCGCCTCTTGATCCACGTAAAGGCCTTTCAGTAGTTTAACCAGATGCTTCGGAATTCCCATCTCGATTAGTGTCCTCCACAGTAGTGTATGGTCTATGCAATCAAACGCCTTGCTGTAGTCTATAAAACACATATGCACCTCTTGCCCGTACTCCCTCTGTCTCTCCATAATCCACCTTATATTGGCGATGTGATCACGCGTTCCTCGCGCCTTCCTGAATCCCGCTTGGTTGGCTGGTAATTCTCTTTCAATTGTCTTCTCCATTCTTTTGTGGATTATTTTGAGTAGTATTTTGCTCGTGTGCGATATCATCGCTATCGTTCGATAATTTCCACACTCTCTCGCGTCTCCTTTCTTGAATATTGGTATGAACACTGACCTTTTCCAGTCCTCCGGCCACTCCCCAGTTCTCCAGATTTGATTGCATAGCTTTGTAATAGTCCTCACCACTGCTTCATCTCCCGCTTTTACCAGTTCTATAGGTACCAGGTATTCCATCATGTCCTGGCGCTTTGTTGTCCTTTAACTGTTTTATCGCCCACTCCACCTCTGCCTCCAATATCTCTGGTTCGTTTTCAACTTCCTCTATTTTGATGTTTTCCTTCACGACACGTTCGTCCTCCTTGTACAGCTCTTCCGTATACTCTCTCCACCTTGCCTTCATCTCCTCCTCGTCTCCTATTATCTTCCCATCCTTTGTCTTGAGTGATCCCATTCTAGGGCCTGCTGTCTTTGTTACTTCCTTTATCTTTGCGAACAGTTCTTTAGTTCTTCCTTTCTTCCCTTCTTCCTCCATCTCCTTGCACATTTCCTTGAGATGGTTTTCCTTATCCTCCCTTGCCTTCCTTTGGAAGGCCTTATTCAATGTTTTTACCCTATCCCTGTTCCCTTCCTTTTTTGCTACTCTCCTTTCCATTGCCACCTCAATGGCCTCTTTGGATAGCCATGGTGTAATTTTCCTTGACGTTTTCTTTGGTACATGTTTCTCCGCCGCCTCCTGAATCGCAGTTTTTATCTTTGTCCATAACTTGTTTGCATCCTCCTCTTCCGTTGTATCGTCTCTCTCTAAGATCTCAAACCTATTCATTATCTCCACCCTGTATTCTGGTGTTATGCCTTTGCAATCAAAACTGGTCAGTCTTTTGCCTCTCTTCAACTTCTTCAGTGTAATGCAATGCAATTCAATGCAATGCGGTGCAACTCAATTTTATGCAATTCAATTCCGTGCAATGCAATTCAATGCAACACATGGCAATCGATGCAGTGGCTTACAATGCATTTCCGTATAATGCGATTCACAATTAAAAATTAAACAATGATAAGTAACTGCTTGATGAGATGAGATTTAAGAAATACAATGTGGTGTAATAGGTCTATAGATAGAGCGGCTTACTAGGCGTATACAGTGCAGTGTTGTGATGTGTAATGGCGTGCATTTAATTCAGTTATGTCTACCCTAAAGTTATAGCCTATGTAAGTCTACGTCGTGCACTGAATCAGTTTAAATGGGTTGTAGGCCTACGATGATGCAATGAAATGTGTCTTTCATAGCGGTTTTAGGCATGTCTCTAGTCTCTGCATGTAGATTAGACCACTATCACCACTGGGTCACATGATCGTGTTGGAATGGTTTCGTATATATATCGACCTTGTGAATATTCGACGGCCTTTTGTCGACAACGGTTTCTTCGATTAGTCTTTGAAGTCGATCGACAACGTTATGCGCAAACACACTACACAGTAGGCCTACACACGGTGGGACATGTTTTTTTTAAATGATCGACAGAGGTAAACAAACCGAGGGTTGTGACTCTCTCCCCCAGTTGTTTTCTTATCAACTCTCCCTTTGATGCGCCGCCCCCGCCACCACCACCGCCACCATCCCTTGCGATGACGTCACCCGTCACCTTCGGATGCTCTCCGTTCCCGCCTCCGTCGCCTGGCTTTGCATCTTCCGACAGACGATAGATGCCGACTGTTCCTCGGAGGATGATGTACATGCTGCAGAGGCAGATGAAAACAATTGAACATTGTAACAATAGTAATTCATGCTAGAGTACAGTGGATGCTAGTGCGTGCATGTATACACATAGGGTTGTTGTTGTTGATTTTGGCAGTAGCGGCGCTAGGGGGCTAAGCCTCCCTAAAAATGTCGATCCATTTTTTCACATGTAAAAATTAAAATAAAAAAGGTCGTCAGAAATTTTGGCGACTGAAAACGGAAAATTTTCACCCGTAAATTCAGCCTCACCCTCCCCCCAAACTGAAATCCTGGCACCGCCACTGGGTTTTGGATTGATTCCGAAAATTTACATACCTGCCCTGGCCTACTTGATGTTAAGTGCCATTAATAACATGATGATGATGATGATGATGATGATGATGATGATGATGATGATGATGATGATGATGATGATGATGATGATGATGATGAAGACGACGATGACGACGGTGACGATGATGACGATGGTTGCAATGACGACGACGACGACGACGATGATGATGATGATGATGATGATGATGATGATGACGACGACATTCTAAAACTTGAAGGCTATAAACGCAGTGCACCATCTTATTCACGAGCGCTGCCTCGTGTCAGAGAGGTTGTCGAGGCAAAGACAAGGGAAATATAAGAAGAAAAGAGACTGGGATCTGCTAAGGCGAGTTTCGTTTAGGATGGGACAGATTGATCAAGGCCGTAGCTAGGGGGGGTGTTTTGGGTGTTTGAACACCCCCCGAAATGGAAAATGTAAAAAATACTATAATGCATTTACGAGCACAAGATGTAAAAACCATGAATTGAAACCATGAAAACACCTCCCGAAATTGAAAATGTTAAAAAGATAGAATTAATTGGTGACATTTTCTGAAGATTTCGGCCGAATGACTAAAAAAGGGTCATCAGTTTTTTTAGGAAGGGAAATTGATGACATTTTCTAGATTTTGGTCGGATGACTAAAAAAAGGTCAGCAGTTTTTTCGGACTGGAAACTGAAGAAACACCACCCGAACTAAAATCATGGCTACGGCCTTGAGATTGATTATAGGGGTGGATGATCGAGTGAACGAATCAGAGGATCATCAAGCTAAGACTTGATATTGTTAACTTGGAGTGCAAAGCATGAGTGGTTGTAGAAGAGCTTGATCGAGGCAGATCACATGAGAACTAGTTGTGCCACTTGTAGTCTATTATAGACTGTTGGTCATGTCAGCAATGTCATGGGCGGTGGATGGAGTCAAAACTGGCCAACGATGATGATGATGGTGGTGATGATGATGATGATGATGATGACGATGACGATGATGATGATTAGAGTGTAGTTGACTTACTTACTTAGTACTTAGTCCATCCCGTGCAGAACTGCACATCGGGCAACGCAGCCTTTATTTTCTGCGTTGTTTCTGTTGCGTGCGTTTGTTTTACCTGGGTGGGTTGCAAGCCCACCGCAGAACCCTCCTCCTTTATCCTGGCTTGGGACAGGCACAGGCTGCCTCAGAAGAGGTAGCCTGTGGCGGAGTTTGTTGACTAGTTGTTGTAAAGTAGGCCTAGGCCTACTTTAAAAATGATTATGCTATATTCGCAAACATCTTCACCACAATCCTTCCTTAATGAAAATGTTATGCGTAGGCCTATAGCTTACCAGTCTCCACGATCTCCCTCCTTAATAAGAATCTCATCAGCGTCACAGGCCAAGAAAGACAGGTTCTTGATGACGTCGATTACAATGTCTAAAGCAACAGCAAAAACAAAGACTTTTAGTCGTTTAATCACATCTGACGCTTCCGAATGTTGCAGGAGGATGCCTTCCAACAGTGGCGTCTGATGAGAATCTCGTGACTTCAATTCACTGTGCAAATCAAATCAGCAAAATATGCAGAAATGTCATGCTTACTGATGAACCCCTATAGCTGTCCCTCAGGTGATCAAAACTAAATGATTCCGACACTAAGCATTTCAATTGCTGCCATGATAAGAGCTAGAGCAGGATTATCCATACATGCTTAGGCCTATACCTATCCAGTGCCATCTCGATCGACCTTCGATGTTCAGCCACAAAAGCTGGATCGTGAATATATCACATATAGACATCCAAGGTAAACATGGTTCCGGATGATGGGCACTCAACTTTGGGATATAGACCTATTATATAGCCTATAGGCCTATAGACCGGAAACGAGACAAAAATTGCTAACATGTTAATTGGCATTTTTTGTTTTTACGGGTCTCTTGTGTGAATGGTCTTACGGGTTCTAGTAGCCTATAATTATATGAACCCTGTTTCGACACGCTGGCAGAGCTAGGAAACTATGGACATGGCCACGCTCTGGAGAGAGGCACACCAACAATGACAAAAGTGGTGGTGATGATGACGATGATAATGATGACGATGATGACAATGATGATGATTATGATGATGAAGATGATGACGATTAAAGATTTTCACAACTTTATCCGATAGGCCTAAATATTATAAAGTATCAAACGCACTAATTATTAAGGCAAAGTTGGCGCTAAATTAATAACGTGCTCTCTTAATTAAATTAGCCTATATATTGACTTCCTGCATGTAGGCCTATATATATAGCTTAAACTTGCGCATTCCTTCTAAATATACAGCGCCAACAATTCAAGAGGCAATACCATATTTTTTCTTGTGTTCATCATAATGACGTAGGCCTATAATTATTAGGCCTATAGTTACTTTAACAACTGAACTGAAATCTTAATCGGCTTTGATTTAAATTCATTTAATCGATTGAATTCCAACACGATCTAATTACCTGTTTTAAGCGACTCGAACAGTTTCGATCTCTTTCGAAACCATGGGATGAGAGAATTGACTTCGAAGTCCTTGCGAATGGCTGGTGGCTTTCGAAGCACGGAGACGACCTGCTCGTATTTAGTGACGCCGGCTCCGTGCATTGTCTCCCGTCTCTAAAAATGTGCCATATATTGACACACTGTCACACACACACGTACAGGAGTAGGCTATGCAGAGAATCATGCATGTGTAGAAGCAGTTCTCTCTATGTGCCTATAGGCCTAATAGTAGGCTATATTCAAAAACAAGAACCACATTTGAGACATTCAGAAAATATAGGCCATGAAATCAACTTTAGGCCCTATATTTGTTCGCCGCTTTCTTCATGACATTGGCGTGGAAGGTGCATGCGTGCAGTGCTGATGAAATGTTTGGATGAGCGCGTTTGATGCGACATAATTTAGAATTCATATAGAACCATGGCTGTCGAAGCTGTCGGGCACTAAACGATGTTGCACGTGTATGTGTGTCCAACTGTCCATACTGTCCAACCTGCAGTTTATTTAGCCTATCATGCCTATGCTCCCTAACAGCGCGGCAGAAGTCTGATGTGGATCCTGAAGGGCGGAAAGCAAATTGGTCTGCAAAGATCCGGTTGGTGCAGGGTTCTGCGATAAAGGGATAAAGGGATAAAAGTACTTAGGCCTACAATGGTTCAGCTTCGAGATTAAAATTTCACGGTTTACCGTATAGAAAGCCTTTGGTAGGTCAAGGATGAGACATATAGAAAAATGATTTTTATCATACATTTCGATGACTGCCAGTCTACCATAAAAGGAGAGCGTCCTTTGTTACAGTAGTCCTATACATTGCTGCTATCTTGTGCCATCATTTTCAGTGGTGTAGTCCTAAAAATGAAGTGGGGGGACGCCTGGAAATTGAAGTGGGGGACACCATGGAAATTGAAGTAGAAACTGTAGCAAAAAGTGCAATCTTGCAAGAATTTTGCAAAAAAGTGGGGGGACGGCGTCCCCCCGCGTCCCCGCCCCACTACACCACTGATCATTTTCCAAGATACTTTTTACTTTCGACTGGCGCTTTAGAAGTTTGGAGCTTATATTTACGATTACAATTAATACTTAAGTCGCCTACTCACTGTCCTGCGTTCAATTTTATTTGGTAGGCCTAGGCCTACTTTAGAAATTTTCCATGGTAGGCTACGATTAGCATACGGTAGTTATGATCATGCATAGCTAGCCTACGTAGGGCCTAAGAACTAGACCCGGACTTAATAGATAAATTAATTATAGCTATAGGCTAATATAAGAAGCAGGCTATGTGGTCTAGTAGTAATGTTGAACGAGAAGAAACTTACATGTAGCCTATAGCCTACAATTAGGTTCCGATGAAGTCTGAAGGACAACCACGCACGTTAGCACCACCACTGGATTTCAGACACACGTACATATGCTGAAAAAGACATGTGCATCAAAAGGCGCAGCAAGACATCGTTGTCAAGCGAGCGTGACGTTATGGTACGTCCTCTGCCGATTTAATTTCTTCGTCTGCACACTGCCAACGAGGTCAGAGCATTTGAGCAATCAATGGTGTCGTGTTCGGCTCGATAGATTAGTCAAAGAAACGTCACGCTATTTGCTCGGACTGATCGATAGCCGTCTCATCGAATGCGGCGGTGGCCTGATGGGTCGGTCAACAACTTAACGTCTACTATTTGTTTTGAAATTGTCATCTGGTTGAGCCATACAGTTTCGACGGCTTCGCTAAAAGCAGCTCGGCCTTGTTTGTAAAGTTTAGCTGCAGCACAGGAGGTCTTAAGCTAAAGTGGCAAGACACTGCATGCGGGTATGAGCTCAAACGGGCAAGCAGATGGGGAGCGGGGAGTATTAAGTTAGAGTAGGACAGGAATGCATCCAGGTCCCCGCTAGATTTGGGACAAACATCGATAGGGGCAGAAAGGACTAATGTCCAGGACCCCGGCGACTACTTTTAAAACCTGGTTGGGTAGTTATATATAATATATAATAGGCTATGCGTTGATGCATTTCTAAATAGGCCTACAATATATCTCTATTACTGACACTTTTATAACTGGCTAGTGTTATACTTCGTCCTCACTCAACTTTTGTTCTGTTTGAAATAGTTTGATGAAATCTGGCCATCATGTGTAAATATGAATTGTCTATAAGCCTGTAAAATTTCGTTTAGAAATTCTTACTTTTGGTCAAGATATTGGCAAAAAAATGGGAGGGGTCTTTTTTTGGCCCACCCTGTATAAACCGGCTTCCTTACCCTGCCAGGAGAGGAATGGTCACCTCCTGGCAAAGGGCCAGTAGGGCCTAACCTCGATATGAAATGTGAGACCTCATCTTTGGCATACACCTGACTGAGGAGAGACTAAGACCAAGAAGACATGAATGCAGAATGAATGCATGCACATTGCACAAACGATAAGCAACAATGCAATTAACTTACATGTATGTATACGAGCATTTATTTTTCTCCCTAGTCATCTGATTCAGGGCTTAAAGTCTGATTTGACTGTCATGAACGGTGTCGAGGCACTTATTTTCAAATCTGAATGCCATCCTGACACTTGTTGGGACAGCATAGCCTGGAAAAGTAGGGGCGTCCTTCAGGCACTTCTTGTTCTACACTTTAAACCCTGGTCTGAACTTCACATTGTGTACAGCTGTGCACTCATTTTATAGTCACGTTCAGCACACAAACAGATAGAGTAGACTATAATTATTACACTCCAGTTAAAGCTACATCAACAGTCCACCGAAACAAAAGAAGAAACAAGAACAATTGTTCAATTATCTTCTTCTCCTGACATAGCACCACTGTCTAATAATGACAGACCAATAATCAACCAATGGTCCTAAGCAGTTCTGCTCTAATTTCTAGATCAGCGTCTTCACACAGGTAATTGTGTTTCTTGGAATGCTCATACCTGCACAGTGCACACTCAACATTACAAAGCAAAAACATATCAGTCAACAGTTCAGTCGGTTCATCTTCAGCTGTATTTCAAACACCTCAGATTCATCTCAATTACAAGGAATGTATACAATAAAGTTCTGTGACCAGCAGTCATACATTTGATAATATTGCATGATGAGTTGTCACTTTCAGTTTAATTAATACCTCATTACGATCCCAAAACCTTCTGCCTGCTTCCACTGTCGTCTACAGGCAAATTGATCTGCCTGTATGATAAAGCTGGTGCTCATAGAGTAAATCCATAGTAAAATAGCTCCTATCCAAGTAAAACCTTTGAACAAACTATTCAAAGGCCAGTCCATGTCCAGAGATAGCACACAACTTGCACTGTAACTATGAGCAGCAAATTGTAGCACAGCCATTAAAAATCAAGGCACTTATACATATCAAACAAGCAGATTCCTTCAAATGGATTCCAAATTTCTAATGCTATCTCACTAAGCTAATGCAATATAATAATATTACAGTTAAATGATGTATAAATTATATATAGAACCAGTATCAGTAAGCAAGATGATGATTATTAAGTCATGATTATGTACATGTGTAATATGTCCTAGACAGGACAATGATGATATGTACATAAGTGTAACATACATGTATTCACAGCCATTTTGGCAGCAGCACTGCTTGCATTGTTAGGATCACAAAATCCATCATCATACACAAATGTACAAAATTATATTATTATCATAAACATTTTTAATGTTAGTAAGATCACAGAGAAATGCGAATTGGTTATGCGAAGAAATATATCACCTGCTTTTACCCACAAACAACCAGCACTCAGTAAGAACTTTTGAAACGGTTAGAAATAAGCGTACATTTCCAGTACAGCATTTGTATTACAGAGTAACTCATTGCAAAGTGACAATTTAAACACTAATTGGCATTTACAATAAAGAGCACCAATTAGATTAAGGGCAAAATGATCACAATGACAACTGCAGACCGTCAGACATTTATTTCTGTGCAGAAAGGTATTCATCCTGGATGTGTCTAGCAATGGTGTTCAACTGGATGTTACTTGTTCCTTCGTATATCGTCCCTGCAACAAAGCACCAAAAAATCTATGACCAACAAAGTGCAGCCGTACTATCAATCATCGATTAAATGAACCAAACTCGTTGACTCGTTACATGCTACAAAGCATCTTACATGGTACAATGTGGACTCGTAAATGTGATGATACCGAAGAATGCACTATTCCACTTAACTTAAAGCGGAGTTATATCTTCCAAAGATATCAACCTAACACATCGGATGGATGGTATGACAACAAAGGTCAGACAACAAGTTGGATGGATGGATAGACTGTATTTGCACACATACATACGCATCTTGGTATCTAAATAATATAATTATTAATATTCATTGGGGATTAGCACGTGTATGCATGTAAGAAGTGCTTAAAGTGTGAAAAAATAAGTGCCTGGATGCCCTTTCCTTTCCAAAAGAAGTGCCTGGACGCTTCTTAACATTCCTGTGTGTACTGGCGAAATAAGTGGCAGGACGGCATTTAGATTTCAAAATAAGTGCATGGACGCCGTCCATGACCGTCCAGCCACACTTTAAGCCTTATCACTGTGTCTAGAATATAATACTTTAACTTCAGCGGCTCTGAAAAATTTCTAAACAAAGCTGCAGAAACATATATACTTGTAATATCGTCACCAACGTTGACCAACACAACTGAAAACAACATATATTATAAGGTTAAGCTCATACAAACATTGCACATGTTTGTAAAGCCTAGACAAGTAATTCTACTGCACTGACCAACTTTGCAATCTCTGTAGAATTTCTCCACGGGAAGTTCCTTTGAAATGCCAACAGCACCGAGCCACTCAATGCACTTGCTTGTTGTCTCACATGCCACCTGAAATCAACGTACAAGTAAGTAACGTAATGGATGGCAGCATTTATAAAGCACCTTTACCGGTTTCATGGCTAATCAATTATAATGGTATCTTTGTAAATAGATTAAAATATGTTAAATTTCAATAAAACTTATAAGAAAATACAATGTCATAATTATACAGTTTACACTGGGGTCAAAGCAGTTATGAATCATTGTGTAAGTTTTTGTGGGCAGCGACCTTTACTGAACCCTTGATCTCAGAGCTTATTAGTGAAGAGTTTGGCTAAGAACAAACAAGCAAATGTTCAACAAAGCCAATATTTATGATCTTTTAACATAAAATATAGATGACATACCATATCTGTAAATGTATAGCATTATACTTAGACAGTGAGAAACAGTAGATGATAATTTTTAACGTACTTCCGATGAATAGAACTTTGCCATCGATGCTTCTTGAATATACGGCATTCCCGATTCCTTCCTTCGCGCCGCGTTATAGACCAGCAGTCGAGCCGCTTCCAATTTCGTACGAATTGTTGCCACCTGATGTTGAATACCCTAACAAAATAAAATCAAGAAGTTATGGTTTAGCCCAGGAAAGTAAACAACGAATGTGGAATGACACAAATAAGGGTGACTAGAATAGTGCTCAGTCAATTTAGTCATCAGCATAAAGCATTATCAACTTTATTTCCTTGTAATGGTGCATGCGGGATTGAGGGTGCTTGTCTTCTCCATTACCCTCTCATATTCATGTTGACATTCTATAACTTACTAATTTACTAGAGCAAAACAGCTGAACAACTGCATTAAGTTTGATTGATAAAAAACTTAATAATATAGTCTGTACATTAAATATAAGCAGCAGAATTGTTACACAATGAAAACTGAACACTTCACAATCTTTTAAGAAGATTTTCTCTCATTTGAATATTATCTACAATAGGCTATTTGCACATCAAGGATTTCAACATGTAGCGACTTAATACTGTTCAAAAATTAGAACAAAGTAATGACAAGAATTCCTAACATCGAAGACTCTTTAAACCTACATAATCAAGGTGGAGATTGTAATGTGTAAACACAAATCTTCATAGCATTGGTTTTTGAATATTTTTGGCTTAGTAAGTTAGTAGTCTCATAAAATATGTGGAATGTATGAGCGAGAGTCCTGCCCAAACATCTAGAGCATTACCTGAAAATCAAAAATCCTTTTGCCAAACTGCTTTCTTTCCAAAAGATATGGTATCGTATTGTCAAGACAACCCTGCGCCACTCCAACAAGCTGCAAAGAAAAACAGAATTGCACAAAAAAATACAAACGACCGACTATCGTGATGAATAAATGTAATTCAAGTTACAACTGATCATGTGCTAACAAAGACAACTAACCATTGTGATAATAAAAAATTGTGAAAAAGTGAATGCCAGTTATAGGAGATAATGAGCAGACCTGTCCTAAACTGTAAGGTTATACAAAGACACATCATATGCGGGCACGGTGGTGTAGTGGTGAGTTCGGTGTCTTGGAGCCGTATGGTTTTCAGGTTCGAAATCCACCTCAAGCTGCCATGTACGGACCTTGAGCAAGTCCTCACTTGCAATTGCATATGCACTGCCACAGCAGTGTCCGCGCTGTAGTTGGGAGCATCTCTGAGTAGAGAGCTCTACGGGTGCTATAAAAAATGCGAGAAATAAAATATTTTAAAAATACGTAACTGTCCTAAATTCAAACAGCCCCAGGATGCCTCATACATTTTCTAATTTTGAAGATAGTAAGATATTTATTATATATGTCCTAAATCGATAGACAACACAAGATAGCAATTGTAATCAAATATTTTTATAACACAGTTTAAAAACACTACTTAAGAGCACATTCTGCACAACCCAAGTGTTTGCGTTCATCAATGACAACAAAAGGCAAGTTCATCAGAAACACTAGATGTAAAAACAACCGATATACCTGTGCTCCAATTCCCATACGTCCTTCATTCAGCGCTCCAATGGCGTACTTGTAGCCCTGACCAAACTTCCCCAAGATGGCACTCTCAGGAACCTCAATAAAAAGTCATCATCAGACCATGAAATATCTTAATGATGGTCTAATTATGCCAATACCAAACATTGAAACTCTCTCACACCACTCAAAAGCTGATAAATTAGATCAAAATAGAAAAAATCAGAACACCTCAAACAAGTTGAATTTCAAATTATGTCAATTGATATTATATCGTATATAAGATTTAATTCCATAAAATTAGATTACCTTGACCTGATCAAACTGAACAGCACAGGTGCTTGAGGCTCGAATCCCCAACTTATCCTCCTTCTTTCCAATTGTAAGACCAGGAGTGTCTTTATCAACCAAAAAACATGTTATGCCTTTGTAACCCTGACAAAACAACAGAAATAATATTTTCAGCCAAAAAGTTACATGTCTTCACTAAGTGAATAAGTTTGCATTTGTGAGCATCTTGACAAATCCTATGTCAAAGTCAGGTATATAGACACCTAGCAGATACATACAAACATACAATATCACATACATACATACATACATACATACATACATACATACATACATACATACATACAATGTCATACATACATACATACATACATACATACACACATACAATCATACATACATACATACGTACGTACATATGTACGTACGTACATACATATATATAGTAAACATATACTCATAAACAAACATCCATAATGAGAACAACAGGAACCAAAAAAACTGAGGAAACTGAAAAGGATCTTATAAAAGACTGTAAAAGTATGAAAAACATGCAAAAAGCAAAAGAACAATCCTGAAAGGCTTACAATAAGGGACAGATTGTGAAAAATTCTATGAAAAAGATATTGTAAAAATTGAAGAAGATATTGAAGAGCAGAAACAGCCTACAAACATCCTCACAAGAACATGCAAGAATAACACTATATTAAAAAGATGGTGAATTATAAAGACAAATAAGCAATAAAGTAAATTAATAAATAGAGAAAAAAATCGAGAAAGTCTCAGAACAACCTTCTGAAAGAGTATAATAATGTGATACTAGAAAAGATTGAAAACACCTTGAACGATGAAAATTCTGTTCAAATGTATGAGAATGAAATACTGAAAAAGAAAGATAATACGAATAAGACCTGATAGCACAAAGTAAAGTTTTAGAATTTATAATGGAGAGGGCGAATAAGTTTCTAACAAAGCCTTTGAATAGCCTTTGATAAACTGTATTTGTACCTTGGTTGGTTCGGCATTGGCCATAACAAGGAAGACCCCAGCATGTTCAGCATTACTGATCCACAGCTTATTGCCAGTGATGACGAAATCGCTTCCATTTTTAACAGCCACCGTCTTCAAAGCAAATGCATCCGAACCAGACCCTGGCTCCGTCAGACAAAACGCACTGACCTAAAAAGAATCAGTAAATTCAGCAAGTGCGCGTGTCATGCAAGAAGCAAAGTAGATGTTTATTAGAGGAGTTTTTCTGTAGCTCACTTGGTCTGGAAATCCAACGAATGTGGGTTCACAACTAATAAGCAGACTCTGGTTAAGATAATTTGAATGCATAATGACTGCCTAACACATTAACTATGAGAGTGTTCTTGAGCAACCCATCATTAAAGTGCTAACCTTTAAATGAGGAGCTGCACCTGTTTCCCATGCATAGTACCATAAATAAATTCATGCTCGTCGCTAAAGGGTTACAAGTAAATAAATACCTTAAATAAATATGAAATGCATGCAGCATAAATCACCTTTCAAACTGATCTTCCTGAACAAAACAAAGCCTTGTTAAAAAGTACTATTATGCAGGAAAATGAATTCTTTAAACAAATGTACAACTCTGACAGAAGAGATGGACATTCCAATCCAAATTCCCAACAGGATTACCTTTGAAACTTCAAGCTGTGGTACTGTACTGTAGAATATGGGACTCATCAGTTGATTCTAAACTACTTTAAAAGGTTGCAGTGAAATTTATCCTTCTTTTCCAATGTTTTGCTTTAAAAGTAAAATTCGTTGCCATGAGACATCTCTAATGAACTTGGGCAGTGAATTGTCTTCCTAAACCCTAATTCTGTTTTCTTGTGTGCTGATATAGCATTTCTACATTGGGCATAAAACAAGCAGTGTACCACATTCTAACCCAAATCACAGCCATAGGTACAAAGCACTTGCATCAATTTTTTATACTGGCATCATCCCATTGTTTATCTTGTCACCTGATCCTTCCATCAACAGTGTGCTGTGGAAGTATCACAGGGCTGCTCATTGAACAGCACATTTGAAATATCTAGTGGGCATTTGAAACCCTAACCTCAGAGCTGTCATTCTGGCACAGCCAATAAAATATAACACATCCTTTGATAAATTTTAAAAAAAAACAGTGCAAAGACAATAATAACTACATCAACAAACAAAGTTAATACTAAAAAATGAATACAATATTTAAGCAATTCTTAAAAATCAAACATCAATGACTAACCAAATCCTTGCAAAACCGAGGCAGATATTTCTGCTTCTGTTCCTCTGTTCCAAGGTTCTCGATCAATGGGCCGTTGATGGAATTCTGGACCTCAATCATGACACCTACTCCCATATCAACCTTTGCTATTTCCTCAATCGCCAGAAGTGTTGAGAAGAAATTCAACCCGGATCCACCATACTCCGGCTTCACTTGGATTGATAAAAACTGTTGAAAAAAGATAAATAAATAAACAATTAATTTTGAGCCATCTATATTTATGTATTTTTAAGTCACTTTAAATAACCTTTTAATGCCTCGCATGCACTAAAATGCCCTTGCTGGCCTTCCACTATGAAACCAGCTCCTCCTCTCCTTATATTAACTGATGAACCAAATGACTGCTTTTGCTGTCTCAAAACTTTCTTTTCTTTGGGACTCTCGCACTGAATGGTGCGCACTACTGGAGATGCTAAATAAATTTATACAATACAATACAATACAATTCCTTATTAATTATTATTAATTCCTTGTGGGGCGCGGTGGTGCAGTGGTGGCGTCGTTGCCTTGAAGCCGAAGGTTCGAGGCTCGAATCCACCTCAAGTCGCCATGTAGGGACCTTGGGCAAGTCCTTCACTCACAATTGCTCAGCGCTTCGGCGTGAAACTCCGATGCAGTGTACGCTCTGCAGTCGGGAGCGCCTCTGAGTAGGGTGCCTGAAGGGGCGCTATAACAAGTGCACAAGTGCACATACAAATTCCATACATTCCTTGCAGTGGCAAATTTCTACAAAACCCATTTGAAGTCTAGTCTCTGTCATCTTTTGACAGATTTGCAAAGCAGTAAAAAGTGAAGAAAGTCTACATGTGCTAACTCCGTTATCATGTATCTGTTTGATGAGCGATGGAGGCATTCGACCTTTCTCGTCCATCTCCTTAACCAGCGGCTGGATCTGCTCACGAGCAAATCGACCAACTGAACAGCAACAGCAAACCACATTTTCACATTCTCAGCAGATCATAACGTAACATATATTCATCTACTGTTAATGTAATGTCATTAACTTAAAGCAAAGTACTTAAAAACGATGCAATGCAATATTACATTGAAATATAATGAAGGCATCACAATATTATGTATCTGATTTCAGTAACAATCATGAGAAAAAATGAATTTTTACTTTGGGTTTTGTTTAAATGCATGCCTATCGAATCAAATAATATCATTAACAATACTCACACTAATGTCATCACATAAGTTTACCCCTTTTAACTCTGTCAGCCATCACCTCACCTCACCGAAGTACCGGTACTTAAAAGTGTCCACATAGACTACATGCTTCACGCTTTATAATTATAATTGATGCTGCAGTGCCATCCGAATAACAAATTTATTTATCAGTAGACCTATGAGACTTGTGCGCTGTGCAGCCACAGAAGATGTCCACCATCAGCCAGGGTTGGAAAACTAATCAATAAGTTACCCAATCGATTATCAAATTTCAGCGACTTATTCTATTTGATAAGCAATTTAATTATGGCAATCATGCCACCATATGCAGGTCAAATGTTGGTACGTTCAATCATATCAAGCAGACACTGAATGACAGACCTAAGCAAGTTGTTGACCAGTGCAAACTGATCTAAAATCTCATCTATTGACATGGCAAACAAAACAATTGTAATAAATAAAGAACAAAATATGACATATGGTGCCCAACAACAGATTCCTGGCTTTGACTTGCAATCTTATTCACAGTGTCAGTGAGGAGATGTTCACCAACCTGCCTCTTTGAGAGCACATTCATCTTCGCTGAATGCATGCAGGGAGTTCTGTCTGTTAACCTGACCAACGGAAAATGCTCGGAGGCCTGGCACCAGTCTCCTTGCAAGGAACAAACTCCTCTGGCAACTTAGCATGGCAAAGATCCGTATGAGAACAGACTGTAAATAATGCAATGCAGTGCTAAGGTAATATGTCAACTTTCTAGATACTGAGCAATAATACACAAAGCATAGATCACAAACAGCATAATATTTTGTATGATGCAATGTAATAATAGCATAAAATGTTAAACAAAATAAAATATCATAATACATAGTGGCAAAAAATATCGAAACACAGAAAACCAAAAACGCAATACAGAAAACCAAACTATTCATTAGTTTACAAGCACATTGATACAAAACTTCTATTCTTCCCTCCATCTTCACTTAACAGCATCATATTATTTCTTCATTCCTTCAATTATTCATTCATTCATTCATTCGGACATTTATATAGCGCTTCTTCAAGAAAAAAAGTACTCAGAGGCGCTCCCAACTCCAGCGCGCCCAAAAAGAAGTTTTAAGATTAGTAAGGAAGGATCCTGGCAGAGTCAAAGAATGTATGCATAGCTCAAAAGGAAGGCCATTCCAGACCACTGGGCCAACCACAGAAAAAGCTCAATTCTTCATGGTAGTAGTATGAGCAAAAGGAACTAAAAGGACTTCAGTGCAAGTCATATCCATAACAGCCAAAAGAGATACGATTGGTCTTTTAAACGAATCAAGAGGTTCAAGCATTAAAAATCACTTTCTCATGCTCAGCACACAGCCATTATTACTATTCACATAATCGTTCTTTCTTGACACGCTCACACAGTGCTCGCTTGAACTTTTGAAAGCTCAGGTGATAACTTAACTGCAGTCAAGTTCGTCCAAGGTCACAAAAAGAAGTGAAACCAAGCACATGCTCCAACATCTTATATGAATTCCATACTTCTGCTTTACTTCAATATCATAATATAATCTAATTTAGAAACGATTTATTTAACACAGAATTATAAATTCCAAATTATAGTGAAATGAAGTCAACAATAGTTCCAGTATCTGACTTCTTTGCTTTGTGCATATCTCTGCCATATGTGCCTGAAGTCTTGCACCAGTTGGCTAACCATTGCTGTGCATATCCACAACATGATTTTCCATAGACTTTAAAGTCCAAAGTCTAAAAATGCCCCTAAATACCTCTAAACCCATAATACTATGTGAAAGCTGTTATCTACATCTCTATCTCACTCATTGCACTCTGCTGATCGTTTTTATCTCTTTGTTCCCAGGACTACGACTGCCTTGGCCAAACATAGGGTGTCTTCTATGGCTGACCCTCCATTTGTCTTTACATTCCTCCCTCACTAGAGGCTAATGACTAACGACTGTTTTTTCCTTGTTAGTCTCTCAGGAACCCTGAACAGTTGGCTAACGTGGGCGGCAAAGGCCTGGGCAGCAGCGGGCCTTGTATTGCGGGACGGGCGGAAGACGGCTCCAGAAGCGGCAACGACTGTCGCGCAAAAAGAGACGATCTGGTGCTAAGTCACTAGATCGCTCACTGTGAGGTGGAAAGACGAGGGAACCTACCACCTTAATCTCCCAAAAAACAACATGGACAGGAATACACATCGAAACTCATACCGGCTCGGACATCGCCCGGGTAACCAAGGTCCGCATCTCCTGTTGAGTGATCAGGGAGGGGCGAAAAGTTGGCTACTAGCCGAGGACGGGCTGGCTTGTCAACATCGGAACATGTTGGGAACAACTCTCGGGCAGACTCTGGCGGACACAAGGGAGAGGAAGAGATGGAGGAAGCTTGTCCATGATGCGACCAACCCTCAGATCGAGGATGGTTGACGACAAGACAAGTCTCTCATTCTACCTCTATTCTTGTTACATGGGTTTCCATGCTGAAGTGCCACTGAAGAGTCATTTTGCCTTGGATACCCAATGTTGCTCAGGAAATTTAGGTTTTTCTCTCCCTCAACCCGCCCATGGGGTCGGGATGGGGTGGTCCTGGTGGCCCTCAATCTAGCTGGAAGGTTTGAGATCATTAGGTGCAAAATTGTGGCAGTAACCGGCGATGCTGGGGAAGTTTCGATTTTGCAACACACAGGGCCCCGGGTCAAGAGTGTGGGACAGGGTGGTCTTAGTCCCTCTCTGCTTAGGTGCAGGGTTTCAAGTGAATAGTTGCAAAAGTGTGGCCAAGGTGTGGAAATTGGGTGAGTTTTATTAGTGAACCTTGGGGTCCTTTGCTGCTCACCCTTTCCCCGGGTGAGTGGGTTGGCCAACCCCTCCACTGGGTGGTCCTGGTGGCCCTCCGTCAAGAAAGGTGCACGGTTTCAGATTAATAGCCACGAAACTGTGGGCTTGCATTCTGAACAAACATATATACATTCTCCCTTTTGCAGATATAGATGCATGGCATTGACCTGCCATTCATACGACACTCTGAATAACACTGAACCGAATTGGGTCACTCGTATAAAGTCGATGTGAATAGGTAGGTCACCATTAACAGGGCTGTACTCAGAACTTTTGAGGTGAGTACACGCTGCCGCCGGAAAAAATCGACTTTTTTGGTCAAAAAAAATTTCGACTTCCATCCGCCAAAATTTCTGACGACCTTTTTTTTAGTCATCGAAGTTTTTGCCGTGATAATTCGCACGGAAAACCTTTAAAATAGCGTAAAACGCTGTATGCCCGCGTGTACCCTCGCTTTTTGAGGTGAGTATACGCTGTCATTTTTTCCCGGAGGTGAGTAGGCCTATACGCCGTATACCCGCGTATACCCTTGAGTACAGCCCTGTTTGACACTTCACTGTCACTCACCAACTACATGACATATGACATAACAGCGCAAATAGACATGATGGAGCCATAAAAAAACACAACAGTGAGTCATTTTTAAAACTCACATAATTGTAACGATTGACCACAGACTAGAAACCGATAAAACAATTCAACTCGATTGTTGCAGCTGTACTCCTAGGCCTTCTCTCCAAGTCACCAGTCCACTCAAACTGTATGATGCTATGTGAATGAATCAAGCACCTTGTACGTCACGCAAGAAATTAATGTACATTTAGCGCCATTATTGCACATCAATGATATTTATCTATGTCAAAAAGCAAGTAGGCCTAAGCGTTTCTAGAATTACACCTCGCATTGTTTCACGATCAATCAATCAATCAATCAATCAGTCAGTCAGTCAATCAATCAATCAGTTTGAGCATAAATTTCATTTCAAAAATTATAGCAAGAAGCTTATTACAGTAGTTTTACAAGTCAGCATAAATTTTATATAAGTGGTAAGCTTTAACAGTCAAAGTTACTGTGTTTTGGCTTTTTTGGCAATAAATCTGAACTTGATATTTAAGTTGTTGTTGTCTAAAATAGACTTAATGTATTCACATTCATGTTAACTACTCTTTGCTCGTCATGTAAAAAAACCAAAAGTAAGATAAATACTGAATTTTGCTTTTAAAATCGCACACTATAAACACAGTATACTGTGCTACAAAGCTTAATTGAGAGCACAACATCGTCCGCTTCGCTCGTATCGCTGGTATTAATTTTTTTAAATTATTTTCTCGCTGGTATTATACTTTCCGAAGCATAGATGTCGCCACACTTGAATTGTTCGGAGATGCACATTCTTAAACTGCTTCCATTTCTGTAAAAATAGCTTTCGGTGGCAGGAGCGATATAAGAAGAGTTTTATGGTATTGCATTTAAAATTCACTTCGCTAGAATTTTCGGATGCTGGATTTATCATTTTTATTTAAATTATCATCACTGTGATGAACATTTCTGGGATTTGGCTTTGTTAAAAGTTCTCTTCAATTTGAACTGGTTAGTAAAATTCGTCTGGTTGTTTCCATCAATGGCGCATCAGTGGGCATGCACATTTATTATGTATTCAAACGTATTTTGTAATTTGTAGTAGGCCTACTTATATTAATTTTGTAATATCTTTAACCCAAACCTGCTAAGTGGATTTTATCCTTACGTCGATGGATCATGGCTGTGAGTTTACAGCCTGAAAGTTTTGCATATACAATAACTTGTGTAATTTATAAAATTTGAAATATTGAAGTAAATATTACACAACGTAAAATACATTTCTTGTGCAAATCAAATTGCAGCGCGTTTGTGCAAGACATGTAAGCATGGGTTAGCGTAGTTAGCCATCGTTTCAGTAGTTTTGTAGTTTTTTGTAGTTGTGGCACTGGCGGTAAAGGTTTACGGCAGCTTGGTCGCCCATATGCAGTAAGTAAACAATATGGTCGCCCCATTTAGAGACAGAACACGACCGTCTGTGATGCAGACGGTCGTGGATAGAATAGGGCGTGCTGACCTACGTCGATCAATATCCCAATGTTTCCACGAAAATAAGTTAGTCAGTGCTGAAGAGACCATGAGAACGATGTGCCTTCCTAGGACAGAACCTGTTCTCCAATTCCTAATTTTAATTTCTAAGTCATACTCCCTTATTTAATCTACTTCCCCGTTAAATACAGTGGGGCTCAAACATGGAATGAGATTCCCGTTTCCATCAGATTGCTACCTAATCTTTGTCTCTTTAAGTTAAGACCAGTGCCTAAAGTGTGGAAAAATAGGTGCCTGGACGCCCCTTACCTCTCCAAAAGAAGTGCCTGGACGCCCTTTACCTTTCCAGTCTGTGCTCACCAATAAGTGGCTGGATGGCGTTCATATTTTAAAACAAGCTCATGGACGCTGTTCGTGACCGTCCAGGCACACTTTAAGCCCTGGTTAAGACTGCATGCCCTGTTACTCGACAAAAACTAATGAATTATTCTGGCACATTGTGACTAATTATTATTTATTATTACAGAGTGAATAAATTGATAAACTATTAAATAACCTCCCATCTCTCACTTTGTATAAATTTGGTGGCGACTTAAGTTGGATGAAATCCCTACTACCCGTGCAGTATCCCGACCATCCAGTGACTTTTGTGCCTCAAATTTCGTATAAAGGCCCTATCATAATCGAATGTGTAACTTTGCTTTTAGTTAAGGTGTTTGCTTTTTAATTTCCATAGTTGTTTTGACTCATTATAACTTATGCCAGGACCACTCTACGGCAACCTAATGGCCACCATCATCATGGTATAACCGCACACGGTGCACAGGGGACCCACCTAGCGGGGTTGCAAGACCCCTTCCGGGTCCCCTGTGCAACCAAATGGAAACTAGGCATCATTAGTTAAGTACTGCTTTATTATATTTGTTAACTTTGTTTTCTTTGATGCTTGATTTGATTTGTTCTTGTTCTTGGTTGCCAAATAAATGATTTGATTTGATTTATAGACGCTTGTAGATATTTTGTTCTTTATCTTATTTTAGCTTAAACAGTCTAAGTTGATTAGGACATTTCATCCTTATAATAATAATAATAATAATAATAATAATAATAATAATAATAATAATAATAATAATAATAATAATTACCACAATTTATATGGTGTTGTTACAAGGCTGCCTTACAAGGCAGTTAACATGCGGGGTAAGCCCTAGTGAACAGGTATGTTTTTAGCAGGGATTTAAAAGATATAATACACTATTTAAAAAAAATTGTATCCCTAATCAGACACTTTGACCAGATTAACAATCGATTTGATACCGGTTGATTTCTGCCGCTTATTCACGCTTGTATTATGTTGTGTTCCTTAATAGCTTGTTTAATAAAAAATATTTTTGTCTGAAAATATATGTTTTCATGGCCTCCCCAGCACTAACTAACTGACTTGTTTCACTGAAACATTGGACTATTGATTGAAGTAGGTCAGCTTGATCTATTCTGTACCTGGGGCAACCATATTGTTTACTCGCTGACCTAGCCATCGTAGACCTTTGCTGTTATGGCTTATTAGCATATTGAAGGCAGGTGGCAAGTCCTCTCCTTCACAATCTCATCTTCCCATTGACTGTGTTCACTGACTAGTCTGAATGTACTCAGTGGAGCTGAGTTGGCTGGGGAAAACGAATGAACCAAAATAGATCTGTTTGTAAACAGTGCACTGCTAAATAACATGTATATTTGTTCCTCATGATTTGACGACTTGCTAAGAAATGTCTTGGAACTGCAACTAATACAAATCTGTCAAGTAAATCCAACACTTTTGAGTTAACATTTCTACTGTTGATGATATACAAATAATAAATTGCTGATAAATGGATGTGACTAAGAAACTGATTTTACTTGTTTTTCTTTTTGAAAGGCTGCAACATGCAGAATTCCAATGTCTTGTCTATCCCAGAGCGATGGTTACGCTGTCCAAGAAAAGGACAACTTGTTGCTGGTAAGTAAGGCCCCAAAAAATAATGTTGTGTTTCCGGTAACCCAACCGACCCTCTTTCATTGCCGCGACTCAAATAATTTTGTGACATTTTTTTATTTAAAAAAAAATTTAAATTTTTTTAAAAATTTTAAACAAATTAATTTTTTTAATTTTTTTTAATTTTGTTTATTGACATGATACGGTGCCATTGCCTTCCGTATAGAGTTGGATCTTAGGCCAAAAAAATGTTGTGTTTCCGGTAACCCGATCGACTCACTTTTATTTCCGCGACTCGGAAAATTTTGTGTAATTTTTTTATTTGCAGGGACATTGCTTTAGAGTTTCATGCCTGCCTAACTACTTCCTGGTTGTCAGTCTTGAGAAACCTCTAGCATTATCATTCTCACTTGAGCCACCTCTAACGGTGACTAGGGAAAATAAATCTAGCAACCTCTAGGTGTAACTAGTCACTGGCTCGGCCAGTCTGGAATGACCCCTAGCAGTGATGTTCTGTTCGCACTCATCTTCCCCTTCAGTTCCAACTCAATCTTACCAGAAAAGATGTCAACAAAATGAAAGTAATGGAATTGTTTTCTAGAGCAATTTTTGGTGCAGACAGTCGGGAAATAGGCAGTTTATACTTACTTAGAACACGTACTTTTTTGCAGTGTGTACCTTTATGCAAAAAAGAGTAGTTGGGTATAATTTTTCGGATAGTCACTGTATAAAAATATTTTACTAAAATAAAAATATTTTTCGACCTACCTACCCAATTTTTTAGAGCTCTGTTACCGGAAACACAGCATTTTTTTGGGCCTAATTATAACTATTTGTCCAGTTTTTAAACCTCTGCCACTGGAACCACATGTTTAGTTTTTTACCTTAAGTAAGGGCTTCTCCAGTTCTGTACAATTCAGCAATACAGACAACATCTACAACAATTTGTGATACTTCAATTCATGTTTCTCGTGAATCATTCTCAAAGTCACTTTAAGTCGCACTTGATCAGAACTGTCCGGTAGCTACGTTAAGCACCTTTGTGAGGTTAATGTAAGGTGCTATATAAATAATATAATGACAAAAATTTCTATGACGCCATAACACAGCACTTGCCGTTACAAGGGCACCTCAAATGTTCATATACTATATTATACGTACATACATCTCTTTGTAAGGTGCTTCTGAGAAATTCTTATTTTAGATGCACAGTAAGAGTTGTATTACAGTCACGAATATGTATGTTACAGGTAAATTCCTTCCTTTCAAAACACCGCTTGATGCCAGGTACAACGGCCAGATTTCCGAGGAATATCGCTTCGATTTGCAGCTTCTCTTTTCCTCTTTAAGATGCAGTCCGGTGAGTGATGTACAATGTACATCTGTTTTCACTGTAAAAAAGTTTCTGCTGAACATACAACTATTAGCATTCATGCCATTCACTCGAATATTATTGTGGCGTTGTGTTTGTTTACCTACAAAGCAAACCAGAGTTTTGCTGCATGTATAGCATGTACATACAGACACATGTATATTGCATAGTTTTGCTATTCTGGGTCCTTCAATGTGGAATGACCTTCCCTCTTGAATTTGTAGTGCTCAGGATTCTGACGGGGAATTCACCTGCATCTTTTCACTGCTTGAAGACCGTTCTCTTTTCATGGAACTGTCATGCTGAAAGCGCTTCTGAATAGCTCTGCTGTGAGAGGCGCTTTACAGATGCTATATTAAATTAGATTAGATATTGAATTTAACTTAACTCCAGGACTAAATTTTGATTCTTGTCTCCAAATGGAATTCCAATATTTATTCCAATATTTATTTCAGTATTTATTCCAGTATTATGTTGCCAGTGAATAAACTGGTCTCGCTGACATGGATATTTGTTTGACACTGAGGTAGTTTGGGATTTACATTGCATTATTACAAAGCAGGCTCTAGGGCTAAAAGTTTCCTACCAAGTAAGTAGTTTATTATTTACCCAAAAGGCATTGTGTAGAGACTTAAAATATTTTAAAACTTGCTTTTCTGAGTATAATTCCTTTAGGGCAGTGGTTCCCAACCTTTTTTGACTTTTTTGACTTGAGGGCCACTTTTTCTAAGTTGGAGGACACGAGGGCCACTTTTTCTTAGTTGAATGACATTCGGGGGCCACAAGGTTAAAATTGTATTAACTAAATTACTAAAAGCATATAAAATTGTTATAATTGATTAAAAATATAATGCTTGATGTTATTTATCGACGTTAAAATAAAATAATTTGTAATAGAAAATAATAATGTGTTCTATCCTGTCCAAATTGGTAATTTTTCATATATTTCTGATAATTCTTTGAGAGATGAGGACCATTTTCTGAGGCCTGGCGGGTCATTTTCTGAGGCCTGGCGGGCCACTTTTGGCCTGCGGGCCACGGGTTGGGAACCGCTGCTTTAGGGTTTGAGTAAAGTAGATGACAGTTGGATATGAGACAATTACTGTCACACAGATGGTGATATGGAAATATTTTGTTTGGGTTATTTGTTTAAATGTTCTCAGTTCATTTTCAGATTGATGTTGAAATTGAATTGATTAAATTGATTCAACTCATCTGACAATGGCTTAACACACTGCGTGAGAATATTGAACCTCCTGAAATGTTCTGTATCAATGTTAGACTAAGCATCTATCACATACAGTGTTTTTAAATCCTCGCATGTTTCCACAGTTTCTATATTCTTGAGGGTTTTGGAGACACTGTTCGTCCAGTTCTGTCACTTTATGGGTTTTTTGTAGTTCAAACTTGGGCTCATAATAGACCTGACGAATACAAAGCGCTTCTACAACAAAGAGGAAATTGAAAAGGAATGTAAATATATCAAGCTATCCTGTAGAGGGTAAGTTAGCCTTTATATCTTTAATAAATTTGAGTAAAAAATTGTGGCAAGGTAAAGTAAGGTAATTTGCATTTTACTATGCTTTGCTGTGATCCAATAATTATGGATTTGAAGTTTTTGGAACAAATTCCATATATAAAGCTTATTCTCAATTGTCTCTATCACCAATCAGTATAAGTTGATACTGGTATGAGCTTAGAGGTCAGTGATAGTTGTCTGAGTTGGCTCTGTGTCCAGATCCTTGGTCTATTACCAGGTAAAGTGCCAAAGACTACGAAATTGCAACCTCCTATGGCATTCCACTGGAAACAATTTTGACTTTACTTTTGTAAGGTAGTTTAGTTCAATCATTAATATGACGTTTATCCATGGGTGGAGACTTAGGGTGGCACAGGGGGAATGGTCCCTCTCAATGTATGCGGTGGAAGACCGTCCATACATTTGTCCCCCCAATCGTTAAGTGTTAGGACATGTGGACTTCATGAACACACTCTTGCCGCTACAATGTTAGACGAAAGGACTAAAAAAGGTCATCAGCTATTTTGGTAGAGAAAAAATTGTAAGTTTTGGAGGAAAATTTCGACCAAATGACTAAAAAATAAGGTCATGAACTTTTTGACAGACAAAATAGTATTTTTTCCCCTGGAAATTTTGGACAAATGACTAAAGAAAAAAGGTCGTCAGAAATTTTGGTCAGCAAAAAAAGATGACAAAATTTCGTCGGCGACTCAGCCATTCATCCGTCCAAAATCTCGCGTCCTTCCTTTGGTCACTCGTTCGTCCCCCGCAACTTGTAGACCAAGTCTCCGCCCATGAGTTTATCCTGGAATAGGTAACCGTTCCCTTTGCGATTGTTTGTCCATAATTGTGAATTTAACCTTTTATTGAACTCTCTGTGCCCACCATGTTTGATTTACTATTTGATGGCAAAACAGATTTCCGTATGATCTGGATTTTGCCTAGTAGTGCACTTTTTTTGTGCAAAATGGTCGCCGATTATAAACTGTACTTTTAAATAATCTTAAGTTTCGGATACGATGCAGAACGTGCACTGTTTGTTTATAGCCATGGACAGACACCCACCGTAGAACAAACGAATGAATTTATAGAAATCTGTGATCAGTTCATCCGTAAGGATCCGCTTCATGTCATTGGTGGGTAAATGCACTGAACCTTCTTACAGGTTCTTTTAGTCTGATATGAACTCTGATATTACAGAATGTGGAGTGTGTCAAATGGTCACTAATACATCTTTGAGCGTGGTATGCTTCACTGCTTAAAGAATGCTTATAAATGCCTTATGGCATCATTTGTGAATTAGAATTAGAATTCTGAGAGAGCTACAAAGTTCGTCTTTATGCTTATGATTTGAATTGTGGATATCTTGGCAGTGTCATGCACAGTGGTCAACCAATGTACTGTCCTTTACAGTTGACATACATGTATTGTTGTATTTGCTACCCATTAGCATTCATATCTATATCTACCAGCTCCTTCGGGCTACTGTTTTGGACAACCCTTCTGACAGTACTCGTGGACAAGCTGGTGCCCTGTGCATAGCTTTCAAATGGCACTTTAGAAAATCGGAGTTTACGATTATAATATATATATTTCGTTTATTAAACCTGAGTGACAAACCACATTCAGTGGTAGATCATAAAGATTATTGTTCAGATATAGAAATAGACTTTTGTCTTGCTATATTGTCTTGTCAATTACACAGAATTAGAAAGCTATCCATAGAATGGAAAGATGTTACTTGTAAGCCACAGAAGTACTGTTGAAATTCTTTAGTCCAAACAGCAGAGGCTTCTGCTCCCTGTAAAATTTGTAAATGAGATGGTTTGATTATGTTTGTGTACATTTAGATATACATTATAATTATGTATATTGTGTACATGCATTCAGACATATGTGTTTTCATACATGTGTGCACACATACACAAACGTTTGTTGTGTGTTTTGTTGTGTTATGTACAGGTGTCCATTGCACGCATGGTTTCAACAGGACAGGGTTTCTGATTGCAGCATATCTTGTCGAAAAGATGGACTGGGGGTAAAATTATATTACAATATGTTTACTGGAGAAGTCTGTATTTTTAAAAGTTAATTTGGGCATCTAATTATGTTACTTTCTAATATTGCTTGAATTTGATTTGAAATTTAAAAAAGTGATTGTCATGCAAATCCACTGTACTATTAATGGGTGGACTTGGTAATGTGAAGACTTATTGGGAATGGTTTATGATATTGCGTGTAAGCCAGGTCATGCATAAAAAGGGATACGCCAGTTCCTAGTACTACATTGCAGTTCTTGTACGGTGCTTTAACCAATACAGCAACATTAAGTTAAAAGCTTTGAGGACATAAGATCACGGGGAAGGAAATTAACTGAATCAGCTCTGTATATTGATAATCATGTTCATCATCTGTTGCTTCGGATACTAGCTGTTGTTTGGTGGTGGTAGATGAAAATGATTTAATTATCTAAATGTGATATATATTGAAACAGTTGTACAACTGTTGTGTATCCATCTAAATGTATACACCTACTGATTTCAGTTTACATGCATATTCGTGGGTGGGCTGGGAGCGCCTCTGAGTAGTTTCTTAAAGGGGCACTATATAAATTATAATAATGAATGAATGAATGAATGTGTAGATTGGATGTTGTTCTGTTGACAGCATTGGTGCTGCCGCAAAGGCCTTTGCAGCCGCCCGACCGCCCGGCATCTATAAGCAAGACTATCTAAGTGAATTGTTCAGTCGATTTGGAGATGGCGACGATTGTCCTGCTGCCCCTGCACGCCCGGAATGGTGCCTTGGTTCGTCTTTTTACTTGTTCTATTGTTCGCTTTAAATACTATGTTTATATATATTTAAACTTTTTCATGATGCAGTATATATAATATATGTGAAATTACGAGTGCTATTTACCATCTCAGAAATGACTTGAAGCTGAAAGCTTGACAAGGGGTAAGTGCTTTGTCAGAGATCTGTACAGTTTAGAAGTCTGCAGAGCACTTCGTGATTGGTTCCTCTTGATATGGAGCAATATACACTGTGTCCGGATGAAAAGTAGTACACAACTAAAAGTGTCATAACCCGGTCAAAACTTTTAGGATTTGTCTGAAATTTTAAACAGAGCAACAGTGACCATATTTACACGAGACCCTAAAACCGATTAGAAATATTCTTGAGTTTGTCAAATATATGGGCGTTTTAAATGGAACACCGAAAAATTGAACTTTCCAACATGGAAAACCTGAAAAGAAGTGAAATTCAGCTATATCCGGTGTTCAAAATGTTCTTCTTGTTCACGAACACATGACCGTAGACGCAGTAGCTGTCCCAGCAGACACTCGGCTTCATATCCCGCAGCTGTGGCCGCCCAGCACTCCAGACCTCGATCCGGAGTACCAGGTACATTTCCTGGAGGAGCGCGTTTTTCGTTCACGCGTATTCATGACATCGATAACCGTAGGGTGTAGGGCGCGTCTGATTGAGGAGTGGCAGCTGTTTGACCACGTGATCATCGACCGGGCCATCAAACAGTGGCGTCCACGTCTGCGGTCGTGTGTCCATCAACGAGGAGGACATTTTGAACACCAACTGTAGCCGAACTTCACTCTCTTATGTGAGGGCCCATGTTGGAAACTTTAATTTTTCAGTGCTCCATTGCAAACGCTCATAAATTTGGCAAACTCGCGAATATTTGCAAACGACTTTGGAATCTCGTGTACATATGGTCACTGTTGCTGTATTAAAAATTTCAGACAAATCCTAAAAATTTTGACCGGGTTATGACACTTTTAGTTGTGTACTACTTTTCATCCGGACACAGTGTAGATTACTGATCCCAATTACAATTTTTAAAATATTAAAAAAAATCTCAGTCACTCAAAGTAGAGCTTCATCTTCTTCAGAGTCTTCAAATGATGCTGACGATGATGAAGAAGATGCTGCTGCAAATGACGGTCGTGAGGCCACCTACATCATCAAAAAGGTATTGCATCTAATATTTAATCAGATTGGTAAAACGTCAATATTCAGATAAATTGTGTACGTGGCATCTATCGGAGGTCACCAGCATATGGGACGAGTGGCCAGTCCTGTTCCTTGCCATCTGAACCTCCCACCAACGATGTCTATCTGTGTACCCATTATAGGTGAATTGACAGGGGATGCGGAGGGAACCAAAATGTCTAACAAGTTTATTTTTTATTGAAATCGGTTTATTGCACCAACTCTGGTTACACAATCGTGAACGACTAAGTACATTACAAATTTTATGCAATTAGGAGCCAGTAAAAGCTAGTAGCTTATATTATCCTGACCCCTCTTCCCAATTAATAATCATGAATGATTTCATAAAGTTATTATTATTAATTTATGCCCTAATCTTTGAGCCGTCACGCAACCCATGTATGAAAAAGCAAGTGCTGAGTGCCTTTTATATTCCCATCAAACCCACCACACCAAGAAGTGGATAGCATTGTGGTCACTTAAAGAATATTCTTATCTTATTTATTCTCATGGTTATTTATGCATCAAAGCAGTGATTTGATGTTGGCTGCAAATGTAAGGTGTGTGGAGAATCTAATGAAACAATATCTACAAACAATAGGATACTGTCCCCAACAGCCTTAGCAGATGATAATAGGTGACTGACCAGTGACCAACCCTCAACAGTGTCCAGTCAATGTTCTCATTTCAACAGGAGGAATAGGCGCTAAACTCTTGCAGATCAGAATTTGTATTTTGCAGAAACATGTTACAATTCCGGCATTTTGGAAAGAAGTGAACATTCTATTTTGCCCACAGCCTTTATAGCTTGGCTGTTGCCACCTAGGGTTATAGTTAGCAAAGTGTGTGAATGTTTTTTGTGCTTTTGCAGGATGCAAAGTTCATGGAAGGAAAGGTGCCGTCTGTGACAGTAGTTACAGCCCTGAACGAAGTCAAGTTTGTTCAGCAGACAATCAAGAGAATGTGTAACTGGCAGAAGTTAGTTCTTAATTCAAAAAATCTTTGTTGTCTTACAAGAAATTGATGGGATGCTTGAACCAGGGTTGGTGTTGGATGGTGGATAACGGTTTGTTTAATGCTTCATCAGTTCTTGATGGGTTAGTGGAGCACTGAAGAGTTGGTGTGGCATCAATTTTGAACTTGTGTTAGTGGTCTTAAGGGCAGTGCATAAATTTTCTGATAAAGCATAGTTCGCATACATGCAAATTGTGCACGTGCAAATTATTGTCTGACCTTATCATTTATCATTTCTTTTGTTATGTGTTGTGACGTGAAGAGAATGTATTTATTGATGAACTTGATTTGTTTTCATTGTGTGTAGAAATGGATTTCCTGGAGCGCAACCTGTAAGCATGGACTGTTCAAATATTCAGCTTCTTGCCCAAGTGCCATATAAAGTCAGCTGGAAAGCAGATGGTGTCAGGTATAGATGCCTAATTATTAGTTTCAGGTTAAATGCATGAGAACTTTGGTAGGGCAATTGACTAAAAGTCAACCAAACTAGTGATAAACCTGGACAGAAATTTACTTAACTGTAGGTAAAATTTTGATCAAATGCTCAACTTATAGCATGCAAATTCTGAGCTCTCATCATCTTGATTGGTCGAAGAGACCTTTGCAATACTTCAGTGCACGATGTTTTCTTGCAGTTGATGCATATTCTGAGATATTTGTGTTGTGCATTTACATACCTCTTAAAGGTGATCTTAATGTGCATAATAGTTAAGTCAGAATAGAAAAAAAGTACTTGCAAAGTATCCTCATTCCCATTCAGCTGGCAAAGTGTTGCTGATGGTATACTTTCTTAATTATCGTAACCAGGCAGTTTATTAATCTTGGTCAACTACTAGTGATAATCATAATTAATCAGTGAGTCTGTTAATCTTGTTACACTGAGTGTATGTAAAGCTAAGACTGTTAGATAAACGTTAGATAAACTGGATAAATTATTTTCTGATTGCTTAGGTATATGATTGCTTAGGTATATGATGCTGATTGATGGGTTCGCTGGTAAGAACCGAGTCTACATGATCGACCGAGACAACGTTGTATATAGCGTTCCAAAAGTTAGGTTCCCACGAATTGATAACCCAAGTCAGAACATCTGTAAAACACTGCTGGATGGGGTTAGTATCACATACAATGATCATTGTTTATGTTTTGTTAGACTGGTAATGACAGTAGCAATGATGCTTGTAGTTATAGTAGAAGTTCATAGTGCCATTGGTGTGTTTTATTCCTAATAGAGTGATTTTAAGCTGAAGTGATAAAGTGACAGGATAGCTGATAAGACAAATGTAATGCATTTGCATACACACCTCTGTAGAATATACTTGGAAACGTGGTCCAGGAATCATTTGGCTGAGGCACTCTGAGACAGCAATCTAATTAGGAAACATCTTTGGATAGAAATGGCGTTCATACTATATACTGAGGGTTTCTGTTAGAGTTTTAAACCACATAGTTTTACCAAAGTTATTGCACGAAAATCATGATAACATTGTATATTCGTGATAAGATATGTAATAATTTGTGACATATATTTGTAATGTTCATAAAGCTGCAATGGATTCTTGACAGCTTTTGCTTAGTAATGACTTCCTAACAAAAGAATTTGACGATTACCTTTACGGATGAGAGTATGAGACTGAAAGCGACTGAGAAACCAATGTTGCTCATCGTTGAAGTGTTATGCGTAGACTTGTATAAAATTTTGTGTTCTTTGAGGTGGTAGTCCTTAAGCACATATTAAGATGTTTGAATATGTGGTGCCGCAATTCACTTTGGTATGATCTTTTTTAAAAGCTAACATCACTGCAAGAGTCTATGAAAGAACTTTTCTTTGCAATGGTTTTGGTTCATTGTATGCATCATCTGCAGATGGCAATTTAAATTGGTATTTTTTATTTGAATATTGCCTACCTAAAAAGACCTTTCTCTGGCTATGCAAGATGAGCTTAATTCATGCAGCCATAAACAGTCAAAATGCATTGCTCATTAATGATTCATCCAGAATAATGCGATGCATTGTTTGTTTTCTAGGAAATGGTTATTGATACGTTCGGAAACCAAGTGATTCCACGATATCTTGTCTACGACATGATAACCTTTGAGGTATTATATTTGAAAATTTTTACATGATTCAGTGTAGCTTACATAAAGCTGTACTCTAGATTAATCCTTTACCTGTTTACCTCGAGAATATCCGCTGAAAATGGGCTTAAAATTTAAAAATGAACGGGTAAAGGGTTAATTGATTTTGAGTAAAATGTTTAGTTGGGGCTATGCTGATTAATTTATTTGATTTGTTTGCATGGATTGAATTTGGTTGTTTTGATTAAGACTTTATGTTATAAATGTAGATGGTCATAATGATTCATCAACTGATTCTGGTTTTTACTGATTCTAATTTGATGACAGATGCTGTCTAACTGCAAGTTTTGAATGATGGTTGTGCTGCATTTCTGAACAGGGTGAAGACTTCACGAGGAAAGACTTCAACGAACGTCTTTACTACGTCGATCGGAAAATCGTGGCTCCACGTAATGGATTACCAGACGAAGAAAAGAACGGCGAGTCGTTTAGAGTTCGACTGAAACAATTCTTCGATTTGCAAATAGCAAAGAAAGTGAGTGTTAATTGTTGATGGTTAGTAGGCTGCATGCTAATTAAAGGGTGATTAAATGTTTCCATTTTGGTAGTTTCCTCTGGTGTGTTAACCCTTTAATGCCGAGATGGTAGGAAATGGTATGGGAAATCCTATACCCTCCGGCATTAAAGGGTTAAAGAACTGGAATCGTAGTTGTAATTGTAAATGAACATTTATATAGCGCCACTAAGAGATTGAACGCAATTTAGTGCTGTGACTAACAAATGAAATAGAATTCGGTCGTTTTTTGAAACAGTGGAAGGAAGAGGGGTGCTGAGGATGGTGAGGAGCTCAAGTCGCAGTTGCTGTGAAGATGGTACCAAATAGAGGGGATGAATAATTAAAGCTGCACTGAGCACCAGACATACGGGTAAAGCCAAAAGGCCTCTTATGGAGAGCTGTGCGATCAGGGAGATGGTGTGAAGGCATGAAGGACCAGTGATAATTGGATGATAGGAGAATAGGTATGTATGTTTGTGAGTGTGTGTGTGGGTGGATGGGTGCATGAGCTAGCCAATGGGAGAGTGGGACATGAACTTTATTTAGTTGGTGGCTCAGACTGCGTTTGAACCTCTTCTGTTATATTTTGGCCGGTGCTGGTTATAGAATAGATTGGATTTGAATATTCTTAATTAAATCAACCTATTGCAAACTGCATTTTGGTGTACACAAAGTTTAAAAAATTTACTAATTCTTTTTCTAGAAATGCAATTTTAGTTGTCAAAGAAGTTCAGACAGTTTCATAATTTCTGGGTTTGTCTTGCTTAGGCATCCTTTTAAATTGCATGATGATTAATCTAGAAGAATTAAGGGTCAAAAATTAGTCAAAAAAATTGATGAGCAGGCTTAAATATCTGGAAACTGTTTTTCTGTTTCAAATGATCAGTTACTGGACGAGAAGTTTGCGAAGCAGATCAGCCATGAAGTCGATGGTTTGGTGTTTCAGCCGATCAAAATGGTGACGGTTCTACTTCAGTATTTTCACAGACTAGGGCTAGCATCTCTTTCCATTTAAGACTGTGCTATTCGTAATTATACTTGTAATATGAATGTGATTACATTAATTGGCACAAGTCAAGTTTGACTTAGTGAAGCAAGTCTCAAGGTGACTGGATTTCAGCTACTTGTGGAGATAGGTGCTGCCCTTTGAGTTTTTCATGCAAAGATGTTAAGAACCTTGTCTCAGTGGTTCTTTGCAAGAATATTAATAAAGTAAAACAAACGATTCAACACTCTAACCGATTGCTCCTTGTAACTAGTTTTTAGTTTAGTTGTTTGTCTTGATGTGCCACGTTGCAAACTTGTTTCTGCGCAATGAACGAATATACTACCACTGAATAGTTGCTATTTAAGTGCTGTAAACAGTGGATGATCATGTCTATTGTGTGTTGTGTGATTTTATAGCCCTACGCAGCTGGAAGGTGTTTGGAAATGTTAAAGTGGAAGCCTGCAGATCAGAATTCCATAGACTTCAAGCTGCTGATAGTAACAAAAAAGCAGATGGGGTGAGTCATTGATGCTTAGTTATTAAGCAGCGCCGTGCTTTCTCGGTTGTGGGGCCTACTGTCTAGAATGACCTCCCGGTTGCGCTTCGCTCTTTACTTGTGGCCCATCCGGCTGGGTTCTACAAGTCTCTCAAGTCTTTTTTTTGCTCGTGGTTGGGCTGGGAGCGCCTCTGAGTAGTTTCTTGAAGGGGCGCTATATAAATGCTATGAATGAATGAATGAATGAATCAAGGGTCGACCTAAAAATGCACAGGTTTGCACTTGAAGAAACATACCTCTGTTAAAACAGGATGAAATTATTGAGCAGTGGCTTTAACTACCTCACTTTAGCATTACACTACTTATGGAATGGCTTGGTTGAACTTTGTCTACATATGTGATGGTATTTTACTGTGTATGGTTTCTGCGTACTGTTCCCAGTTGAGTAAAGTTTACTTCTGGTCACATGTGAAGGGCCTTTATTTCGTATTTGTAAAGATAATCAACTTCTGGTCTCGTACTTGAGTATTAGTATTAGCCATGATGATCCTTGACTTTCTGGACTGGATGATGCGGGAGGGATTTCAATGGCTAAAAGAGGAAGCTCAACCGCAAGAGGAGTGGTGCCACTTATTTATTTACCAATTTATCCTTCCGGAGTACTTCTTTAGCAGAGCATAATGGCTAATCAAGAAACCTTTTCCTCTAATATTTAACATCTACAACCAGACAGATTGGCGCATGTTTATGGGAGCCGCTACCTTATTTTTAACTTAATTATTACTATACTTTTTTAAAATTATTTATGTGTTTTATTTTGACATGTAACCGGGTGCGGTGTGTACAGGAATTGTCTGATTTTAAATTAAACGAATATACGAATACAAACCAGACGTACGAACCTGCCAACTGGCAGAGAACAACATGATGGTGGTGGTGACTGTTGTTTATTTGAAGTTAATTTGTTTTTTTGCAGCTGCCTTCCTGAGACTGTTGGCAACCTCCATGTTCTCCATTATGATCAACCGTTTTCAACAATTAAGGTGAGATTCATCTCTGTCCTTAAATGTATGCTGAATCAAAATGTCAATTTGTGTAGAGGCTAGTGTAGACATTTTTTGTTGCTGTTATGATATGTAAAACATCTGGAAACCATGTTCTGTTCAAATCAATTGGACATTGTGTACTTTAAATAGATCTGTGAGATCAGATTTTGAGTTGCCTTTAGTCAATTTTAAATTATTTTAGGCAAGCAGGTGTGAGACACTGAGATTAAGAAAATACAATCTATTTTTTGTAGATCTGTGAGATCAGTTTGTTAGTTTGTATGTTTATATTGCCAGAGTAGGAGCATCTCATCAGTGCCGTTATGTATGTTTTGTGTACTAGGTGACACCTGATCTGAAACAGTACCATAACAAAATCATAGAATGTCGCTATGACTTTCGTTCTAAGTCATGGATATTCATGAGGGAACGAACGGACAAGTCATTTCCAAATGCATATTCAACGGCTGCTGGTATGCAAATTTTCATATTCGTTGCTATCTTTTCGTCACATTTTTTGCACTAATTTACATGGTTTGAATCACAAAGATCTTAAATTTCGCAAAAAGTTTATAGATTAAAAACTTTCAATTTGTTTCTCGTTTAATTTCTTACTTCTATATCATTTTTGCTGTTTAACAGTGAAATGTTCTGATGGCAAGGATACCAACTCTATGTGAACTGTGAAGTCTGTAGATATCTTGCTGCAAGGATAGTCTTTGAAATTAGTGATTTGAGTATTAGGTGTATTGTGTGCAATGTAAACAGAAAAATGGAATGAACTTGTGATTGCTAATAATCTACAAAATAACTGGTTTTGTAGCAAATCTGATATTTTAGCATAGTGCCACATTGCGTGCTTGCTAACATTACTTCATCTCAGCTTCTTGGAATTGAATTGGTTGTTTCTTATTAGCTGACTTGGTGAAATGACTTTGTGGCATTGCATTGTTCATAGTGGAAGGTTATAATGTTCTGTCATGTTAAAGATAATTTTAATGTTAAATCATGCATTGTATTAGTACAGTTGTTGCATCATGAGTTGTTTTTAGTATCAGTTCACAGCTGCTTCGTGCACTAATGTAGTTGTGTTCATATTGTTCTACATTCATACACCATGTAAAAATGCAGGTGTTTCAGAATAGTTTGGTATGATTATTGTATTATTTTGTATTGCTGTTGTTCAGTGATATTATTGCATTTTCTTACTATGCTGTTTTATATGCATTGACTAACTTTCTGAACATGATGATTGCTTGCAGCGGTTTGGGACAGCATCTTAAAGCCGGTTACGAAAGACGTTCTGTTTCAATTCACTGACCGAGGCTGTCCTGGTCAGCAACCTCCAGTTCCTTTGCCTAGCCATGCTCATCCACCTGCCCAGCAACCAAGTCGGCCACCTGTTCCACACCAAGGTGTTCCTCCACATCAAGGTCCTCCTCCACCTACTGCTGGGTCTCAGAATGGTGCTAGACCGAACCCAAAACGACCTAGCGAAGACCTTGAGCGGACTGTTATGCCACCACCTGCTAAAATCCCAAACCGAGTCTGATGAGGAGCTTCTGGTCAGTTTACAGACAGTGTCATTCACTCCCTTCATAATAAGCCTGCATCACACTCGCAAGGTTTTAGCATGTAATTATAGCTGCAGTGTGGCGGCGCTTCGCTTCCTGACGTGGTTAAGACGAACAGTGTTTCTCTGTTACCGGAACGTAGTTGCTGGTTTAAGAATACTTGAACGATTCTTTGCTTGAAGTTAAGCTTTGATTACTTAAGATCGTTGTTTTATTGAACTGTGACTTGGCTATGTAGAAAGAAGGGCGCATGATTCATTACAACGTCCTTTAAATGCACCTGTTATGTTTCCATGATCTCCACATTTATGATTAAATTGAGAGATGTGTAAAGTTGCTATGAGAATTTTCACATCTTCATATCAGAGGCATGGCAGTGCTGGTAGGCTTGCACATCATCTGCATACAGATGGGTTTGCATAGCATGGGAGGCTAGAAGAGGGGCAAGATCTGAGGTATAGATTATGAAGAGAAGGAACCCAAGACACAGCCCTGTGGAAGACCGTAGAGCACCGTTTCCCAAACTTTTTGGGCCACGGAACCCTTCGCATCCTAATATTTTTTCACGGAAACTCAAACCCAACTAAACGCATTAAAACATGCAGAGCATCTAAGAAGCATAGGCCTACTAAACATGAACTATTGTAGAAAGTTAATTTTCTTAGGTCCTAAAGAAAAATTAAATTGCACTATTTCGAAAACCACGACTATAGTGGATCTCAATAGGTCTACTGGGTGTACATGAAATTAGAATGCGTAATCGTAATCTCCAAATTTCTAAAGCGCTAAAAAGCCAAGCGCGTGGCACCAGCTTATTCAGGAGCGCTGCGTTGAGTCAAAAGGGTTGTCCATAAGAGTAGTCCGTGGTGGTCCGGGTCGAGTTCCATTGGATCAGACCGGTGTCGTCTGAGCCGGGAATTGGATGATCAGATGAGACAGGGTAAGAGTTATGGAGTGTCTTCAGTTTTGAATGAAAAGCCCAAGGTGAGATGGATAGAGGAGCCTGAGTGATGATGGAAGGTGATGGTGTGTGATTAGTAGTGATGGTGGAGGAGCTGAAAATGATTGAATGTGAACTGCGCTTGTTTCTTTTCATGTGTTTTGTCTATAACTGGCTTCTTGCTATAGAAAGCTGGATTCTTATTGTCAGCTGGATCATGTCGTCGATTTCTATATTTTGCTTCTGTTCCAGTAAATTACGAGAATGCAATTTAGAATGCAAAATTTGTATGTGGCAAATGCATGGCAAAGCATGCTAACTGCAGTTAATGGGGGAGAGAAGGATTCTTTAACAATCCCATTCCAGCATTCCAGACACTGATCAGTGAAAGTTGATTGGAATTCTGCTTCATTTGCATTATGTCAATAAGATGTTCGTAGTCTTATTAGAAGAGTTATCTGGCTTTTTGCCTACTTTGAATGGTTTCGTATCCAATTATTATCATCATTGATAGTAAAAAAAGTAGTTAACCATCTTTTCGTGGAACCTCTGCGCCCACCCTGCGGATGGGTTCCACGGAACCCACTTTGGGAAACGCTGCCATAGAGAGTGGGAACCCAGAAGGACCTGGAGGGCCCATGGACCACACAAGAGGAATGATCACTAAGAAAGGATCTCAGCCAGAAGAGACGAGTACCAGAGAGACCGAAGGATATATGCAGCCGTTCAAGTAAAATGTCATGGTCTACAGCAGGGGTTCTCAAACTGTGGTACGCGTACCCCTGGGGGTACGCCAGGCGCCGGTAAGGGGTACGCGAAAAATTCCAGTAATAAAATTTTTCTTTGAGTTATGGACTTTGTGTTCATCTTTCTTTGATTAGCAATGATTTTAACGTCGCATCATATAACAGCATCGTCATTTATTTATTTCGCAACATATAGGCCTATTACTATAGTTTTGGAACAAATAATGTGTAAATAGTTAAAAGTATCAAAGTCAGAAATTCTCAGCATATATAGGCTAGAGCTCAAATAGCGGAGAGCTGAACTGGCCTAAGGATTAATTTCTGGTCGAGCTTTAAATTTTGCGATTCCCTTCAGCACTCATATCTGGGTGAAACTGATTTTAAAACTATTCTTGTAATAAACAAACAAAAAATTGGGTAAACTTGCGTTTGAAATTGACAAATATTGAATTAGATATTTTTAATCTGTGCCAGTCCAAACAAGCTACAGCACTATCGGTTGGCTCTTTCTTACAGAGGTTATAGACCAATTTTCCCGGTTAAAATGTGTCGATAAGATTGAATAACTAAAACTAAATTTTGCTCCCTATATAGTAGGCCCTATATACGTCTCTAATAAACAATGTCACCAATGATTAAATGGACGTTTAGTTGTCACTGCAAGGGACTTCGCAATGGCATTTTTATTTCTGATCTGACTTTGCTGAGGGTACGCCATCATTCGATTTTTTTACATGGGGGTACAATAAAAATAAAGTTTGAGAACCCCTGGTCTACAGTGTCCAACGCTGCACTAACGTCAAAAGGGCCGTAGACTTCAGAAAGTAGTCGGAGAAGTAATGTCTCGGCTGATTTACCTTTCGGAAGCCAGACTGGATTTCTGGAAGCAGGTTATGAGTCTCAAGGTATGATGTCAGCTGGAGAGCGACTATTTTCTCGATAAGCATCGAGATGAATGAAACGTTAGCGATAGGTCGGAAGTTGACTGGATTGTTTGAATCGAGCCCTTCGCACTTGAGAACAGGAACCAGGATGGATCGCTTTTGAGACGGCGGCAAGACGTCTTCAAGGATGTAGCGATTGCAGAGGACGGTGAGGAGCGGAAGGACATCCACGAACTCCTGCAGCAGCGATGTTGGGAGGTGTCAAGTTCACAGGATTTAGGAGGTGAGAATGATTCGACGTAGATCAGCAGAGTTGACTGGAGTCATAGTGGATAGGCTGAATGGTGTATGGGGGTGGAATGGTGTATGGAGGTGAGCGGGTGGTGGGGAGTTGGAGGTGTCCTTCCGGATGCTGTGCACCTTGGCGGTGAATGAGGATAGGTAGTCATCACTCATCCACGGTAAAATATGGAACGTCCTGAGAACGGTCAGCTTGTCCACGGCCAAGAAGGGCGTTGAAGGTGGCCCATAACCGCTTCGGTTGGTCAGCGTTTGCAGCGATTCTAGTTTCCCTCGGTAGCGCCTGTGCTGCTAATGACTAAAAAAGTCATCAACTTTTGGGGATAGAGAAATTTGGGGGTTTTTTGTCGACATTTCGGACGGATGCCTAAAAAAAGATCGTCAGAAATTTTTGCCGGTGTCGTGAAATAGAGTATCCCCGTATTAATTGTACCCCCCCCCCCAATGAAGAGAAGTCGAAAAACCACTTCCGCGTGTATTTATTTTGCAATTTGAATCCCATCTGCTATGTTTTGAACAATGACACTAACACTAGTCTAACAGGTATGTTTATTCATACTAGATAATTTTGTTTGCTTTGGTTTTAGAGCACTTAGAACATTTAAAATACTTAAGAACACCCACAGTCACTAAATAAATTCGAGTTGCCTTTCTCTGAACATTTTTAAGGACACAATTAGACTCACTTTAAATTTTGATTAGGCTACAGCATAAATTTTTCAATTATACGCATTTTTCAATAAAGGGGATAGAATGGTTTTATCTCCCCGGATAGGCTAGAGCGGTTAGATCTATCCGGGAGCGGCGGGAGGATAGATTAATTCATCCCTCCCGGATAGCTTTAAGGGATATAGAATATCACGTGACACCGGCAAAAAATGGAAACATTTCGTCGGCGACACAGCCATTCGTCCGCCCTTCGGCCGCTCGTTTTCGTCCCCCCTCCCCCGCAAGTCACCGCCCAAGTCTCCGCTCATGCCTTTGATCAGTAGTCCCTTAATGATTAGTCCTTTGATGAGTAGTCCATAGATCAATTGCCCTTTGATCAGTAGGCCTAGTTCGCATACCGACGGATCGAGTGGCAGTGTGGTTGAGGTGAGATGGAACGGGGTTGAACGGGGTGTGGGGCGGTGGGGCGGTTGGATTCGGGATGGAGGCGGGGCTGGAGCCGGTTGAGACGTGTGTTCGCGGGACGGGCTGGGGTGAGGGCAGGGTCTGGGTGGGTGGATGGAGGGGAGGTGGAGCGGATGTGGGGCAGTGTGGGGAGTGAAAACCGACTATTTATCTGGAAATGCCGAGTAATGTAATGTAATGTAAATGTAAATCTTCGAGAATTTCTCAGCGCCCACAAAAGCCACGTCAGGGAGACCAGCTTATTCACCGGCGCTATATCAAATCAAGTCCGCAATAGCCAGAGCTGCCGTTTTCGTTCCGGTGCCAGGTCAAAATCCGGGGAGGTCAAGCCGAGGAGACAGCGTGGTGCTACGGTGGTTGTCGGTGATGGTGGTGGTTGGGTGATGGAACTTGATTGGAATCTGGATAGGATAGGTTGAAGAGTTCGGTTTTCAGTCGTGAATGGAATGCAGCAGAGGAGAGTGCAAGCGGAGGAGAGGTTGAATTTGGAGGTGAGACTGCAGGAGAGATAGGAGGGTGAGCGAACAGGCGGAGGTATGTTGGGAGTCCGTTCCAAAGAGCTGGTGCAGCATAGACTAAGGAGCGGTCGCAGAATTTCAGAGAGGATGATACTGGAGGCCGAGAGAGAGAAAGATATGATGATGAGCGCGTAGACCTGTGCGGTTGGATGGTGATTAGTTGACGAATGTAGGAGGGCTGAGAGGTTTGAAGAGCGTTGTAGGTTAGAGAAACAATTTTGTAATGGATGCGCTGAGAAACTTTTAGCCAATGAAGAGACTTGAGAACAGGGGTTATGTGGTGATGTTTGGGAGTATTAGTGACTGCGCGGGCAAGAGCATTCTGGATAGTTTGCAGGCGTTTAATTTGAAGAGAATCTATTTCATGGAAGAGCGAATTGCAGTAGTCGAGTTTGGAATGAACTATTGAGGTGGCTATTGTGCAGGCGGTCTTGTAATTTAGAATTGGACGCAATCGACGGAGGTCGCGGATGTGCATATAGCAGGTGCGGGATAGCTGGGTGATGTGGTCAGAAAAAGTAAGGTTTTTGTCAAAAATGACCCCGAGATTGCGGACAGGAGAAGAGTATGGCGTAGGAAGAGTTGGGTCTGTTTGAGAAAAGTCAGAAGGATAGTCTAGTTTGTTTAATTGCTCGCGTAGGCCAATGATGAGAAATTCTGTTTTTGAGGGGTTGAGGCAGAGCAGATTAGCGGTCATCCAGGCTGAAATCTGAGTGATGGTGTTACGTAGCTGATTTAGTGCGTCTGAGAAGGAGCGAGGGGAGAAAGATAGGAATAATTGAGTGTCGTCGGCATAGAGGTGGTGTTCAGCAGAGGATGATGAAATGAGTTTGCTGAGTGGGGAGGTATAGAGAATGAACAGGAGAGGACCAAGGACTGAACCTTGAGGGACACCACAGGTGAGGATTTGTTGATTAGACGAGTGACCAGAAGCGCTAACGATGAAAGAGCGTGAGGAAAGGTATGATTTGATCCATGAGAGGGCAGTGCCAGAGATTCCAAAGACAGAGGAGAGGCGATTGAGAAGAATAGCATGGTCTATTGTGTCAAAGGCTGCAGAGATGTCTAAGAGGCACAGACAAGAGACTTGTTGACGGCCTATCGCCATCACAAGTTTGTTGTAGAGCGAGGCCAGGAGTGTTTCGGTAGAGTGATGCTTAGTGTAGGCAGACTGGTTTGGGTTTAGAAGATTGTTGGAGATGAGGTAACTGTTGAGACGAGAGAGGACAATCCGTTCGGAGAGTTTGGATAAGAATGACAGATTTGAGATTGGACGATAGTTGGATAGGAGTTCTTTGTCCAAAGATGGTTTTTTGAGAAGTGGTTTAACAACTGAGTCTTTGAAAAGCGTAGGGAAGGTACCGGTTGAGAGTGACAGATTTATGAGCTTGGTTATCGTGGGAGCAAGAAGGGCTACACAGCCTTTAAGCAAAGAGGTTGGGATTGGGTCAAGGTCGCATTGCTTGTTTTGAGAGGCCTGAATGAGGGTGATAATTTCTGCTTCAGTAGCAGGCTCGAAGAGGTTGAAAGATGTTGTAGGTGGCAAAGTTGCGTCTGGATAGGAAGAGTCGGTTTGCGTACCGGAAGATTTCGATAAGAGAGTCTGTAGTGAGAGACGAAGGGTGGAAACTTTGTCAGTGAAAAAGGATGCAAAAGAGTCAGCAATGGACGCAGATGGGATTGAGTTCGGAAGGGGGTGAGAGGAGCCGCGGTGAAGTAGATTGTTTACAGTTTTCCAGAGATTTCGAGGGTTGGATGAATTTGAATGAACAATAGATGACAGGTAGCGTTTTTTGGCAGAAAGAAGTTGGCTGTGGTATCTATTTGTCAAGGTTTTGAGTTGTTTCAGGATAGAGTCGTCGCGTGTACGCCTGTAAACTCGTTCCAGGCGACGGCGCGACGATTTGAGGGCTTGAAGAAAAGAATTGAACCATGGATTTTTTGCGTGAGTTTCTGGTTTGGTGATGATAGGAGCGTTAGGGTTGTCCAGAAAACTAAAAAGTTTCAGAAAACACCCTAAGTGAAGTTTTTCCCATGATTTTATTCATGTGTGGCCTACAGATATTTTTTGCAGAATTTTAAAATGTCATCCTGAGGTCCCTCATGGCCCCTGAACTTAGGGACCGATTTTGGTATAAATCGCACTGTATTTCCAATACGAACAACTTATAGCGAAGCAGATAGGACTCACAGTTGCACTATTAGACACCAAACTGATATAATTTTCATTACTCCTGACTAATCAGCAATAAAACAAGTTGAAATGTTATTATATGAGCAATATAAGGGGCCGTCCATAAATGACGTCACGCAATTCAGGACGATTTTGACCCCGAATCCCCTCGTTACACGTCGTCACAAAATTCATATGATATCTAGTAAGATACTGTCACAAATAGTCACAGATGTGTGGCCCCTCCCCCGGGGTGCGTGACGTCATTTATGGACGGTCCCCAATGAAGTACCGATACGCACCCACCGCAGGCGTCACATCACATGGTTCACATCCCTATTTTTCACATAATGTTAGTAATGCGACTGTTATGAATGCCTTGACATAAAGCCTATATGCTTAAAGATGTCGACTCTGCAACAGCACCCAGACTATGATCACAGGACACTATTCGTAGTGCCTTGCTTAACAGTCTTCTTGTCAGAAGCTTGGTATAGCTTCATGATTGTGCTCTTCGACATCCTGTAAAGACCATGGTGGATCTTTGTTCAGGAGCGGTCGTAATAATGGTTGCGAAGTCTGATAATAAGCTTCAGTTCACGCTCACCTGTGTCCTTTACAACTTTGACAGCACGAAACAATTTCTCAGCTGAGATGTATGTTTGGTCACATGACCATTGATTGACTGGTTTAACTAGCCAGTCATTGCTGATATCCAGCAGTCAGAACAGAGTGTGTGTTTCTGGGTCAGTTAAGTTCGTTAAGGTTGTATCGCGAGCAACTTGTTTGAAGACAGGACCTATCGAAACTTGTAGATGGTCTCAGGCATGCAGTGGTGTTACTGACAATCGAGTCGCTAAGTCTTGTTATCATCGGATTTTTTCTCAAAAGTACAAATGGAACAATTTCTTTCATGAGGTACCACCAGTGTGAGAATTGTGGACAAATAGCGGGTGGGTTGGCCTATGATCCACTAGGAATTGGTGTGTGAAAAGCATACTCTACTATGGGTCTGTAGGAAAGACTGGAGGGTTGAAACCCCCAACCACCCTGGGGATTCTTGCCCTGGGTACCATCGGTGGTTGCCAAGTTAATCAATTTCAGTATTGGCAACTCACATTATCAACTTCACTAAAATCAATCATGTCATGGACAAAGCGGGAGATCATCTTGCTGGAGCATCAGCAAACGACACAGAAGCGTAGACTGAAGCTTACTATCAGACTTCGCAACCATTATTACGACCGCTCCTAAAACAAGGATTGCCTTTACAGGATGTCGAAGAGCACATGAAGCCATACCAAGCTTTTGACAAGAATACATTAAGCAAGACACTACGAATAAATCTGGGTGCTGTTGCAGAGTCGACATCTTTAAGAATATAGGCTTTATGTCAAGGCATTCACAACAGTCGCATTACTAACATTATGTGAAAAATAGGAATGTGAACCATATGATGCGATGCCTGCGGTGTGTGCGTATTGGTATTTCATTGGGGACCATCCATAAATGACGTCACGCACCTCGGGGAGAGGCCGGGTCACACATCTGTGACTATTTGTGACAGTTTCTTACTAGATATCGTATGAATTTTGTGACGACGTGTAACGAGCGGGTTTGGGGAATTGGGGTCAAAAATCGTCCTAAATTGCGTGACGTCATTTATGGACGGCCCCTTATATTGCTCATATAGTACATTTTAACTTGTTTTTATTGCTTATTAGTCAAGAGTAATGAAAATTATATCCGTTTGGTGTCTAATAGTCTTCGCTATAAGTTGTTCGTATTGAAAATACAGTGCGATTTCTACCAAAATCGGTCCCTAAGTTCAGGGGCCATGAGGGACCTCAGGATGACATTTTAAAATTCTGCAAAAAATATCTGTAGGCCACACATGAATAAAATCATGGGAAAAACTTCACTTTGGGTGTTTTCTGAAACTTTTTAGTTTTCTGGACAACCCTATAGGAGCGTGCTTGTTGAGGAGTTCGGACATGGTGCAGTTGTAAGCAGACAGGAGATCATTTGGGTCTGTTGGAGGGTTGAGGAGAAGGGAGGAAGATTCAAGGTCGAGTTTGAATGCATCAAGGTCGATGGAGCTGATGCGGCGGAATGAGCATTGTTTGGGTGGAGGGCGAGGAGATGGTTCGATATTGAGTTGAGTGAAGATAGGGTAATGATCAGAGGGTGTGTTGAATTCGCGGCTGAGGATCGGTGATAGGACGGATGAGACACAGGAAATGACTAAGTCAAGAATATGGCCATATTTCTGAGTTGGGAAAGAAACATGCTGGGTCAGATTGAAAGCAGTCAGAGTGGAAAGGAACTGACGTACAGATGGAACGGCGGGGGTGTCGACGTGGATGTTGAAATCGCCAGTGATGACAAATTCATGAGGTGTTGTTACAGCGACAGATAGAAATGAATTGAATTCTTCGAGAAAATCACTGTTATTTGCAGAGTAGGATGATGACGTAGGAGGTCGGTAGACATTGAAGATCGTTAGTTTAGATGTTGGCAGTTTGAGTGTGATTGATGCTGATTCGAAGGTTTTGTAAGAGTAAGTGGGTGATGCAAGAACAGTTGCTGGTTCGCGGATTAGGAAGGCAATTCCGCCTCCAATATTGGGTGATGAACTTTTGAATGATTTTTTAGGTTGTCGGGGTGAACTTGTGAGCGAATATCCGTCAGGTATACAGCTAGAAAGTTGAGCGAGAGTGGCAGATGAGGTTATCCAGGTTTCGGTTAGGGCGATTGCGTCAGGCGAGAGGTTAGAGGATGAAATAAGGTCATGTAGGGCAGTGTAGTGTATTTCGTTGAGAAGCGACCGGATATTGAGTGTGCAAAGGTTGAAATGAGATGAAGAAATTGGACCGGGGTTCAAGCTGATGTCCCCGCAAAGCAGAAGGAGAAATAGACATGCAAATAGTTTTTCAGACTTAACGTTAATTCGAGGTCGTGTGCAGAAGTATGAGAATGGAATGGTTGTCAGGGCGCCAAATTCGGCTGTGGCTGTGGCTGCGGCTGTTGCGCTGCAGCCCTCGCGTGGGTGAGGGGAGTAGGAAGAGTGGAAACTGAGGCAGCGGAGAAATAGGAGGAGGAGGAGAGTTGATGCATGCATAATGAGATGGATGTGGAACTATGGATGGAGGTGATTGGCCGGATGAGAGTAATGGCGGTGAAAGGACCGAGATTTGAAAGACAAAAGGATGAGACAGAAAGGAAAATGTAGGCAATTAGGCCATCCAGAGAGATGAAAAGTATTGTCCAAGAGTGTCCAAGATGGGTGCTTGGTGGGGCTCCTCTCCCCGCAGGGTCGGGTGGGGGGATGCGTGTAGGGTTGCCAGGTGGCCTTCAGGAAATTACCGGACAATGACTATCACGCATCATGCGTGGGGATTAAAAATTCAATTTATCGGGCAACGCCGGGTAACCCAGCTATAGTTGTATTCATAAGTCCCACTTCAATTTCAGTAACAATTATTTTCATCGATCCCCACTGCTATTTAGCAAGAATCCGTTCAGTCATGTCGACTTGTATTCGACAAAGACTGAAACCCATGTAGGCCTAATGGCGAATAATTTACGACGCAAAAGTATATACGCGTTTACCAGGAATAATAGACCGTATACCATGGAGAGATACAGACCCCATTGTTGTACTTGACTTACTTGACTTATGGCCGTCAGGCGATGCCGTCAGCACGCGCCAGCCGCTTTCCCATGGTAGCTCTCCACTTTTTGTCTATCCTGCGCCACATACGTCGCCTCCTGTATCGTCATTGTTGTACATAGCGAACTAATTACAAGCAATAAGATACAATGTTATATCTCTCATTGGTTGCTCCCAGTCTAGCCAATGGTTAGCGATCCAGGCTATAGATACAAGGAGCACGCTAAAAAATTAATGTAGGCTACGGCTATAGACTTACACGGAAAGGCAAGTCCTCTATACACTTAAACAATGAACGCGCGCCTTTTGCTTCTAGAATCGATGTTAATAGTCCGCCATTGTTTTGCGTATGTAGCCTAGCGTCATCCTAAACCTGATTCAACTGACGTTGCTGATCACAATTATTATTCAACTAGCTATAGTGGCCCAATCAACAGTCACTGATGAGCAGTCTTTAGAGACTGCTCATTAGAACGCAGAGGATGGGTTGGGTCATACCTTCCTTCAGATGCCGCAAAAGTTGCAATGCGAGTCGGTTTGACTGAGGATCGACTGATACATGCGATAGTCAGGAATGACCTACATGTCTTTCAGGGTCTTTTCTTCCAAAGAACAACCGTCATCCAGGTCTCAGAGCTCTATGCACAATTTTGAACTTCCGTGCAAAGTTCAAAAGTTGACCGGAACTTTAAATTGTCTCTATAGGCTACAAAATGTAGAGTTCATTACAATTTACAAACATTACTGAAGCATAACTATAGAGCCTATCGATTCAATTCAATTCCAGTAGGCCTAACTGATTGCTCCCATTACTCTAATTTCTGTTAGTTTAATCTTTGTCTCAATGTACCAGGTTGCGGTTCCTCAGACTGCCTTTGCTCATTAAGCGAATATAGCCTACAACGGCCTAATTCAATCAGACAATATTATTGTGATCGTAATCGTAAACTCGGAATTTCTACAGCGCCCACAGAAAACTTAAGTAAAAGCTTATTTGCAGGCGCTCAATCAAAACAAAGCCTGATAGGCAGAGGTCAAGATCCGGATTCAAGCGAGGAGTTAGACAGATCTGATGGCTAGGGTAGGCCCTAGATGATGTTTAGAGTTAGAACGGCCTGGGAGGTAGGGTGAAGAGGAAGAATCAGTATTGAATAGTAGGTTAGGCCTATATCGCAGTTCGGTAAAAGCAGTACGTAGCAGATCTGTTCCAGACAAAGGATCTATATTCTACAACCATTTTCCGTTTCAAGTGCATTCCTCGTGACTTTATTTGTATTGGCCTTTAGCCTACATCACAACTCAAAAGTCAAAACACACCCTCAGGACAGCATTTTAGTTCAGCTACACGTAGGTCCCATCTCTATAGGTATAGGCCTAAGTTTCCACTTTCCTGGTCCTTGTTTTTACGCATAACAATAGAGCCATCGAACTCGTTAGTTTTATTGGCACAATTGCAGAACACAGGACCGCTAGTTTAGCGGTTAGGGTCAGGGACTCGGGGGTAAGTGTCGTGAGGGTCGGTCAGGGACAGGGTATGAGTCGTGAGGGTCGGTTAGTGTTAGTTAGGGCTGCCAACCGTCCCGGATTCGCCGGGACAGTCCCGGAATCGGCCCTATGCGTCCCGTGTCCCGGATTGATCTCAAATTGTCCCGGAATTTGTGGTAGAAAAAATGTTGTCATTTTGCACACTATACTCGGCAAGTTGTGTGATAATTTTGCGTTCTGTGCTGTTAAAGTAACCTAACGTTGCTGGCTGAACATCGAATGCTGGACAGCGCTGGGTTCAAGTCTTGAAAACCTTACAAATCACTGACACTAAGTAACCTATTGTGTCCTTTGTAGGCCTGCTGTTAGTTTGTTGTAATGCATTTTGAGAGATGACGTGTTGATTTTTCAATGACTTTGTGTCTATATATGCAATTCATTCATTCATTCATTCATTTCGAGAATGTATATAGCGCCTTTTCAAGAAACCTACTCAGAGGCGCTTCCAGCCCAGCCACAGCTAAAAAATAGGATTCGAGATACTTAAAAAATGCAGGGGAATTTAGCCTAGGCATAAGTCGCAAGGTTAGTGGGAGGCCATTCCAGATAGCGGAACCAACAACAGAAAAGGCTCGGCGCTGTCTGATAGAAGTGCGAGCTCGCGGAACCAAAAGCTCACCCGTTGCTGCCGAGCGAAGAGCTCGACGGGTTGCAAGGTCTGAAACATAGCAATATAGGCTATGTGGACACACTGCATGGACAGTGTAAATTGGTATAAATGCCATTTCTAGGACCTAGTGACTGCGGGCGTCCCGGAATGGCGAAATCAAGAGTTGGCAGCCCTAGTGTTAGTGTTAGGGTTAGTGTCGTCATTAGAATGATTAGATACTATATACCATACTGTACTAAATCGCTAAAAGCTAACGGTCCCGTGTTCTGCAATTGCGCAGTTTTGTTTAGTTAATATTAACATTAAATATCACACATATCCGATAATCCGAGCTAGACGAAACACTAGTGTCCAATGCAAGCAGCCATTGGGCCTATAATTATCTGAAGCCGTTCTGAGAAACAATTCGATAATTATGTTCTGTTTGTAACGTGATCAGAAACAATCGCTGCTATAGTGAACAACGGAATAAATTACACAAAACAAGAAAATCGGAACTCCATTAGCCTATCTATCATTTGCATAATAATTATTGGTCGCCTTCTCGTCGCGGACCTGTCTATAGCAACGCACAGTAGTTCGGTTGGGAATTCAAACTCAGTTCGAATACATCTCGTATAGGCCTACAGGCAGAAACTTTCTGCCGTAGGTTCCTACCTGGTCTAACTGAAGTTCAGTTATTAAACTCAGATATTTAACATCCTTTACTATGCAGGGATCACATAGACATCACTTGATCGTTGTTCATTATTTCCTTCTGCTGACTCTGCCTGGTAAGCCGAATTTTCTTTACCGTTTGTCTTTACTGCACAGTGAGAACGTTGGAATTAATAATATTAACAGGCAGAATCGCAATCTCCAAACTTCCAAAACGACACTCGAAAGCCTGCCGCTTATTCACGGGAGGCATATTAGCATTCTCTAACCGATTTCGTAAGCCGGCTATAGAGGAATACAATGATTACACTGTGGAAGACGCGAAGACCATATAATAGGGGGGAGAAGGTTGTGGAGTACAATTTCTGACCATCCCTTCTAAACTGTCAACAACACGTGCGCGTCGGCAGGCTCTCACGATTTTACACGATTTGCAATGTAAAACGTTTCAAATTTCTTGCAAATAATTACCCTACGTATGGAGGAACATTTGGACAGGTAATTATGTGTCACTTTACGGCTCTTTATAGGTAAATTTAAGCATGGTGTCGTTCGCGTATAGGGTAAGGTTTCGCGTCGTGAGGGTCGGTTAGGGTTAGTGTTAGGGTTAGTGTCGTCATTAGATTCTTCAGATTTTTGCGTCCTCAGGGTCGGTTAGGCTTAGTATTAAGGTTAGTGTCGTCATTAGATTCTTAAGATTTTTCCGTTGGTTCTTTAGCAGTTGTTGGTGAAGCTAATAGCCTACAGCTTCACCAATAACTGCTAACATCAACTACCTTCTCCCCCCTATGGTCTTCGCTTCTTCCACAATGTAATCATTCTATTCCTCTGACCGGCTTACGAAATCGGTTAGAGAATGGTAATATGCGGGAATTAATTGCGTCACAGTATATTCAGGCTCGCCGACAAAAATTACGGGCCCCTGGGCAGAGCAGTCACGAGCCCTATACATAGACTATAATTTAGGCTTTTTGAGCAAATTTAAGAAGAAAAAATAGAAATAACAAAATTGTGGGTGTGCGAATTTACGATGATGCATATAGGCCCTATATTTATAATTTTAACCTGCTATTAATGATAAGAATTTAATTTTCAAATTGTATAGTAATCAGCAAGCAATCTTTCTGGATTTAACTGCAGGAAACTCGTTTATGATAACCTGATAGCCTATATATATATATATATTCTCTATTTTGTCTGCGAATCCCAAAAACGCACTTCGGAAATACTCTTTCTTCATCACCGGTTATGATCACCAGTCATACCTAATTCACTAGAATCCACCGATGTATATACTTCTACGGATTATATATATATATATACTAGCTTTTATACCCGGCTTCGCCCGGGTTCCGTCAATTTTCTCCCCAAATTCCCCCCCACACCCCACCGCCACCCCCTCCACAACACGCCACCACTTACTCCGACCTTCGCCGGTACGCCACCCGTGAAATTTTTGTTTTCGGGGGAAAAATGTCTCTCCCAAATTCCCCCCACCCCTCCCCACCCCCTCCACAACACCCCACCACTAACTTCGACCTCCACCGGTACGCCACCCGTGAAATTTTGGTTTTCGGGGAAAACATTTTCCCCAAATTCCCCCCCCACACCTCCCTCCACAGCACGCCACCACAAACTCCGACCTTCACCGGTACGCCACCCGTGAAATTTAGGTTTTCGGGGGAAACATTTCCACCCGAATTTCTCCCCCACCATCCACCACACCCACCCCTACAAACCCCCACTTCACCCCCCCCCCCCCCACCCACCCCCACCCTGCACAACACGCCACCACTAACTCTGACCTCCACCGGTACGCCACCCGTGAAATTTTGGTTTTCGGGGGAAAAAATTTCCACCCAAATTTCTCCTCCCCCTTACACCCCCACTCCACTCCTCCCCCACCCCACCCCTCACCACCCACAAAACGCCACCACTAACTCTGACCTCCACCTGTACGCCACCCGTGAAATTTTGATTTTCGGGAATAAATATTTCCCCCAAATTTCTCTCCCCCCACCACCCCACCTTCCACCATTCCCACCCCACCCCACAACCCCCTTCCCCACAACACCCCACCACTAATTCTGACCTCCACCGGTACGCCACCCGTGAAATTTTGATTTTCTGGGACGAAGTGTCAAAATACATCCGGACATCCGGACATCCATACACACAAACGGAAGGACAAACTTTGAGAAATATATTATAGATATACACGGTGAACGGAAAAAAACCGAACCTATCCTATTGCTATGATTATTTGCGTAATGGTTTGTACATTTTAATAAAATATGACGGAACTTCTAGTTTAAAGGACAATAATCAGATAACTATCATTTGTTAGCTATATAATGTTTGTTAAAATTTATTCCTTCGACCTAAACACATGCACAAAGACGCGCTCGCCGTTGACTATATTGCTGAATCGATTAGATCTACAGCTTGATCAAATTCGTCCCATGCCTGTAGGCTATAATACGCTGACGCAGTTCTTCCACATAGCGTTCCTTTTCTTGTAAACTTTTCTGCATCATCACAGACCAGATTTTATAGTCAACGGAATTAAGGTCTAGGTTATTTGAAATGTATCAAGTTTGCAGGATATATAGCGCATCAACAACGGCCATGATCGCTCAAGCCGTGCCTGCTAGCTGACCTCCGTTAGTTCAGTCGCTGTACGCTCCTTGAAACATTTTAAATGACTTCGAATTTCAACTGGATTAGCATACGATAATAAAAACTAGTTAAGTCTATAGTTGGGAATAAAATAGTTTTATTATCAATAATATATTTATATGTTTGGTGTTAATTTCTATATTTATTGTAGAGGTTCGGTTTTTTTCCGTTCACCGTGTATATGTATATTCTGCCATGGCGACGACGCGAATCGTTCAAATAGCGCTTCAATGCAGACCTCTAATAATTTTATAATAATACTAGCTGAGGTACCCGCGTTGCCCGGGAAATTTAAGATTCGATTCGCTCCGGCCACAACCCCACGTACCCTACCACACTCCGACCTCTACCGGTACGCGACCCGAGAAATTTGGGATTTACAAAGACTTGGAGTTTGAAACCCACAAATCCCCTGCATTATTCTCACCACGATTGATTGAGACACAATATTGATGCAAACCAGCTTAAACTTGGGCCTAAAATTGTGTATGCTATTAACTTGTCCACAGTTAACTCAGAAGACGACAACGTTGCCGTTGGTCGTCCAGCGATGCAAAGTTCAAACTATCTGCAGTCCTTTGCGGCAGGTCTGGCCGTCGACGGAAACAATGATACGAATTTAGACCATGGCTCTTGCTCCCATATAGACGACGCTGGAGGTTTACCCAATTGGTGGCGTGTTGACCTTGGTCGGCCAATGTACATCAAGAGCACCGTCATTACCAATCGAGGCGATGATCCACGTTATGGTAGGCATAAGACCCTACCTACCAACGGTGCTAGGACAAAATGTCCCCGGACAAAATGTCCCGGACAAAATGTTCCGGACAAAATGTCCCTGGACAAAAAGTCCCCGGACAAAAAGTCCCCGGACAAAAAGTCCCCGGACAAAATGTCCCCGGATAAAATGTCCCCGGATAAAATGTCCCCGGACAAAAAGTCCCCGGACAAAAAGTCCCCGGACAAAATGTCCCCGGACAAAATGTCCCCGGACAAAAAGTCCCCGGACAAAAAGTCCCCGGACAAAAAGTCCCCGGACAAAATGTCCCGGACAAAATGTCCCGGACAAAATGTCCCCGGACAAAATGTCCCGGACAAAATGTCCCGGACAAAATGTCCCGGACAAAATGTCCTGGACAAAAAGTCCCTGACAGAAAGTCGTAGGGCAAAAGTGATGTCGCTACACTACGTCGCATAAGGTTTTTGTTTATTATTGAGAATATGAAATGCACGGACACAAACCGTCTCCCCCAATCAAGGACAAGAAACCCGCCTTCATAAAAGGAATTTAAATATGAGCAATTTAAATTTGAGCAATTTAAATTGGAGCAAGTTAAATTGGGCCTAAGATTGATGGAAAATTAAGGTTAGGGTTAGTTTTAGGGATAGGGTTAGTATTAAAATTTTAAAAGGTCTACATTTCTAAGCCTAACCTCCATAATTATACTAAAGGCTAAATATAGCCTCAATACTAACCCTAACCCTAGAACTAACTCTATGTAAATTTTAATACCAACCCTAGCCCTAAAACTAACCCTAACCTTAATTTTTCATATAATCTTAGACCTTTTTAAATTTTTAAACTAACCCTAACCTAAATTTTCCATCAATCTTAGGCCCAATTTAACTTGCTCCAATTTAAATTGCTCAAATTTAAATTCCTCTTATGAAGGCGGGTTTCTTGTCCTTGATTGGGGGGAGACGGTTTGTGTCCGTGCATTTCATATTCTCAATACTAACCTTAGCCAGCACCTTATTGTTCTTGCAACCTAATCTCGGCGAGATCCTGCCTCTTAGATTAACTTAGAATTATTGTGAAATCCCCAAGGGATCTGTTTAACTCGAATAAGTAATTAATTAACTTAGAATTATTGTGAAATCCCAATGTGATCTGCTTAGTCTGCTGTGAAACCTCAAATGGTCTCTGTTGTGATTAACTGCTTTAAATGCCGTCAAGTTTATTGTGAACTGCTTTAAATGTCGTCAAGTTTATTGTGAACTGCTTTAAATGTCGTAAATTTTATCGTGATTAATCGCTTAATAAGGTTTTTTGTCGAGTTTTAATTAAACATTATTTTGAATGGATCTTGGCGACGATTTCTGCGATTTATACCATTTTAAAACAACTTTATGTGACTTGGATTGGAATGGAATTGCCGTTTAATTGCCGTTTGATTTCCGAAACACAACTGTAGAAATATAATAATTTTCCTATGTTAATCCCGTCATCACTGATGTAAATGTAGGTTAGGTATAATTTTGTTGCTTAGATGTGCCACATTACATGCAAAAGGATGTAGCCTAACATAATTATGGACTCCATATATTAGGCCTTGTATATATTAGTGTATTCATTCGTTCATTTCAGACATTTTTATAGCGCCTCTTCAAGCGTTTCTATTCAGAAGCGCTCCCGACCCAACCACTGCTAAAGAGAACAGTCTTGCAACATTGTAGTGTTGTGCAGTTAATGTTTAAGGCCTCAAGCCTTTCGAGTGTCCAGGGGCCTAGGGTTGTCATGCTACTGCCTAGTTAGGCTACGTCCTCGCGCTAACGATCGAGAAATAATTTCTCGACGGATCGATTGTCTCACCCAAAAAAATTATAATAAGGATAATTTATAAACTATCAAAATAATGAGCGATCCGGATACACACCTTCAAGGCTGCCTATATGTAGGACCAAAAAAAATACTATGAAAAATAGCTGAGCCTGGGCAAATTTGTACATTTCTGACGCAAGAATCGGAATTCTTCTAAAATAGTGAACCAAATGCAGCTTGCAATTGGTTGATTTGCTAAGAATGTTCTGCTATATTCAAAATGAGTCGTTTGCATGCATTTAGAGAAGGTGGTTCTCTGACATAAGAACTCTTTTTATCAATGTAGGTGTGCCTACTGCTAGGCGCCCATGGATGCGCTGGGTTTAGGTAGTGTAGGGACATTACTTTGTCCGGGACATTTTGTCCGGGACATTTTGTCCGGGACATTTTGTCCGGGACATTTTGTCCGGGGACATTTTGTCCGGGACATTTTGTCCGGGGACATTTTGTCCGGGACATTTTGTCCGGGGACATTTTGTCCGGGACATTTTGTCCGGGACATTTTGTCCGGGACATTTTGTCCGGGGACATTTTGTCCGGGACATTTTGTCCGGGGACATTTTGTCCGGGACATTTTGTCCGGGACATTTTGTCCGGGACATTTTGTCCGGGGACTTTTTGTCCGGGGACTTTTTGTCCGGGGACTTTTTGTCCGGGGACTTTTTGTCCGGGGACATTTTGTCCGGGGACATTTTGTCCGGGGACTTTTTGTCCGGGGACATTTTATCCGGGGACATTTTATCCGGGGACATTTTGTCCGGGGACTTTTTGTCCGGGGACTTATTGTCCGGGGACATTTTGTCCAGGGACATTTTGTCCGGGACATTTTGTCCGGGACATTTTGTCCGGGGACATTTTGTCCGTCCACGACACATTCACATGAAACTCTCTTGCACAACATAAAATAAGGACTTTTATTATTCAGTTACACACGCACACGCACACGCGCACACACACACACACACACACACACACACACACACACACACACACACACACACACATGCACACACAGAGTTCTAAATAAATTTGGGCTGCTGTAAAGCATTTAAGTGCAGTTAAAAATAGCTTAAAGTGTTCGTTGTCGTCGATTTGGTATTATTTTGCCACGCACAACGGATTAAAAACAAGCCCCTCATAAACTACACTTTGTCCGGATGAAAGGTAGAACATAAAACAAAGTGTCATAACTCGGTAAAAGCTTTTAGGATTTGTCTGAAATTTTAAACACAACAGCTATGACCATATTTACATGAGATCTTAAAGCCGATTAGAAATATTCGTGAGTTTTTCAAATTTACGAGTGTTTAAAATGCAGCACCAAAAATTTGAACTTTCCAACATGCAAAAGCTGAAAGGAAGTAAAATTCAGCTTTAGGCCTATATGGTGTAGCCTACAAAATGTCCTTCTTGTTCACGGCCGCTCGACCGTAGACGAGGACGCTACTGTTTGATGGTCCGGTCGATGATCACCTGGTCAAAAATCTGCCACTCTTCAATCGGAAGCGCCCTACGCCCTACGGTTATTGATGTCATGAATTATACGCGTGAACGAAAAACGCGCTCCTCCAGTACATGTACTCCGGATCAAGGTCGATCTGGACTGCTGGACGGCCACAGCTGCGGGTTATGAAACCGAATGTCTCCCGGGACAGCTATTAATCTACTAGGCCTACATGTAGCCTACGTCTACGGTCGTGTGTCCGTGAACAAGGAGAACATTTTGAGCACCATATATTACTGAATTTCACTTCCTTTCAGGTTTTCCATGTTGGAAAGTTCAATTTTTTGGTGCTGCATTTTAAACGCTCATAAATTTGAAAACTCACGAATATTTCTAATCGGTTCTAGGGTCTCGTGTATATAATTATGGTCTCTGTTGCTGTGTTCAAAATTTCAGACAAATCCTAAAAGTTTTGACCGATTTATGACACTTCGTTTTGTGTTCTACTTTTCATCCGGACACAGTGTATAGAACATAAACGTAGCCTAGGCAAGCGTGTATGTGCCGACGTTACACGTGTCTCCAATCTTCATAAATCTTATATTCTTTTTAGCCAGTCGCTTAGACTACTTCATTGTCGGGGTGACAAACAATGCCATAGCACCAGTGAGAGGATGCTACGCCCTCTGTGGTCAATATCCATTGCCAGCTGTCAGCGGAGCTAAGCACTATCTCCAGTGCAATCCAAGCACCACATCCGGTCAATACGTGATCGTTCAACAGCCAGCCAACGGAGCTGGTTGGTTGACCCTCTGCGAAGTGGAAGTCTATGCTGGACAAGTGAAGCAAAGTAAGGAATTGCAGCTCTATAGCGATATAAATGGTTGTCAAATGAACTGCTTCTTTAATTAATTTAATTATTAATTTGAGAAAGATAATAAGCCAGTCAATACCAAAGTGGTGAGTAGTCTAATTGGAGTGGCCGAGATAATACACTAGAAACTGCAATTTATAATCTTGACTGCACCGAATGCTATACATGTAGCTATAGATAGTAGCTACCGCACGGCGTTGCCATGCTGGTGACGTATAAACATCAACTTAGGAATCAAGAAAAACAAATAGACGGATATTATCAACATACACAAAAAAAACAGTCTTGTCTTAGAGTTCAAGGGAGGAATGAACTGCGCGAAGAAGATTCTAGTTTTGTCGAACGTGAAGCCAATATCGAAAAGTTTAGTGATCTATTATAGGCCTAGTAGTTGGGAGATGTTCGGTTGAAACTGCAGTTGAGTCGATCTGTTGGCGGAACTTTGGGAGGACGATGCAGTAATTGTCCAAGAAATAAAACTCATCGGTCAGTTTTGCGTCGTAACGAGAGAATAATGTTGAAAACATGCTGTTCTCATCATCTCATGTCGACGGAGTAGGCTCAGTGTTTACTCTATGTAAAGTCCACTACTGGGGGGGAGCTGTTTGGAATTCAGGTTTCTGGAGGACGGGATATCATCCGTTTTGGGTGGACGGCAACCGGCATCTGGGCCACCGACGCCACCATGTGATCGGCCAATTGGTTTGGGCGATAATTTTTCTTATATAGGCTACCTGTAGCCTAGCATTTTCGCTACCAAAAAACTGATTTTTTTAGTCTTTAATTCACTTTTACAAAAAATTTGCCAATATCAACTTACCATTTTCGTGCATGTCGATGTATGCATGTAGGCTAAGCGATTTTTCTGAGGCGGGGGAGGAATTGTTACACCTTTATTTTTCGGGAGGATGGGTGGTAGCCTACGTATTAGCATCAATGCAACACCGCGATTTTCCTGGAGGGAAACTCATTCATGCGGGTGGGGGACTTTTCCCTAGAGACGTCCTGATTAGTGACTGAGTAGGCTCATTGACCGTAGCGAAACCTTGGGTTGGGTAGCATACATTGGCGGTGATCGACTTCGGTGGTTAGGCTACGAGTCACGACCAGTGTGGCAGTGTCCATCTATCTCGTCATTTCTTTACGTGTGGAGAAAGCGGACGGCGTTGCGGAGAAGGCGACGATCAAAAGTTACGATTCTCGTTAGTTGAATTTACAAAGGAAGCAGATAATTATCTTAGGCGCATAGTATTCGATCACCAAGTGAATTTCGTGAAAATCGCGTTTTTCCGTCAGACCAAACGACCACTTCCTGACTCTATTCCGACATCTGATTTCCGTTACATAAACACGTCCACAAATAGCCTTCAATGTGCTCAGGCTCCACTTTTCATTTGGTATTTTGCTATGATTGCGCGATGTCCCAGTGTCTGTTCACGCAACGTCTGAGAGATCCTTTTTTCCGCAAAAACTTTGCCCATGACGTTCAGTAATGGATTCACAAAGCGACTCAAGCGAGACTTTAATCTATAAAATATCACCAAATACCAACAGCTTGCTTCATAAACAGCTTCTTTACAGCTCTTAGTGAGGTCGTATGACATCATCATCATCATTTTGTGTGTTGAAATTTGCAAAAAATCTCATATGAAATCACATGTATTGGAGCATAATTCTCCAGATATTTGAAAAACGGAATTGAAAATTTAAATAGCTTTTGTAGCTTTTGTAAACATGAAAACTTTTAAGCGAAACTTTCAGGGATTGTTGGAAATTCATTCCCCTGCAAATTGGAAAATTTTCACAGAAACATGTCAGTCGGCTGCGATGTGATCGCATTTTATTCGGCGGTACATTTTTTTGGAGCCACCCTGTAGTTACCAGTTCCTATTGTGATCTAATTAATCTGTTGGAATTTTTTTAGCCTTTTTTGATAGGAGAGTTATTGAAATTACCTCTGTTCATAGGCGGAGACTTGTTCATGGTTTTAGGGGACGAACTCGTAGTCAAAGGACGATCGCCGAGCAGGGAAGGGCCGAAGGGCCTTGGGGATAGGATGTGCTCATAACCATTTTCGAACTTTTTTCTTGCCACACTGCGATGGTAACATCTTAATCTGTCATTTTTACGAAGTTGTCGTGGTTTAAGACTTGAAAAGCATCCTTACCGTTGTTTAAAAATTTTCCACACAACATGAAATAGTGAAATTGTAAGCTATTATCTCATCAATATTTCCCATTATTTCATTGTGTAAAGATTTGATTTAAGAATTCAATAAATGTTCTTCCCAATTGCTTAAAAAAATTTCATCACTCTTTGGGTCATCATGTACTTCTCTTGGAATCCACACAGAAGAAAAGCACAATCTTCGTTAGCATGTGCATCTCGGAGCACTCTCCCCTAATTAGGTCAACACTCAACAGACTCTAATTTTGCACAAGACATTAAAAAATTCTGTCTACATTAACCACTACTTATTGAACCAATATTAACATTGTGGAAGATAGCTTTTCACATAGTTTTCACAGACAATTTAGTCAAGGCTGATTTGTTGATTAACGCAGACAAAACAATATCCAGCTTTTGTGACGCTGGGAGGTGATTCTCGCGTTGTTACATGTTTAACGACACTGCCATATCAGAGATGATTATTATAGTGTCGCCACGCCATTTAGGTCCCCGTGGACGGACCGTGCTAGCCCGAGATTTGAATCGCTGAAATAGCCACCTTCGTGAATCGAACCGCGGCCCGCACGCTCTCTATCGCAGAGTAGCGTACAGACGCGCGGCCGTCGACCTTACCGATGTAGCCAAGCGAGCCAATAGGTGATTCTCGCGCAGTGATGATCATTATCAACATAGCCTAGCAAGTACAATAAAAAGGAAGTCATTCAAATGAGCAGGAATTAGAGGTTTTCCTCGTATTCATAAAGATTTTAAAAAATTTGATCACTCCTTGGGTCAACATGTAGGCCTACTTCTTTTGGAATGAGCAGGATTTAGATGTTTTCCTCGTATTCATATGGAGTTCAGACAACCGGACGGGGTAAAACTGGAGTAATAGTAGGCATATGGTAGACTAACTGAGATAGAAGAAAATATGTAAAAGACGCAATGATTTTTATCGATAAGCAACGCCAACAGAGAAATAATATCATAAAAGCACATCTTGTTGGCTGATTTCTGGTGGTGCCCATGGATAGGCGGGCCTCGCATGGCCAATTTCTGGTGGTGCTGAGCACTCACGGGCCTCGCAGAGTCGGCGCCCATGCATGCTACCATTTGCACATTGAAAGTTATAGGCCTATAGGCCTATTTGCTGGAGAGGCAGCACTTCAGACTGAATGAAATCGGACGCTATATAAACTGTGACATGCATTACCTTATCAATTTCAGATGATGAACTCACTTCAAGTGTACCTACATTTCAAAAGTAGGATTGAAAACAGAAATACACCACCGCGCCCCGCAGTGGTGTAGAGGTGGTCTCGATGGGTTTGAGCCATAGGCGTAGGGTACATTTCAGCAGTGGGGGCCAAAATTTTGCTTCTGTCCGAGAAATTATCCGGGTTAATCGACGTCGTGCGATAATTATGCCTATAGGCTATATGTCTCTTTACAAAAGCAAAGTTTCTGTTCATGCACCCAAACCCAAGAAAAAGAAAAGGGCAGAGGGGCAAATACCCCGGACCCGGCTAACTTTAGGCCTATGTGCAAAGTAATGAAGTATGCATTTCAAGTAGCCTATACTATTTCTTACACTAACCACAATGCGACCAACCCTCGTGTCGAGGATGGTTGAAGGCTGCAGGGCTGGATTTACTATATGGGGCAAATGAGGCAGCTGCCTCAGGGCCCCACCAATTCCACCAAACAAACAAAAAGATAAATAGAAATAAATGAATGTAATAAATATTGTGAATAGACCTACAAAACTAAAAATAGTAGATATTAGTCATATTACTTGTAACTTATTGTCAGCGTCGCGATATAAAAATGTAAGCGCTATATAAATATATTATATTATAAACTGAGTCTGATGTTGATTTCCGGCAAAACGGCAGACATTGTCACGTTGAAATTGTAAAATAAGATAAATTTCAAAACAGACAAGAAATATAATAAATTAATAATTATGATGTTATGATTGTTATCCTGAAATCCGTAAGTCAGTTATAATAATTTTTCTATTGAAATTTATTAAGTGGTCATCATGAGCATACCAGGAGACCGGCACAAAACACCGCGACAGTATGGTAGTGGTGCTAAGAAGAGAAAATTATCAAATGAGAAACATTTAAAACAACAGGAAGATGCCAAAAAGTCTGGAAACATTTTTGATTTTTTGACGAGAACTTCTAGCGTGGCATCTGACATCGAGGACACTCTTGGTGATGAACTGAATCAGTTTTTGCCGCTCATGGCACTCCGGCGTAATTGCAGAACACGGGACGCTAGTTTTTTTCAGTTTTTCTTAGCGATTTCAAAACAAAAACTATATTGTAGGCGTGGCTTATAATTATGATTGAGGTAATCACAGAGACAAAGAACATATATACCAAGAGTTAGCAAGTCATATGCCATTGAAAGTCATTTATTTTGACCGTTGTGTTAATTAACTAAAAATGGACTTGTTAATAGTTATTTACATGGGAATTATTTATATTTGCGAAATCGAATGAAATGTCGTATTTTAAGGATTTGAGACAAACTTATGTCTCTGAAGAACTGATAAAAGAGGACTTATCTTCGATCGGGAAAGAAAACTATCCTTCAACACGGACTCTCTCTCTCTCTCTAGGCCGTTGTTTATTGTAACGTTACTCTGATTATGATACAATTTTACTGTTATATTACAAGTTCACTTCGAGAATTAAAAAAACTAGGCCTATTGTGACGTCACTTCGATTATGATACAAAATGCACCATTGTAGAAGTGCATATAGAGAATATAAACAAGACCTATTGTGACGTAACTTCTATTATTAAACAGATCAACCAGTATATTATGTTTTTTTGCGAATATAAAACGTGGCCTTTTATGACAGTGTCACGAAATAGAGTATCCCCCGTATTAATTGTATCCCCCATATTAAGAAAAGTCGAAAAAACCGCTTCCGCGTGTATTTTGTGTTGCAAATTAATTTTCATCTGCTTTGTTTTGAACAATGACACTAGCAGGTATGTTTATTCCTACTATATAAGTTTTTTAGCCCTGTTTTTAGAGCACTTAAAACATTTAAAACGCTTTAAAACACTCAGAGTCACTAAATAAATTCGAGTTGCCTTTATCTGAACATTGCTTAGGACACTTAAAACAATTAGAGTTACTTTAAATGTTGATTACAGCATAAATTTTTTTATCATGCGCCTTTTTCAAAAAAGAGGATAGAATGGTTTATCCCCTCGGATAGTATAGACCGGTTAGTTCCATCCGAGGGGATAGATTTATTCATCCCCCCGGATAGCTTTCAGGGGGGATACTCCGTTTCGTGTCACCGGCACTTCGATAATAATTCGATTATCACACACTCACACTATTAAATAAGTTCAATGAGAAAACGAAATTAGGTCTATTGTGGCGTCATTTATGATACAGATCTGCTATCATATAATTTCATTTTTACAATACAAAACTGGGGCTTGTTTAAACGCAACATCGCTATGATTATGAAACAAATCTATTATTATACGTCTAGTATGAGAATATAAAAACTGGGCCCATTTTGACGTCACTTCGATCATGACACAGACCTACTATTAAAGAGGTTCATTTTGAGAATTGTGACTAACTTCGATTATGATACAGATCTACTATTATAGAAGAATTTTGAGAGAATACTCTAGGTCCATTGTGACGTCACTTCGATTATTACACAGATCTACCGTAATAATTATTGATGTTCATTTACAGAATCTACAACGAGGCCTAATGTGACGTCACTGCGATTAATTACAGGGCAAATCTACTATAAATTCACTAAGAATACGAAATTAGGCTTATTGTCACGTCACACAGATTATGACACAGATCTACTATCGTACAATTTCATTTTGAGAACACATAACTGCAGAGGTGAGCAAGAGACAAAACTAGGCCAAGTAGGGCTGCCAACTCTTGATTTCGCCATTCCGAGACGCCCGTAGTCACTAGATCTGACATTTGTACCAATTTACTCTGTCCAGTGTGTCCACATTATGTTGCATAGGCACAAAGTCATGGAAAAATCAACACGCCATCTCTCAAAATGCATTAGAACGGACTGACAGTTCATAGGACACAATAAGCTACTGACTTTCAGTGGTTTGTAAAGTTTTCAAGATTTGAACCCAGCGCTGTCCAACAATCGATGTTCGGCCAACAACGTTAGTTTAACAGCACAGAACGCAAAATCACCACACAACTTGGCGAGTTTAGGGTGCAAAATGAAAAAAAATTCCACCACAAATTCCGGGACAATTTGAGATCAATCCGGGACACGGGACGCACAAGGCCGATTCCGGGACTGTCCCGGCGAATCCGGGACGGTTGGCAGCCCTAAGGCCAAGTCGACGCGAAGTCGATCGAGTCGATCGTTGGCCGAGCCAAGTCGATCGAGTCGTCGAGAGGTCGGCGAGTCGACGAAGTCGATCGAGTCGATCGTCGGCCGAGCCGAGTCGATCGAGTCGTCGAGAGGTCGGCGAGTCGACAAAGTCGATCGAGTCGATCGTCGCGCGAGCCAAGTCGATCGTAGCCCACGACTCGATCGACTGCGGGGTATAGACTATACCACTGGTTTTCATGGTCACAATTGGTGAATAGCTTTTCCTATTCATGATGCCAGTTGGAGAATACCAATGGGTCCTCATGGTGTAGGGCTGCCAACCGTCCCGGATTCGCCGGGACAGTCCCGGAATCGGCCTTGTGCGTCCCGTGTCCCGGATTGATCTCAAATTGTCCCGGAATTTGGGGTGGAATTTTTTTTCATTTTGCACCCTAAACTCGCCAAGTTGTGTGGTGATTTTGCGTTCTGTGCTGTTAAACTAACGTTGTTGGCCGAACATCGATTGTTGGACAGCGCTGGGTTCAAATCTTGAAAACTTTACAAACCACTGAAAGTCAGTAGCTTATTGTGTCCTATGAACTGTCAGTCCGTTCTAATGCATTTTGAGAGATGGCGTGTTGATTTTTCCATGACTTTGTGCCTATGCAACATAATGTGGACACACTGGACAGAGTAAATTGGTACAAATGTCAGATCTAGTGACTACGGGCGTCTCGGAATGGCGAAATCAAGAGTTGGCAGCCCTATCATGGTGCCAGTTGGGAATAGCTCATGCTATTCATGGTGCCAGTTGGAATACCACTGGTTCTTATGTTGCTATTTGGAAATAGCTTTGGCTTGCTATGGCGTCAATTGGGAATAAAACTGGATATTCATGGTTCCAGTTGGGTATACCATGCATTGCCTAATCGAGGCAGCTCTTTGGCCAATCTCAGCTGGCCGCAGAAGTCTTCGTTCTGCATCTTGAGGTTAAAATATTAGATGCCTTAGCACGTAGATCTACTCCGATAACGCAATGGAACAGCTTTCATTCAAGCAAGCATTTTTGGATCTGCTGAAATTCGCAGGGCCTGGACTCGGAGTGCCTGCTCAGTAGGCATATTTGGAGATGCGCTATATAAGTGCTATGAATGAATGAATGAATGAATGAATGAATGAACGAACGAATGAATGAACGAATGAATGAACGAAGTGACTTGGTCGTTAAAGAGCACTTTTAAATCCCATGCATACACCGCTCAATTGGGTTGAAATATTACTCACATAGAAATAATCCATGATCAAAGAACTGCCCGTTTCCTATGATAATATTTTTATTGAAAGTAATTAAGAGTTAACACATGCAAACAAGTGTTATTCCTATTTCCTTCGTGTGGCGAGTTAGCTTAAGAACCATTTATTATTATTTTATCTGCTTGTATTGCTTCACTCTTGATTAACTTCAGGACTCTTCTCCTTCATCATGATCCCTCGCTATGGTGTTAATCTGGACGAGGAGCTCACTTTTGCCTTCATCCAGCGCTTCCATTGCTTAAGCGTTTTGTCGTTTTTTAGCTTTAGAGATCGAACCGGGATCAATGTATTTTATATATTGAATAGCAGCGGGATCAAATTAATTTATTTATTAAATAGCAGCTGGATGAATGATAAAACTCTTGAGAAATGGAAGCGGGATGAAGGTATTTTATTTATTAAATAGAAGCTGGTTGACTGATAAAACGCTTGAGAAATAGAAGTTGCAGGAAGGTATTTTATATATTAAATAGAAACTGAATGAATTATAAAACGCTTGAGAAATGGAAGCGGGATGAAGGTATTTTATATATTAAATAGAAGCTGGATGAACGATAAAACGCTTGAGAAATGGAAGCGGGATAAAGGTATTTTATATATTAAATAGAAGCTGGATGAATGATAAAACGCATGAGAAATGGAAGCGGGACGAAGGTATTTTATATATTAAATAGAAGCTGGATGAATGATAAAACGCATGAGAAATGGAAGCGGGATGTTTTCGCGGAACTGTTTACACGGGCTGTTTTGTCGGGGCTATTTCGAAGGGGCTATTTGGTCGGGAAATGTTTTTTCTGGGCTGTTTTGTCTTTGGGCGATTATGACGGGGCTATTTTGTCATTGGGCGATTATGACGGGGCTGTTTTGACGGGGCTGTTTTGAGCGGGCTATTTCGACGGGTCACCTCCTCCACCACTTGACAGATCTACGATTGAAATAATTATAGCTCGTACAGAGGTTATCGGTGCGGTCCACGGCACCCATCTTCGCGTGTAGTCAAAGATGACTGTCAGCTTCTGGACCTGGACAACAACACCAGCTCTACTATGACCGTATGACGTTGCACAAGCTGCATTGCTGATCGATGGAACGTGCTTAGCATCAGCACAGGACGCTTGTCTTGCCACGCAAGAACCGTTGTGTCGTTGTCTCGCTGAAAAGACAGAACCTCCCCCGCTTTCATCCTTTTCTTCTTTTTCATTCGTCAGGCAGACCCTGTCTGTTGCGCACAACTGTTCCAGTGGTCTGTATCTGGAGTTGCTGCAACTCCTTCGCCATGTGATATCCTGTGTAGAAGCGATCGGTGTATAAGTGGTAGTCACTGCCGTTCGCTTTCGCCAACTGTTCCCGACACAGAGTTAGAACGATCCGCGACGTGAACGGAAGGTCCGGACGATCCAGGTCGTCCGTAGTCTGCTTTCCATTGTACGTCACAAAGTGTACATATGTAGCCGTGCAGACTCTCCGCCAATACGTACACACGCAGTCCCCACTTCGTTGGTTTCTGAGGTTGTACATTTTGAAACCAACACGACCCGTGAAGCTGATCGTCTCGTCTATGCCGACATCGTGCTCAGGTATATCAGATCCAGACATTAAGTTTTGCCTTTGATGTAGGTAAGAACGTTGCGTACCTTGTCAGCTCTAGTATGTCGTGGAGCATTTGCAGGCACTGCAGTATGTGCGGTATCCAGTGGATTTGTAAAAACCTACTGCGAGTGAAGACGGGTTTACTATCGATACCGCGCACACAATACCGCGCACCCGATACCGCGCACACAATACCGCGAATCACAAGACCGCGCACGATCATTACCGCGCACGATCATTACCGCGCACGATGATAACCGCATACAAGTATTTCAACATGCATCCAGCTTCTATGTCAGATCTAAAAATACCTTCATCCAGCTTCTATTTCTCATGCGTTATTTTCATCAATCCAGCTTCTATTTCATATATAAAAATACCTTCATCCAGCTTCTATTTCTCATGCGTTATTTTCATCAATCCAGCTTCTATTTCATATATAAAAATACCTTCATCCAGCTTCTGTTTCTCATGCGTTATTTTCGACAATCCAGCTTCTATTTCACCTCTAAAATAATTTAATCCAGCTTCCATTTCTCAAGCGCTGGACCAGTTGTCTGTAGACCAGTTGTCGTTTGACGAGTTGTCTGTAGAACAATTGTCGTGACACCGCTTAAATAGAAGTTGGATGATGGTATTTTTAGATCTGACATAGAAGCTGGATGCATGTTGAAATACTTGTATGCGATTATCATCGTGCGCGGTAATGATCGTGCGCGGTAATGATCGTGCGCGGTCTTGTGATTCGCGGTATTGTGTGCGCGGTATTGTGTGCGCGGTATTGTGTGCGCGGTACTGACCGGATACCGTGAAGACGTCATTGTAGAATGAACTAGCATTGAGCCACTCCCTTGAAAAGAAATCTTGCAAGCTGGTTTTCGTTTTCAGTGCCACGTTCAAGAAATTTTCCGGGGGTAATGTCCTAAGCTAAATCAGGAGAAATTGTCCGTGAGGTTTTGTCGAGGGGGGGATCTCGGGGAATGTCCTACACTCTAACCGTTGTACAATAATTGTTGTCGAGTTGAGCGGTCGTCATTTTACCTGACATCATTTCGCCTGACGTCATTTCTTGACGTCATTCTCGCCGTACGTAGTCGATCGCAATCTTAGAAAATATGACAACAATAATAAATAACCTAATAGACTTTAGTTTCCGTATCTGAACATTTATAAAGCGCCTATCGCAGTAAGAACCATTCAGAGGCGCTCTCAATGCAGAGACCCCACTGCCTAGGGAAAGAGAAATCCTTTCAGACTGCGAATAGGCCTAGAGCCCTAGACGAATAACGACACCTAGCCTATAATTATATTCAAGCAAATTCACCATAATAATAAAAATAATAAGAGTATGAATTATAATCGCAAATTAAGAACAGTTAATGTTGTTTCCTTGGCTGTGCTCCGACTTACCTTTTTGAGCTCTGCTGTCCAGTATCTGTTGTCCTGTCTTCACTCTGCCTCTAGCGGGAAGCTTTTGGTCCCACGTGTTGAAACCTCAACCTGTCAGCGTCGTGCTTTCTCAGTTGTAGGCCCACCTGTCTGGAATAGACTCCCGTTGCAGGTGTGCCTGCTACCAAGGGTTGACTCATCAGTCTTCTGCAAGCTCGTTAAAACTTTTTTGTTTCACCGTGGTTGGACTGGGAGTGCTTCTGAGTGGATTTCTTTAAGAGGCGCTATATAAATTCTTGAAATGAATGAATGAATAAGGGAGAATGGGGCAGGCGGATGGCGTGTGTAGGCCTAATATAGGTTCTAGTTTTGCTGCGGGGAAGGGTGGGGTCTGGTGGGGGACGGATCGGGTTCTAGGACTACTGATCAAAGGACAATTGATCTAGGAACAACTCATCAAAGGAAAACTCATCAGGGGACTACTCATCAGGGGACTACTCATCAGGGGACTACTCATCAGGGGACTACTCATCAAGAGAAACTCATCAAGGTACAACTCGACACAGTCTGTTTTCTCGAGGAACGAACATAATAATGCGATTAAATCAGAGAAAAATTTAATAGGCTAGATCAAAACCGGAATTGGTTTACCTAGTGTCAATCGGCCTACTAACTTACATTGCTCAATAGCACACGACTTTAGTACGTAGGCTACAAGTACTAAATTTACGACTGTTAGGCCCGTTGGTTAGGCATAACACATAGCAACGTATACATTTAAGTCCACTGTAGTATCTGTATAACTTGAAAAACTTGATTGAACGCTCATTAGAAAAATTGACAGCCTAGTTTAATAGCATACGGCCGTAATACAGCCGTAATTAACAAACTATAAGCTTTGTGTATTTATTTAAGTCCATGTAATGTAATGCAAATCTTCGAGAATTTCTCAGCGCCCACAAAAGTCACGTCAGGGAGACCAGCTTATTCACCGGCGTGATATATCAAATCAAGTCCGCAATAGTCGGAGCTGCCTTTATCGCTCCGGTGCCAGGTCAAAATCCGGGAGGTCAAGCCGAGGAGACAGCGTGATGCTACGGTGGTTGTCGGTGACGGTGGTAGTTGGGTAGAACCTGATTAGAATCTGGATAGGATAGCTTGAATAGTTCGGTTTTCAGTCGTGAATGGAAAGCAGGCAGAGAAGAGTGCAAGCGGAGGCGAGGTTGAATTGGGAGGGGAGATTGGGTAGATATATAGGAGGATGAGCGAACAGGCGGAGGTCTGTTGGGAGTCCATTCCAAAGGGCTGGTGCAGCATAGACTAAGGAGCGGTTGCATAATTTCAGAGAGGATGATACTGGAGGCCGAGAGAGAGAAAGATATGATGATGAGCGCGTAGACCTGTGCGTTTGGATGGTGATTAGTTGACGAATGTAGGAGGGCTGAGAGGTTTGAAGAGCGTTGTAGGTTAGACCGTTAGAGATACAATTTTGTAATTGATGCGCTGAGGGACTTTTAGCCAATGAAGAGACTTGAGAACAGGTGTTATGTTGTGATGTTAGGGGTCTTAGTAACAGCGCGGGCAAGAGCATTCTGGATAGTTTGCAGGCGTTTAATTTGAAGAGAATCCATGTTACGATTACAGTAGTCGAGTTTGGAGTGAATTAGTCAAGTGGCTTTTGAGCATGAGGTCTTGTAATTGAGAATCGACGAAGGTGGCGGATGTGCATGTAGCAGGTGCGGACATGGGCGAAGTTTGGTTTCCGTTCTTGGAGGGGCTAACTTATGAGTCTGCGCCTTTTTAGGGGGGCTAATCCCGGGAAAAGGTACCGTTTACACGGTATAAAAAAACCTGAATCTGGGTCTTCTTGGGGGGCTTAGCCCCCCTAGCTCCTGATAAACTCCGCCCATGGGTGCGGAATAGCAGGGTGATGGATGTGGTCAGAAAAAGTAAGGTTTTTATTGAAAATGATCCCAAGATTGCGGACAGTAGAATAGTATGGCGCGGGAAGAGTTAGGTCTGTTTGAGAAAAGTCAGGAGAATAGGCTAGTTTGTTTAATTGCTTGCGTAGGCCAATGATGAGAAATTTTGTCATTGAGGGGTTGAGGCAGAGCAGATTGGCGGTCATCCAGGCTGAAATCTGAGTGATGGTGTTATGTGGCTGATTTAGTGCGTCTGAGAAGTAGCGATGGGGAAAAGATATGAATAATAGAGTGTCGTCGGTATATATAAGTGATGATCAGCAGAGGATGAGGAAATGAGTTTGCTGAGTGATGCACTTTAAAACCGTACGTGTCCGACATATAGCTAAGCGGGGAATTTTGTAGGGGCATGGACATTGAAATTGATATAATCTTTTAGTGTAAATAAACATTTCTTGACAAACAAATCAGACGCCAACAAGGAACTTATGAAGTCGTCATATTATTCGTTGAATTTCGTTCGATGTGTGATGTGCGTTGTGTAGCCTAATTCTTGATGAATAATACCTTGATGAGTTGCCTTTGATTATGGGCGGAGACTTAGGGGGAACAGGGGCCGGTCCCCCTCAATGGATGTGGTGGGAGGCGATCCATGCATTTTTCTCCCCCAACCGTTAAGTCTTAGGACATGTACACACCACGAAAGACACTGTGAAGTTATAACGTTAGAAGATAGAAGAAGAGATCTTCGAACAAATGAGGTAATGACTAAAAAAAGGTCATCAACTTTTTTGGGACAGAGAAAATTGGGGTTTTTCGTCGACATTTCGAACGGATGCCTAAAAAAGATCGACAGAAATATTTGCCGGCCAAAAAGGGGAAACATTTCGTCGACGACTCAGCCATTCGTCCGCCCTTCGGCCGCTCGTTTCGTTCCCCGCAAGTCTCCGCCCAAGTCTCCGCCCATGCCGTCCATAGATCAATTGCCCATTGATCAGTAGTTCGCATACCGACGGATCGAGTGGCAGTGTGGGTCAGGCGAGATGGAACGGGGTGGAACGAGGTGTGGGGCGGTGGGATTCGGGGTGGAGGCCGGGTTGGAGCCGGGTGAGACGTGTGTTCGCGGGACGGGCTGCATGGTGTGAGGGCAGGGTCTCGGTGGGTAGATGAATGGAGGGGAGGTAGAGCGGATGTGGGGCAGTGTGGGGGGGGGGACCGATTATTTATCTGGAAATGCCGGGTGTCCAAGATGGGTGCTTGGTGGGGCTCCCCTCCCCGCAGGGTCGGGTGAGGAATGCGTGGGGATTAAAAATTCAAATGGAAATAAAGTATACGGGCATTTTTCAAAGCGGTTTCTTATGCAAATTTCTCAGTTTCGTTTTGTGTAGCCTAGGCCTATAATTTTTAATACGAACAGTCTCCTTAGAACTTTGTTTAAAAAATAGACGCTAAAAAGTAGTTTCCTAAAGGTGAGCTCTATAAGTCCATAGAATGAACGAATGAATAATTGAACACAAAATAGGTGTCAGTGTTCAAGGGGCAAGTGCTCCTCTAGCTCAGGGGTTCTCAAACTTTATTTTTTTTATTGTACCCCCAAGCAATAAAAACGAATGATGGCGTACCCCCGGGCCTCAGCAAAGTCAGATCAGAAATAAAATGCCATTACGAAGTTCCCCTTGCAGTGACAACTGAAAGTCCATTTAATTATTGATGACATCGTTTATTAGAGTCGTACATAGGGAGCAAAGTTTGTTTGAATTATATAATTTTATCAACAAATATAAAAGGGAAAATTGGTCTACAACCTATGTAGCCTATTATAACAAATAGACAACCTATAGTACTGTGCATGGGATTGTTTAGACTAGCACAGATTTTAAAAATCTGGTTTAAAGTTCGTAAATTTCAAACGCAAATTACCCCATTTTTTATAGCAAGAATAGTTTAAAAACCAGTTTCACCCATATACGACGAGCTGAAAGAAATCGCAAAATTTAAAGAGGGCCAGGAAATTAATCCTTAGGCCAATTCAGCTCTCTGCTATTTGAGTTCTATATTTATAGCCTGAGAATTTCTGTCTTTGGTATACACTTCCAACTATTTATACATTATTTGTATAATAAACACCTCGCAGGTGTTTCAACATTATAGTGGTAGGCCTAAACATAAATATGTTGCATGCATTGTATAATAATTATGTGAGTCTAATTATATGTTGTGAAAGAAAGAAATGACGAAGATGTTATATGTTGCAACATTAAAAATCATTGCTAATCAAAGAAAGATGGGCACAAAGTCCATAAACTCAAAGAAAATTTCTATTTCTGGAAATTTTTCGCGTACCCCTTACCGGCGCCTGGCGTACCCCCAGGGGTACGCATACCACAGTTTGAGAACCCCTGCTCTAGCTGCTTCTAAAGCGCCACTCGAAAGCCAATCGCAGGGCACCAGCTTTTTCACAAGTGCTGCATCGAGTCAGAAGGCTCCAAAGAGTAGTCAGAAAGAGGTCCGAATCTGGTAGCCAGAGGGCCAGAGCACATGTAGCTGTTAATGCGGGTGTCGTTTAAGAAGGTGGATGATACGAAGATCAAATGAGTGTGGGTATCAATTCTTTTTAACACATCTCTTTGTCAGTTTTGGGTGTAAATCTCGAGACACGATAACCAGAGCCCCTTATCCAAGATTATCTACAGTTTGACCTCCCTGGATTCTGTACTGGCAGCTTGCAAAATGTGCAAAATGGAGCCTGGCTTAGGCCTATATAGAAGACTTGGCTTATATAATTGCAATGCTGGTGAATAAGCAGATTTCCCTTATATAATTTCAGTGTAGCCTACTTGGGGAAATTTCAAATTTTTGCATTAGTATTTAATTTTTTGCAGTTGTGATTGTATACGCGCTACAGTTAGATTGCACTTAAGTAGGCCATAATCTATAGGCCTGCTGTTTGCATGGGCACCCGCAGGAGGGTTGAAAGCCAATGGTCGTTGTTACAGTTTTCAGAAATAGCTTGAACATGCAAGGCAGAAAGTTATAAGAGCATGAGATTATCTAAACGTACATTTCTGACTTTCACTGTCTGTATCATTCGTATAATTGGTGCATTAATGGAAAGAAATTTGTTAAAAACCCAAAAGTAGTAGTTAAAAACATAGGTACCAATTTTTCAGGGGGTCAAGTGCCCCCTTGCCCCTATGCGCGGGCGCCCATGCTGGCTAGTTGTATTCATAAATTCCCATTCTATTTCAGCAACAATTATTTTCATCAACCCCCCGCTTCTATTTAGCATGAATCCTTTCCGTCACGTCGACTTGCATTCGACAAAGGCTGAAACCCATGTAGGCCTAATGGCGAATAATTTGCGACGCAAAAGCAGTATACGCGTTTACCAGGAATAATAGGCCGTATACAATGGAGAGGTATACAGACCCCATTGTTGTACATAGCGAACTAATTAAAAGCAATGAGATACATTGTTATATCTCTCATTGGTTGCCCCCACCCAGTCTAGCCAATCGTTAGCGGTCCAGGCCATAGATACAAGGAACACGCTAAAATGTACGGCTATACACGGAAAGGCAAGTAATCTATAATGTTTACGCTATTAAACAATGAACGCGCAAATATTGCTTCTAGAATCGATGTAATAGTCCGCCATTGTTTGACGTATGTACTATGTAGCCTATATATAAACCAGTCGCGTAGGAAGGTTTTTGGGGGCCCTTGTGCAGGGCTTCGGTGTTGGGCTCCTTCATTACTCGAACCTCCTCGATTTCTAACCATGCAAAAGCTGTGCAAAAACACCTGGCTCTTTTTCGATAGACTCTATTTGCATCATTTCGAACAAGTTTAATTATTTTCTCCCGTTAGTCTTTTTAATCATTTTCTATTTCTTCAGAAAAAATTCCATTCGAGTACTTGACCAAATTTATCCAAAAGAAAACATTGTTTCATATGTTGAAGTATGAATTATCATCATCCACACTTAAATTTTGTCAAACAGATGGGTTTGGCTGACTTTAAAAAGAAACAATAATTATAATAAATGGGTATAATGTGAAGTAACTCAAGTCTCGGTTGCCACGATAAGTCTAAAAGAAGAAACCAAAAATTCCGAAATGTAAAAATGTTCACTTGGGCGAATTCCCTTGCGCAAAAATAATAATTGAGATGCCTTCGTTCCTGAATTCTTTGGTAATGCAGCTGGTATACCGCCATAGTTTCCGAAGCGCTTATCTGCTCGGTGTCAGTATCCACTATCCGCTGTCCACCACCACCTACATGTAAGCACTGATCAGCAATGATCATTAAAGTGCAATGAGTACATGTAGGCCTATACTTGATTACATTCTGAATATTCTGAATGTAAAAACTTGACTCTGACCCTAGTGCAGTCTGCACAATCATTGCAGCGACACCACCGTACATGTAGATATAAACACATTCTGAATAATTCTTAAATAAAAAATTGACTCTGACCTTCGGGGCGCCATCAACAGCCGGGGGCCCTTGTGCACTGCACAAGCTGCACCACCTATTGCTGCGCCACTGCTGTAAACCTGATTCCACCGTTGCTGATCACAATTATTATTCAACTGCCTAGTGGGGACTTAGGCCTACAACAGCCATGCACTGATCCCCAGAGACTTGAGAGACTTCTCAATAGAACGCAGAGAATGGGTTGGGTCCTATATACCTTCCTTCAGGTGCCGCAAAAGTTGCAATGCGAGTCAGTTTGACTGGGGACTGACTGCTACATGCGGCAGTCAGGGATGACCTATACATGCCTTTCGGGGTCTTTTTCCGCAAAGAACAGCCGTCATCCAGGTCTAAGAGCTCTATGAACAATTTTGAACTTCCGTGCAAATATAACTGGAACTTTGGCTCTAGAGTTCATTACAAACATTAGAAGGCCTATAGGCTATAGTAGCAATTCCATTAACTGATTGCTCCCTTACTCTTATTTCTGTTAGTTTAATTTTTGTCTGCCTCAATCAGGGCTGTTTCAACCGAATGCTCATCACGAGCCGAGTTTGTTGCTAATGACTAAATGTCTTATTCGAGTCACAGTGTTACTTAAACCTTTTTTTAAAATCAGCAAGTGTAAGAAAACATTAGTCTAATTTCATTAAGTTCATTTGACGCTGCGTGCTTGCTTACTGACCCGAACGACACTTTGCCCTTGCTGTAACCAGGCCCGCCGAGAGGGGGGACAGAGGGGGCAAATGCCCAGGGGCCCGGCGACTTTTAGGGGCCCGGCGGGGCCCGGGATACACCGATTATAATATTAAAAATATTGTATGTTGATTGCGGACGTCGGGCCCAGACTTGGCCTATGCAAAGTTTATGATTTAAACCGTTTTAAATATAGTCTAATGTCACCGTCACATATAGCCACAACTTTTAAAGTTTCAAATAACTGGCCATTATCTTGTTCATAAGCTTTTGGCCAAAGAACGCGCCCACTTATAAGTCTTGAAACGCTCTTCTGCTAAATAATTAGTATAGGCCTAAGCGTTTTCCGATTCCAGTCATTAAGTAAAATATCTGAAAGGTAAATTTCTTTCGTTACGATGAAATATAGACACAAATCTGGAGCACAAAAACGAAAATAAATAGCTAATAGAAAAGGCACACGTTGGTAGTCGCACATTAGTTCAATTAGGGGGATCAAAAGAAGACAAAATATCAGAACCCGTAATCAATCCTATTGGCATATGCCATATACAATACATGGGCTCATTGTAGTGAATTAGACATGAATGGACGAAAATGAAGCTTGCATGGGGTGTCAGTGTCGTAATTCCAAAAGATGACAGTCATTAAAAATAAGACTTGTGAAAATGCTGAAATTATAGGAACTGCTAAAAACTTGGACTTAATGTTGGCAATGCCACCAGGGCCCGTGCCTATATATAGCCTACACAACGACTGAGCTCTATTATAGACTACTACACTACAGACTATAGGCATATAAGAAACGGTCCCCCAAGACATCCGGACAATTTTCCTGGTGATGAAGAAAGACCATTTCCGAAGTGCAATTTTAAGGTTCGCAGACAAAATGGAGACTATATCAGGATATCATAAACGAGTTCCCTGCAGTTAAATCCAGAAAAATTGCTTGTTGATTTCCATATAAATAGGTCTACATATAATTTGAAAATTAAATTCTTGACATTAAGAGCTGATTAAAATCGTAAATGTATGCATAATCATAATTCTTACCCACAATTTTGTTATTTCCATTTTCCCTCTTAAATTTGCTCAAAAAGCCTAAATTATAGTCTATAGGGCCCGCGACTGTTCTGCCCAGGGGCCCGGAATTTCTGTCGGCGGGCCTGGCTGTAACACTTTGCACCGACACTCGAAGAACCTTAAAAACGGGCCCTGGTTTCAATGCACCAGGTTGCGGTTTGTCCGACTGATTTTGCTCATTAAACGAATATAACCTACAGCGGCCTAATTCAATCAGACAATAATTTATTATTTTGATCGTAATCGTAAACTTGGAACTTCTACATCGCCCACAAATGCTAAGTCGAAGGAACCAGCTTATTCGCATGCGCACAATCAAATCAAAGTCCGATAGGCAGGGGTCAAGATCCGGAGATTCAGGCGAGGAGTTAGACATACGGTTTTGATGGACGATGTTTAGAGTTGGAAGGGCGTGGGAAGTAGGGTGAAGAGGAAGAATATTGTGCATCGCAGTTAAGTAAAAAGCAGTGCGTAGCATATCTGTTCTAGACAAAGGATCTAGTCTAGAACCAATTTTCGTTTCAAGTGCATTCCTCATGACTTTATTTTGGCCTTTACATCACAACTCGGGACGCGGTGGTGCAGGGGTTAAGTTCATCGCCTTGAGACCGAAGGGTGACAGGTTCGAATCTACCTCAAGCCACTTCGTAGCGACCTTGGACAAGTTGCTTACCCACTATTGTCTGTGAGGAAGGCAACGGAAAACTACGTCACTCATCTCATACCCAGAGGCGTAAAATCAATGAACCTATCATCATCATCATCATCATCATCATCATCATCATCATCATCATCATCATCATCATCATCATCGTCATCGTCATCGTCATCGTCATCGTCATCGTCATCGTCATCGTCGTCGTCGTCGTCGTCGTCGTCGTCGTCGTCGTCGTCGTCGTCGTCGCCGCCGCGGCCGCCGCCGCCGCCGTCATCATCATCATCATCATCATCATCATCATCATCATCATCATCATCATCGTCGTCGTCGTCGTCATCACATCACAACTCAGAAGTCAAAACACACCATCGGGACAAGATTTCAGTTCAGCTACACGTAGGCTCTAGGTCTAAGTTTTCATTTTCCTGCATGGTCCTTGTTTTTACTCATAACAATGAAGCCATCGAAGTCGTTAGTTTTATTTATGTGGTAATTATTAACATTAAATTTCACACAACTCCGAAACAGGACTATTCAATAGTCCGAGCTACAAGAAACACTAGTGTCCAATGCAGGCAGCCATTGCATGGGCGTACATATATCTGAGGCCGTCCTGAGAAGCAATTCGATAATTACACATGTAGGCTATATAGATAGCCTACGTTTAGCGTGACCAGAAACAATCACCGCTATTATAGTGTATAAAGGAATAAATTACACAAAACAAGAACTATTATAGTGTATAAAGGAATAAATTAAACAAAACAAGAAGCCAGAACTCCATTATCTATCATTTGTAGAACACAAGACTGTTCAAATATGCCATAATGTTTCAGTGCTGAATAGGCTTATTGTAGTGGATGCTCTGTCGTTGCGGTCCTGACTATTGCAACGCAGTAGTTCAGCTGGGATTTTGAATTCAGTTCGAAGACATCTGTTAAACACAAAAGTTTCTGCCGTAGGCCCCTACCTATAGTCTAATTGAAGCTCAGCTATTAAACTCGGGTAATTAACATCCTTTACTATGCAAGGATCACTAGGACATCACGCGATCGTTATTCATTACTTCTTTCTGCTAAGTCTGCCTGGTAAGCCGAATTTTCTTTATCGTTTGACTTTACTGCACGGTAAGAACGCTGGAATTAATTAACCGGCAGAATATAGCAATCTCCAAACTTTCACTCGAAAACCTGCAGCTTAGTCACGGGTGCTGCGTCACAGTATAAATGGCTACAGTAGGCCTAAGCCTACGATGACTCCCGGCCTCTGCTGCAGTCAGAATGCGCCTCTCGAAGGCCAAATGCAAGGCACCAGTTTATTCATGAGTGCTCACTAAAAAGCTTCGTTCGAAGTAGGCTAAACAATAGGTGTCTGCGGGTACAGCATTTTCGCTACCCGTACCCGTAAAAGGACCACTACCGAACCCGTACCCGACCCGTAGTAAAAATTACTACACGACCCGTACCCGCGGGTATACCCGTACCCGTACCGTACCCGATGCGTTGTTAGCCGGACTTTATATACAGATAGTTCAATTTTCTACCAGACAAATTAGACTTGCAACTCAGCACGTAGTTCCAACAATAAACACTGACGAAGAAGAAGAAGATGATCATGATGATGAGGTTGATAACTATGATGCTGATGCTGATGATAGCAACAGCAGCAGTGTTGACACTGTTGTTGTAGCAGCAGTAGACCTACATGTATGTAGTAGAAGTGGTGTGGATAGCAGCAGAAGCAGTGGTAGCAGCAGTAGTAGCAGTAACGACAGTGACAGGGCAAAGGAGAACATTTGTTCGTGCCCATGGCCTTTATATGGCTGTGTCTGAAACGGATGGTCGTGACGATGAAGGTGATAACTATGTGTGCATATATAAATGTACATCTGCATAATTATCAAGTGTATGTGTAAGTGTATGCATATATACCTCGTGCGTAGTCTCAACAACAACAACAACGGAGCGGGATTGAAACTCGTGTGAGTTTAAATAAATAGGCCTAATCTTTAGTAATTAAATGCTGTCGGATATTCTAAACGTTACGGCACCCTCACCGGTCGACGAAGGAATAGAAAAATACGAATGGCACGAATACGAACCAGCAGCGAGAACGAATCTTAACTCAGCCGGTGAGATTCGCATAAATATCGAAACCCAAGATCTATTTGCCATCCCGCCGAATCTTACTTGTTATTCGAAGGTAGGTTGGTTAAAGGAGATCGAACGGTGTACGATAATAATGGTGACGCGGTAGCTATCGCCAACAACGGGTTGATGCACATCTTTTCAGCCAAATCGCGTATTCTCTATCGAATCAAGATATCGAAACGGTAGTAGATATATTTCGCGGCGGGTGGAACATTAAACCATATTGAACCATATAACTGCCTTGCCTCAAGTTTCACGCCTACTGCAGTGGATGGTAGCGGCTGCAGGGGCATGACCACCGATCACATCATGCGCACGCCTAAATAATCATGCTCATGCGCCATGCCCCAGCCGCATAATCACCTGCCTCCAACCGGCTGGCGCAATAACCACGACAATAACCACCTCGTGCACGGCGTTCACGAAGCTATAACCGCGTGCTACATATAACATATCATGAATTGTTTTCTTTACTCTATATAAAGGAATGAAGTGCGATAATAAAATGGACTGCTCGTCTAATACCGTTGTTGAATTACGAAATATAGCCAGACATAGAGGTTTAAACGGATACTCGAGATTGCGTAAAGCAGAATTGATCGAGACCATTCGTGCTGCAGCTGATGAAGCTAATAATGCCAATGGCTTATATGGAGGAGCCGCGGAAAATGTGAATAATTTCCTCGACGCGCCTGTTCTGGATATTAAACCCCCTCCAAAGAAAAGGTATAACGTTGATATAGAATCGTTGAAAAAGAAGGCGAGGCCTGGATTTAATTCTTTTTTGGATTGGGTGATAAGTTGCGTGCCTCCGCAAATAAAAAATACCGTCAACGATAAATTAGAATCGTGGAAGTCAAAGGTTTCGAGTATTTTTAGTAAAATTAATAAAAATAAGTTCGAACTTCGAGAGACCGCGGCAGCCATTAAAGGATTTCCTAATCGATACACGATCGATTCCCCCGATTCCATCGATGCCACATCTTTTCTCACCGCCGTAAGGCCACAGGTAGTCAGTCTGGTAGCGAAAAATCGAGGGGTGAAAGTTCAACTAAATCTTAATTGCGTAATGGAGAAAGTAGATATTAAAACCGGAGAAGTAGTCGTGGCCGAACCTAATTTTAAATTAAAGACTGATATAATTTTAGACGCAACCGACGTGAGCGAAATACAATGTATATAGCAACGCAGGGGAAAAAATAAAGGAGAGCATGGCAAGATTTCAGATGGAGGTTTAAAGCCGTTGTGAAGTTGGATATCGATACAGTGGTATATAAGCCATTAAAAGGCAGTTCTTATATTCCGCTTCCTGAGTATTTAGCCAATAAAAAGGCCATTATTAATCTGAAAAACGACGACGATGAATGCTTCAAGTGGTCGATACCAGAGCGCAAAATCCAACGGACAACAACCCGCATAGAATCACTAGAGACTGGTAGAACAATCAACGAAATTAAACTGGCTCAACTTCGAATTCCCAGTCGCTGCAGATGCTAATACAATTAGCACATTTGAGAGAAATAATCAAATCGGCATTAACGTATTCGGCTATGAAAAAGAAATATTCCCAATTTTTATTTCAAAGCATCAGAACGTCATTGACTTGTTGCTTATTTCTGATGGAGATAAAAAAAAACACATCATTGCTGGGTAAAGAACTTTGATAAGTTGGTAGCGCTTCGAACTGAAACAAGATTTAACTAGAACACATCAACAAGGCCATCATGAACCTTACCAAGATACTCGATTGTAGGACATTATCCCTCTGGACATTATCCTCCCAGACATTATCCCCCGGGACAAAAGCCTCCCGGACAAAATCCCCCGATATGCATAGGACATTGTCGTAGAAACATACAGAAGCTTAGACTGCTTAATACCGAGTAGCATTGCGGTTTCGGTCGTTCACCTTAATTCGTTAACGAATATTTGCGAATATTTACGAATATTAAAAAATCTTAATATTCACGAATATTAAAAGCTAAAGTTCCGAATACTCAATCTGTGACGGCGATAATAGCAGCCTTCAAAATAACAAAGCATGTACGCCCTACGGGGAGCAAACTCGTTACCTCTCGGCTATCTACGCCAGCGTGTTATACAATCACTACCGCCCCCTCCCCAATTACTAGCTAAGATGATTATCGTTAAGTATCGCTTATCAATCACCACATGCAGTTGCCTCTAACGCCACGTAACGACGATAATAATATTACATAGCTTAACTATGTTAATTCTTACTTATAATTATGTCACTTTTTGATGATTAAATAAATAAATTATTAGTTCATTTGATAATTAAGTAATCGCTAGTTTACAACGATGTTTGATGAATGAAGACATTGAAAACTAAATAAATTTTTTCAGACAATGTGTGGATTACACTGACAGCTAGAAATGTTTGCAATAGGCCTACTAGCTATAGGGCTGCGCTGTTAACGGAACTTTAGGTTAATAAGGTAATTCGTATTGTCATTGGAATTAATATATATTGTGTGAAATGCATATAAAATTAATCGAAACGGTGTACAATAAGCTTGATTGATTGATTGTTTGCAGTGTGAGAATTGTGGAGACATATAAGTTATATAACTGGGGTTGGACCATAATGGGTGTAAAAAAGATAATACTATGGGGTTCTAAGAGAGACTGGGGGGTTGAACCCCTAAAACCCCGGCAATTCTCACCACGATTGATTGAGACACAATGTTGATGCAAACTAGCTGTTATTGCGCGCATATAAAAACTGTTCACTAATCTTACTGAACGCATGGACCTAAACTTGTGTGTGCCATTAACTTGTCTACAGTTAACTCAGCAGACGACAACGTTGCCCGTGGTCGTCCAGGGACGCAAAGTTCAATCTATTCATCCTATACGGCAGCTCGGGCCGTCGACGGAAACTATGATACGAATGTATATCATGGCTCTTGCTCCGAAACAAGGGACGTTGGAGGTTTACCCAATTGGTGGCGTGTTGACCTTGGTCGACCAATGTACATCACGAGCATCGTCATTACCGGTCGAGGCGATATTCCAGATTATGGTAGGCATAAGACCGTATACCTAACACACATTCACAACATAAAATAGAACTTTTTAGTATTCAATTCCACCCACACGCGCACACACTCACGCACGCACACACACACAGTTCTAAATGCAATTGAGCTGCTGTAAGGCAGAGGTTTTCAACTTTTTTCTGTGCGAGACACACCTAAATTCACAAACAAATTTGGCGACACACCATGCAATCGTCATTAACCGAAATTCTCTCTCTTCTCTTTAGTTCTCTGCCGTCAGGCAGGTTCATATGTCCAATGACGCCACGCGTATCCGTTCTGTGCATCCTCCTTTAGTCCTCTGTATCCGCCCTTTGTCATCATCCAGTTCAGTAGCATTTGTTCTTGGTCTTCCTCTTGTATTTTCCCCCTCCATCCTTCCTTCTATAATGTCACTTACTAGGTGTCACTCCTCAAGACGTGGCCAATCCAGTTTCTGTTTGTGCTCTAATCGAAATTAATGAATGAAATTCAATGAATGAATGAATTATATCAGCATCTTCTTAATTAAAATAGGCCTATGTTAAATTTAAAATAGCCTAGCCTATCTCTTTCAAATGCTAAAATTTCTAATGAGTGAGAATGTTGACACTGGATTCTTTTTTAGTTTCTAATAATTCTAAAATTCGAAATTCCACCGATCTAAATCGACGATTCGCCGGTGTCACGTGATATTCTATCCCCCCAAAGCTATCCGGGGATGAATTAGTCTATCCCCGGATGGAATTAACCGGTCTAGACTATCCGGAGGGATAAACCATTCTATCCCCTTTTTGAAAAATGCGAATAATTGAAAATTTTATGCTCAAATCAAAATTTAAAGTGACTCTAATTGTTCCAAGTGTCCTAAGCAATGTTCAGAGAAAGGCAACTCGAATTTAGGCCTATTTAGTGACTCTGAGTGTTCTTAAGTGTTTCAAATGTTCTAAGTGCTCTAAAACCAAAGCAGAAAAATGTATCTAGCACGAATAAACATATCTGTTAGTGTCATTGTTCAAAACAAGCCAGATGAAAATTAATTTGCAAAAATAAATACACGCGGAAGTGGCTTTTTCGACTTTTCTTATTTGGGGGATACGATTAATACGGGAGAATGTAGCGATTTAGGAAACCGCTATTGTTTTCCTACTTACTTACCTACGTGCCGCATCTATTTCTATAGCTAGATCGTGATAGTTAATTTTACCACGTACAGGCTAAAACGCGATATAAATAGAAAATTATACTATGCAAATGCGTTGAGACCGCAGAATCGGCACGTGTAGAATTCTGATTGGTCCTAAATTACTGTACGCATTTTTGGCGTACAGGAAGTGGCCTGTGATTGGCTACGGCCAGTGTTTTGGCGCAAACTGAGCTGTCGCACCGCAGTTGCGTATTGGAAATGGAAGAGGCAAGACCTGTCGCAAACAGTGGCGAAGGTGGCAATTTCTTATGTTGAAATATTCACGAAATTATTGGTTTTCGGTTGAATTCATGAGAAGAATTGGCATTTCGGTAACCGGGCAACTCATCGTTACACTCTGTGTCGCCCTTTCGTCCGAGAAACGTGCATTTGGAACAAAAGCACCCGTTCGACACCAGTTTAGAGGTGTTTAAAAACAGCGCTCTTCACAGTCCGTCTTTCTGTCCCATACGAATAAAAACAGCGGTTCACAACGTTTTAGAGGTGTTCAAGGACGGCTCTTTTGCCAGTACGGTTGGGGGGGAGCCGGGTGGAGGTGGAGGTTGGGGTGGGAGAGTGGTGGGGTGGTGGAGGGGCTTGGGGTCGAGTGGGGTGGTAGGGTTGGAGAGGTCGGGGGGTGGTGGGGGGTGGGGTTGGGAGTGGGGTGAGGGGACGGGTGGGGGTTGGGGTGGAGGGGTGGGGTGGGGTGGAAGGGGATGGGTGGGAGGTGGGGGTGGGGTGGGAGGGTTGGGGTGGAGGGGTGGGATGGAGGGGTGGGGGTGGGATGGGGTGGAAATTTTTCTGAAACCTAAATTTCTCGGGTGGCGTACCGGTAGAGGTCGGAGTGTGGTGGGGTGTTGTGTGGTGGAGACTGTGGCCGGAGCGGGTCGAATCCTAAATTTCCCGGGCATCGCCGGGTACCTCAGCTAGTATATAATTATGCACAATCGACACAGATTTGCCTATATTCGTTTTAGCTAATCGCTTAGACTACTTCATTGTCGGAGTGACAAACAGTACCGAAGAACCGGTCAGAGGTTGCTACGCCCTTTGTGGCCAATATCCAGCGCCAGCTGTCAGTGGAACTAAGCACTATCTCCAGTGCAATCCAAGCACCACATCCGGTCAATACGTGATCGTTCAGCAACCGGTCAACGGAGTTGGTTACTTGACCCTCTGCGAAGTGGAAGTCTATGCTGGACAAGTGAAACAAAGTAAGGAATTGTAGCTCCAGCAATAAATGCTTATCAAATAAACTGCTTCTTTAATTTATTTAATTATTAACTTGAGTAAGAGAACAAACTAGTCAATACTAAAGTGGTGAGTATAGTCTAAATGGAGTGGCCAAGATAATACACTAGAAATAGATATCTAGAGTCTTGACTGCACCGAATGTTAGCTACCGCATGGCGTTGCCATGCTGGTAACGTATAAAGATCAACCTTTAAGAATAAGAAAATCAATTAGACGGAGGTTATCCACATACAGTGTCATACACAAGAAAAACAGTCTTCTCTTAGAGTCTCAAGGGGGAATGAACTGCGTGGATAAGATTCTAGTTTTGTCAAACGTGAAGCCAATGTTAAATGTCTATTAATCTATTATGGGGTTTGGGAGACGGTGGGTTGGAGCTACATTTGAGTCGATCTGTTGGTGGAACTTTCGGAGGACGGTCAGGGCCGGATTTGAACAGAGTGAGGCCCTAAGCAATTTCATTTATGAGGCCCCAGTTAGGATAAAAACAGACAAAATGCACTTTGCTAGATCTAAGTGTAGACCTATTCTTAATGCACATTGCGCCAGTGATCCATGTTTGATCAACTAGGCTTACTGTTAGTCTTTATAACGAGTCGAATTGTAATTGATACACTCGTTTTATTCCAGTTTTTTATGGTATAGGCCTACATAGCCTACTAGAAATCACAATGAAATTTTACATCAACTTTTCCTGCATTTCTGCATCGCATAATCTGCGATAATGTCATCAAAACGAATTTTGCGTAGTTGTTTGCATTCGATGAAAAGCAATCTCAATGAGCAGATCGAGTTTATTCTGGTGCATCGTGGAACGAAGTTAGCTTTTTTATGCGCTTGAGCTGCGAGGACGATCGCTAGCCAGTGCTATTTGTTAGGCCTACCATTAGACTCAGAAACATACGAAGCACCAATTCAAGGTTAGGAAAAGCGCTTTTGATGCCGTTCCTGACAATGATGTCATACAAATCTTGATGACTGTATTTCCTTATATTCACCATTTCTCCAGTTGGATTGGAAGCTTTTGTTTAGCAGGAATTATTTTTCATCAATATCACTTCTGTTTAATTAGAAATTATTATTTTTGAATCCAACTTCGATTTCAGCGAGATTGTTTTAATAAATCCCATTTCTATTTCAGTACGTACAAATTATTTTTATGAATCCGACTTCTATGTTGCAAGAATTATTTTCGTCAATCCGACTTGTATCTGATAAACACTGAAACGGTGAAAACCGTGAAACCCATGCAATGGCGAATAATTAAATAGGGCTACGCTAAAATGTACTTTTACCATCGATCAAACATTCAAAAAACGTGTTCTTCCTCACTTTCCGCGTTAAACAATAATGTATCGGTTGTCGCAGGTTCTTTCCAGACGAAATTTAAATATCGATGAAGCGCAAGCGTTCAACTTAATTATTAAACAACCAAGACTAAGAGCAAGTGTGTTCTATCTTACGCATTAGCCGCATCAAGGCTTACTAAAAAGTAGGATAGAATGATTGATTATAATCAATCGTGAACTAAAGAAAACATCAGTGGCTTATAATTTATAAGTTATAATTTAAAAGCCACTGAGTTTTTTTCTTTAGTTCACTTTTGGAGGCCCCCAGATTCTGGAGGCCCTAAGCACGTGCTTAGTTGGATTACATGTAAATCCGGCCCTGAGGACGGTGCAGTTGTCCAAGAAATAAAACTCATCGGTCAGTTTTGACTTTTGCGTCGTAGCGAGAGATGTTGAAAATATGCTGTTCTCATTTCGATGGAGTAGGCTGAGTGTTTACTCTAGTCCCTCTACTTGGGAGGCGGGGTTGGAATTCAGGTTTCTGAAGGCAGGATAACATACGTTTTGGGGTTGGGGGGGGGTGAACGGATACACAGGCATCTTAGTCACCGACCACACCACGTGATCGGCTATTTTTTGAACGACTTTTTAAAGACCTGCGCTATTTTCGCCACTAACAAAGTTATGACCTTGTTTAGTCTTTGTTTCTGTTTTACCTATAATTTGCCAATATCAGCCGTGCCATTTTTGTGCGTGTCCTTGTAGGTACATGTAATGTATGTGCGTGATTTTTTTGGAAGGAGGATTCTTACACATTTAGTTTTTCGCTTCGTGGGAAATTGTACGTATTTACATTAATACAACCTGGCGATTTTTCTTTTGGAGAAAATTCATGGGAGTGCCATGGGGTACCTTCTCCTAAAGATCAATTAGTATCACAGCCATCCCGAATTTTTTTACAACTCGGTGCTGGCTCTCTTGCACGAGCGTCAGCACTCCACCAAATTTGGGGTGAAATCTCTCCGGTCTGTACCATCAATGCTAGTATTGTGCAAGGCTCTGGCCTCGGATCTACTGATTTTTGTCATAGCCACTTCCAGTCTCAAACTCAAATTCAGTGGTAACCGTCTTTCTAAATATGCCGATGATTGCTACTTGCTAATCCCAGCTTCTTGCATTGACACCACTCTCTTAACTTAACCATATATCACAGTGGGCATCCATTAGCAATCTAAAACTAAATCAAGCTAAGACCAGTGAAATGATCATCAGGCGACCTCGGTCTAAGCCTCTAAAGCTTTTGTTCTCCCTCTCCCCATCTCGGGCATCGAAAGGTTCCAGCAGATGGTTGTTTTGGGTGTCACCATCTCTGATAGGATTGGCTTTGGGGCTCGCATTAATAGAATATGCTGTAATGCCCGGCAATCCATGTTTGCTACGCGTGTTTTGGTCGCCCACGGCCTCCATGGTCAACGTCTGTTTTACGTTGTTAGAGATCCTACCATTGCAAGATTACTTTATGCTTCCCCTGTTTGCATAGGCGGAGACCTGGGCCGAGAATTGGGGGGGACGGAAAGACGCGAGATTTTCGAAAAAATTTCTGACGACCGGCGAAATCTGCGGGAAAATTTTGCCGCCAAAAAAGTTGATGACCTTTTTTTTTAGTCATCAGGCCCAAATCTTGACGAAATTGTTACATTTTCGCCGCCCAAAAAAGTCTTGACGCTCAAACATTGGGGGGGGGGGACAAATGCATGGGCCGTCCCCCCAACACTTTTATTGGGGGGGACCGTCCCCCCTGTCCTCCCCTAGGTCTCCGCCCATGCCTGTTTGGTGGGAATTTGCCAACGCAATGGAGCGAAAACGTCTTAACGGTCTTTTAAGAAAATTGACCCGTTTTAGCTTCCTTCCTGCCGATTTTTGCTAGTTTTGACCATGATGTAGGAAATACGATGGTGACCGCACTTCCTATCTATCGTGTGTATTGATTTTGGCTAGAATCTTTTTCTGTCGATGGTGGCGCTAGAGTCTCACCGTGTGCGCATCGGCGGTGTATGCTTCAGGTCTATACGGACAATGTTTTCAAATAATTATTATTGTATTAAATGATGTGGGCTATGCGATAATTAATTTTTATTCATTTTATTTTATTTTTCCTTTCTGAAGCGCACTTCAATATCGCTACTCAGAGGCGCTTCCGACTACAGCACGGGCACTGCATTGGATTTTCACGCCGAATTGTTCGATCTTCTTGTGTGCGTGCGCGTGTGTCTGAGTGTGTGGGTCTGTGTGAGTGTTTGCATGCGTGTATATGTATGCGTGTATGCATGTGTGTATGTGTGACCGTACGTGTGTGTGCATGTGTAGGTGTGCGTGCATGTGTGCAGTGTGAGTGTATGTATACGTGCATATGTGTGCATGGGTGTGCATATGTGTGTATACGTGTCTGTGTTTGTATGTGTCTGTATGTGTCTACGTATGTGTGGGTGTGTGTGTGTGCATGTATGTTTATGTATGTGTGAGCGTATGTGTTTGTATATGTACGTATATGGGTGTGTGTTTGTGTGAGTAACTATTGCTACTTACAGACAGATAGACAAACACAGACAAACAGAGGAACACAGACAGACAAACGCAAACAGACGTACACAGGCCAAGATAAACGCAGACAAACATGAACGTTAGACATACAAACACACACACACATACATATAAGCTAGCTGGGGTACCCGCCGTTGCCCGGGAAATTAGGATTCGACCCGCTCCGGCCACAATCCTCTACCCCCACTCCCCACTCACAACCCCACCCCAGCACCCCACACCGTCCCCCATCCGACCACCCCACCCCACGCCCCCCACCCCTCGACCCCCATCCACCCCACCCCACGACTCCACTTCAACACTACACTCCGCCCCCACCCCACCCCCCATCCCACCGTCCCTCCTTCCTCCCTCCTTGACCCCGCCACACTCCGACCTCCACCGGTACGCTACCCATGAAATTCGGACTGGCAAAAGCGCTGGCCTTAAACACCGGTAAAACGGTGTCAACCTCTGCTTTTATACGTACATGTGTGGGACCCCGAAAGAAAAGATCTGTCATAAGCCTGTGAGGGCAAAGGCCAACAGGGAAAATGAGGGTCTTTGCCCCCACCACCCTGGCCCCATGGTGACAGAGATTTGCGAACCCCTTGACTACGCGTCCGATGCCGAAACGAATACAGTAGTGAAGGTTTGGAGTGAAAAACTCAAAAACTGTTGGAATGCATTCCGGTTAAACACACAGACAGACAGACAGACAGACAGACAGACAAAATCTTCTCTTTATTTATAGAGATATAAGATAGACATATAAAGACAAAATTATTAATAGACAAACATGCATAGACACACATAGGCAGACACAGACCTCTACAGACATATGCCGACAGACATGGGCAGGCAGAGTCACAGACAGGCAGGTTTAGACAGACACAAACAGACACATACAGACATAGACAGATAAGCATACATAGACATAGGTAGATAGACACAGACAGAGACAGGTAGACAATGGCATACAGACAGACGTACATAGGCAGGCGACATAGACAGACATAGTCAGGGTGAGATATAGACAGGCACAAACAGACATATATACAGATTCTATGCATAAGACAGAAACAGAGAGACATAGGCAGACAGATATAGACATACACAAAAAGACATGTAGACTGACATGAACAGGCAGTCTTTGACACACAGACAGACACGGACAGACAGACGGTAGCGGTACGTGTAGGCTTAATCTACATCCACAATTTCCAGTATTGTAGCCATACTGTGATAGTAGACTAATACAATAATTAACTGTAGGCTAGTCTGTACTCATTGTACAGCATATATTGGTACTGTGTTGTACTGATTGGTACTGTGTTGTACTGTATTGTGCTGGAATTGGATTGTAGTGGAACTCTGCTTAAATTTCTGTACTGCTCAGGACTGGTAGATTTCTAATGAGCCTGCATTTAATACGGTGAAGGTGGGATTCTGACTGCGCAGTCTGTGCTGCAGTCTGTGGCTGTACTGTTTCGTGTATATGGTACAGTGCAAATTGGATACTGGCTTAGGGATAAGATACTAGTCCAAATTGGGTAAAGGAGTATCAGAGAATTAATATTTTCCCACTAATCGCACTTCCAAATATGTCAAAAACGTATGAGCACACACGCGTTTACTATACGTGCCATGGATAAAGCGGCACTCGGAGCGCCACCTCTGCCATCTGGCGAATGTAATTAAATTAGCCAAATTCGAGGCGTGAGTGCGGTCACCATCGTATTTCCTACATCATGGTTTTGACGAACTTTGTTCTAGAGCTGACTCTGCTCTTTTCCACTCTATTCTCTTAAATCCTTGTCACATTCTTCACGACCTCCTAGATAGATAGATAGATAGATAGATAGATAGATAGATAGATAGATAGATAGATAGATAGATAGATAGATAGATAGATAGATAGATAGATAGATAGACCTACACAAACGGACGGACAAACAGGATTGGGGGGGAATCAAAATTTGAGTCGAAAAAATTTTCATTGGTCTTTGGCCGAAAAAGCTGATGAGCTTTCTTTAGTTATAGCCCCGCTGGTTCCACCCCTGGTTCAATATATTTCTATTTAAGGCCCGGTGTCTTTTCAGTGCATATAATTATGTTCTTCAATGTACTGTGGCAAAGCTCTTTCTCGGCAAAATGAACAGCTATATAATGGACCTATTTCTAATTATGTAGAATGAGCTACAGCAACCTTTTAATGCGATCAGCAGTTATAACAGGTGAACTGTTTAAACTACAGATTAAGTTTGCAAAGGCCATGGATTAAGAGCAGAGCTTTAAAGTTTAAGCAATAGTGCTCATAATATTATAAAACAGATTCCGCTTTAACTAAAACTGTTGTGCAGTGCAGTGCAGGAGCAGTGAAAAGTGTCTGTCTATCTGTCTGCCTGTCTGTCTGTCTCACTGTCTGTCTGTTTGTCTGCCTGTCTGTCTCACTGTCTGTTTGTCTCTCTGCCTGTCTGTCTATATGTCTGTCTGTCCGTCCGTCTGTCTGTGTATCTGTCTGTCTGCCTGATTTATGTGCCTGTCTTTCTTCTGGACAATGTGACCTGATTCGTTCTAGTGCGCCATCGCTTCAAGCTTTGTGCATAGACGTCGGTTGGATGTAGGACGCTATAGGCTTAAAATGTTATGGTTACTGTAGTGAGAGGGAGCAGTCGGCGATGATGTTTATTACTGTATAACTATGTACTGTTTAATGACTCTAATTTTGATTAACAATTGGCCTAATCATAGGCCTAGATCGTTTCTTTGAACACTTAATAGTCATTACCGATTAACTAGAAAGAAGGAGAGAGTGGGAGATGGAGACAGAGGGAGAGGGAGAGACAGACAGACAGAGAGAGAGAGATAGAGAGAGAGAGATAGAGAGATGCGATGGGCGGGCAATTGATGCATGCAGCAGCGTGCCCCAGGGTTCAAAGAGGGATGATTGACAGGTGGAAGAAATGGGGTTAAGAAGGCACGCGAGAGGAGAAGAGGGATCATTCGCGGGGCATCATTCGCCGGAGATACGCGAAGGGATCACTCGCCAACGGAGAGGCCAGCAAGCACCCGGAGAGCTAATGTAGCATCTCTTAAACGGGGACTTAGCAAGATAAGGACATGGAGCGAGCGAGGCGATCGATAATAGTTTTATGGCAAGTGTATCGCTAGTTTGCTTGTAAATACGATGTACATACGTGAAATCGATAATTAATCAATACAAGACAGATTAAAAACTGTTTCTGGTTCTCTGTGCGATTGAACGATAACCCACGTTGCCGAGATGAGCATTACGACCCCCGAAGACTTAGCCGCTCTTCTTATTAACACCGCTCGCCACCAAGACTGGAAGATCACCACCAACAACCTTCTCTTCCAGTACAGTTACTATTCAGTTGCTTTTGTGATTTAATTAATTATTTAATTAATTAATCTGTTGTCACTAAGTCTTGTCAGCCCTCAGCTATTATCACTAGTCCAACTCTAAAGCACAAAATATATTAAATATCTGTTAAAAACTAGATAGACAATTTTGTCGCTAATTAAGCAAAAGAAAAGGCTGCATAAAAAATTGAGACGGCGTTGTTATATGATTGAAAATTTTAAGTTCAAACACAGCTGCGTGACCCTTACACAGGTAGTAAAATATTTATGGTGGTCAGGGGCGGATCCAGGGGGGCCAAAATGGCCGAGAGCCCCCCATTCAGAGGTTTATTTTTCACCAGCTATTCTGGCCCTAAAAGTTGACTTGGCCCCCCGTGAGTAGTTCCGTATGTCCGTCCCTCGCATCCGCGAGGAAGGTCATGAGTATGATGAGTTATTTGGGCGGAGGGCGGATGGAAAAGAGTATCTTTTTGGGAAATTCAAGGCTGATGACTAAAAAAAGGTTATCAGTTTTTTCGGCGATCCAGACGAAATATTTTCTCTGTTTCCCGGACCAAGACCCTAAATTTTGGGACCCCTCATCGAAAATTTCTGTATCCGCCCTTGATTGTGGTCAACCTTTTGTAATAAAATATCCGATTTTTCCGTTGCGGCTCATCTTTCCAAATGGTTTACCACTTGATTTCCATTTTCTGATTGCAGTCGTTGCGACTCGCACTGATCCTACCAGTTGCACATTGAAATCTATAGGCCTATATTATTTGCTGGAGATACAGCTCTTCTGACTAAATGAAATCGGACGCTATATATAAACTGTGATATGCATCCCCTATATCAATTTCAGGTGATGAACTTCAAGTATACCTTCACTCCAAAAGTAGGGTTGAAAACAGGCATGCACAACCGTGCCAACTGTGCATGGTATAGTGTTGGTCTCTGGATACGTTTGAGCCGGATGGTTCGAGGTTCGAATCCACCTAAAACCACCGTGTAGGGACATTGGGTAATTGCGCGTGCGCTTCTGCGTGAAACTCCGATGCACTGTCCACGCTGCAATCGGGAGCGCCAAGGGCCGTTTTAAAGGAATATTTAGAACTGCACAACTCATTCTTTCTTTACCCATCCTCCATGGAAAATTACTCCAAAGCGGAGTAAAATTACCTTTTTAAACTAGTTTTAATGGCACAGAAGTGCTTCTACAACTGCACAAATACATTTAGAACTGCACATTTTGTGTACAACTGCACACTAAAAAAAGCTCTGGGAGCGCCTCTTAGTAGAGAGCTTGAAGGGATTCTACAGCAAAGTCTTGCGAGAAATAAATAAGTAAAATGAGTAAAATATATTGTGAAGTAGGTCTAAACACCATGCCGAAAACTCGGAATTTTAATTGTTTTTCACTTCTCACCACAGCTGATCGTTGGGAGAAAAACAAGGACCAGAGACTGATGACAAACGGAAGAGTCGTCCTGCAGAGGAAACGCTCCGCTCTGCAATGCATCGCTTCGTGTAAATCAGCAACAGGATGCGATTCGGTCAATTACTTCTCGATGGGGCAGACGTGTGAGATGAATTATCTTCCACGTGGAGCCATCAGCTGCGACCTGGTCAGCGCAGATGGATGGGATTGGTGGACGAGCGTCAGCGAATTTGTCTGATTGTTTAACGATACGACAACGAACTCAGCACAATGACGAGATACCCTTAGGGTCTACTGCTTCAACTGCACACACCGCTAGGCCAGAAAAAATGCACCGTATGCTATTAACCGATAGTTACTATTTTATTATACATTCACTATTGACTAATGCGATTTCCATCGCCAGAAAACTATCTAGCATGCCATTCGGGTTGTGGATTAATAGAGAAATATTTGGCTTTCCTTCAACCCTATTTCACGCTAAGTTCTCAGCAGATCTGGATTTTAAACTGAATGCATAAGTAATGCGATCTACGTGTCACGATCACGGCAGCATTAACTGATTTTGTTGATTGAAAAGCTCCTTTTTCGATCAGAAAACTGCAAAGACACTTCATATTTCACAAGCTTCTCGTGTATCTGCTTAGGAAATGAGGTTCCTAGATAAAATCTCATCAGGCATTACCGTATTCTATATAGAATTATAGATCAATTTTAATTTGAAAGAATGAATGAAGCACAATTGGTCTGATTTGCTTCAGTAGGTAGATTCGTAGGCCTACCAATACACACTACCAGGGCCGTAGCAACAATGAGCGTGGCCCCCTCCAAACATATGTCCGGGGCCCCTTGCAATGCAGAAAGTGGTGTACACGGTATACGTAATTTTGTAACGTGCTCATTCTATAGGTAATTTCGTTTCAAGATTATTAGGAAGCTCTAAATCTTATATTATTATTATACTCTAAGAACTTTTCTAGATTTGTCATCAAAGTGCCTTGATCCAGTACTGCACATCTGAAAATCCGTTGAATTTTCAGCGTTCAAAATTTGGCTCTTAGCGCCCCAACAGGGTGCGCCAAAAAAAGACCTCCCCCCCCGTTTTTTTGCCAATACCTTGGCCAAAAGTAAGAATATCGAAATGAAATTTTACAAGCTTAAAGACAATTCATATCTGCACATGGTGGTCAGATTTCATCAAAATATTTCAAGCAGAACAAAAGCTATACCACTTTTAGGGAGGTCACCCACCGTTTTTGACGATTCAAAAACGAAACGCAACAAAAAAGTAACAAAAAACCCGAATTTTTTTCTCATCTCAAATAATTGGTATCATTATAGCCTTGATAATGCCAGCTGATCATTATTATTATTATTTAAAAAAGAAATAGGGCACCAGCGTAGCTGCGCGTCACTGAGAAGTCACTTAGCAAGATGACAATCAAATTGGTAAATAAGGAATCTGTCAGATTAATCAACAGGTCCATCAAGAACTTTGCAAAGAGACTCAAAAAAGTTTTGACATGGGTGGTGGGCACATTGAACACAAGTTGTGAAGCACTACCAAATTCATTTGACAAATTTATTTGAGATGAGACTTAATAAAATCGTATTTTTGTTACTTTTTGTTGTGTTTCGTTTTTGAATCGTCAAAAAACGGTGGTGACCTCACTAAAAGTGGTATAACTTTTGTTCCGTTTGAAATATTTTGATGGATTCTGACCACCATGTGCAGATATGAATTGTCTATAAGCCTGTAAAATTTCATTTGGAAATTCTTACTTTTGGTAAAAATATTGGCAAAAAACCTAGGGGGGTCTTTTTTTGGTGCACCCTGTATATATACAATGCAGAAATTGGAATGCAGTAGACCTATTTATATTTTATACAATAAAATTATAATGGGTATTCATCTTATTATAGCCTACATAGGGCTACGTTGTACATGTATTCCGTATTTACTGCTGCTGAAGTCTTTCTAACAGTGCTTTCCACCATGGATTGTGCAACAGCGTCAATAAATGTCACTAACCTAAAGTTGCACCTTACATTTTTTGCCACTTTCGGGGGCCCCTTTCTTGCGGGGGCCCCCTTCGGTCGGAGGGTACGGAGGGCGGTCGCTGCGCCTCTGACAGTAGAGGACTAAGGTATGATCCCTGGTGCACACCTACTCATATCTCAAATTTTCCTGTATTTCCCACACTGCTTCTTACCGTTGTTCTTGCTCCTTCATACATCGACCTTACCAGGCGCACCAACACCTCCGGGACTCCTTTCTTCTTTAAGCTCCAGTAAACTACATCTCTTGGCACTCTGTCGAAAGCTTTTTCCATATCCACGAAGGTCTAGAATCTTTTGTTGTTTCCTTCTAATACCTTTTCCTGTACCTGTCTCAGTATAAACACTGCATCCATTGTACCTCTCCCAGTCTCCCTGGTCTAAAGCCAAATTGGTTGTCATGTAGCTCGACCTGTTCTCTGATTCGCCTCTCAATGATCTTTTCATACACCTTTTGTCCAACCTCCAACAGTCTAATTCCTCTATAATTCCCGCATTCCATCACATCTTCTATTTTTTCCTTTTTTGTAATATAAATCTTCGAGAATTTCTCAGCGCCCACAAAAGCCACGCCATGGAGACCAGCTTATTCACCGGCGCTATATCAAATCAAGCACGCAATAGCCAGAGCTGCCTTTTTCGTTCCAGTGCCAGGTCAAAATCCGGGAGGTCAAGCCGGGGAGACAGCGCGATGCTTGGTAGTTGGGTGGAACCTGATTAGAATCGGGATAGGATAGCTTCAATAGTTCGGTTTTCAGTCGTAAATGGAAAGCAGCAGAGGAGAGTGCAAGCGGAGGAGAGGTTGCATTAGGAGAGGAGATTGGGTAGATAGGAGGATGAGCGAACAGGCGGAGGACTTTTGGGAGTCCGTTCCAAAGGGCTGGTGTAGGCTGTAGCATAGACTAAGGAGCGGTTGCATAGTTTCAGAGAGGATGATACTGGAGGCCCAGAGAGAGAAAGATTATGATGATGAACGAGTAGACCTGGGCGGTTGGATGGTGAATAGTTGACGAATGTAGGAGGTCTGAGACGGGTTTAAAGTGTGGCTGGACGGTCATGAACGGCGTCCATGCACTTATTTTAAAATCTGAACGCCGTCCAGCCATTTTTTGGCCAGCAATGACTGGAAAGATAAGGGCCGTCCAGGCACTTCTTTTGGAAAGATAAGGGGCGTCCAGGCACTTATTTTAAAATCTGAACGCCGTCCAGCCACTTATTGGCTAGTAATGACTGGAAAGGTAAGGGCCATCCAGGCACTTCTTTTGGAAAGACAAGAGGCGTCCAGGCACTTATTTTCCACACTTTAAGCACTGGTCTGGGAGGTTTGAAGAGCGTTGTAGGTTAGAGATACAATTTTGGAATGAATACGCTGAGGAACTTTGAGCCAGTGAAGAGATTTCAGAACAGGAGTTAAGGGTGATGTTTGGGGGTCTTAGTGACAGCGCGGGTAAGAGCATTCTGGATAGTTTGCAGGTGTTTAATTTGAAGAGAATCGATGACATGAAAGAGCGAATTACAGTAGTTGAGTTTGGAGTGAATTATTGAAGCGGCTATTGTACAGGCGGTCTTGTAATTGAGAATTAGGCGCAATCGACGAAGGTCGCGGATGTGCATGTAGCCGGCAAATTGTATCTCTAACCTACAACGCTCTTCAAATAGCAGGGTGATGTGGTCAGAAAAAGTAAGTTTTTTTATCGAAAATGATTCTAAGTTTACGGACAGGAGAATAGTACGGCGCGGGAAGAGTTAACTAGGTCTGTTTGAGAAAAGTCAGGAGATTAGGCTAGTTTGTTTAATGGCTCGCGTAGGTCAATGATGAGAAATTTTGTCTTTGAGGGGTTGAGGCAGAGCAGATTGGCGGTCATCCAGGCTGAAATCTGAGTGATGGTGTTATGTAGCTGATTTAGTGCGTCTGAGACGGAGCGAGGGGGAAAGATATGAATAATTGAGTGTCGTCGGCATAGAGGTGATGATCAGCAGCAGAGGATGAAGAAACGAGTTTGCTCAGTGATGCACTTTAAAATCGTACGTGTCCAACATTATAGCTAAGCGGGGAATTTTTGTAGGGGCGTGGGCAATGAAACTGAAACAATATTTTAGTGTAAATAAACAGTTCTTGACAAAACAAATCAGACGCCATCAAGGAACTTATGAAGTCGTCAGATCATTCGTTCGATGTGCCATGTGCGTTGTGTAGCCTAATTCTTGATGAATAATTCCTTGATGAGTTGCCTACTTGCCTTTGATCACGGACGGAGACTTAGGGGGGACAGCGGGGACGGTCCCCTCAATGAATGTGGTGGGGGGACGGCCTATGCATTTGTCTCCCCTAACCGTTAAGTGTTAGGACATGTACACACCACGAAACACACTGTGAGGTTATAACGTTAGAAGATGGAAGAAGAGATCTTGGAACAAATGAGGTAGTGGCTAAAAAAGGGTCATCAACTTTTTGGGACAGAGAAAATTTTCGGCCGCTCGTTTTCGTCCCACCGCAAGTCTCCGCCCAAATCTCCGCCCATGCCTTTGATGAGTAGTCCTTTAATGAGTAGTCCTTTGATGAGTAATGAGTAGTCCTTTGATGAGTAGTCCCCATAGGCGTAGGAGGCGGAGGTCCAGGGAGGCAAATGCCCCCCAAGTTTCGGGCAAATGTGTTTTTCGGGCAAAATAGGCACGGTTGGAAAATAATTTGGGTAAATTTTTTCGGGCAAACAGGCACGGGAGGATTGTTTCGGGCACACAGGGGTAAAACACTGCAGTCTGCAGCTATATTTTCTGAGGATTTATAGGAACTAACTTTTAAAAAGGTCATCAGATTTTTCGGAGAAAAGGAAAATCTTTGCTCCCCACTTCTGAAATGTCCCCTAGGCCTATGGTAGTCCCTAGATCAATTGGCCTTTGATCAGTAGTTCGCATACCGACGGATCGAGTGGCAGTGTGGTTGAGACGAGATGGAACGGGGTTCAACGGTATGTGGTGTGTTGGGTCGGTTGGTTTCGGGGGTGGAGGCGGGGTTGGCAGTGGCGGCGCTCAGGGGTGTACGGCCCAAAGCAGCAGCGGACCGCAAATAAAAAAATTACGGAGTTGATTTCATGTCAGTACGGCCTACAGCATTGGCATTACCATCAATATGTAGGCCTATTTAAATAGTGCAGAATCATAGGTACCCACACATAGGGACAAGACTCACAAGAGGGATACTTGGTCTATTGAAAATTATAACTAATGATATTAATGATTCACAAAGGGAAAAAGAGAAATTTGCATTTAGACAGCTCCGTGAAAATATCCATCTTCTTAATTTCCTGCTTTGAATTTTTCAAGCTCTTGCTATAATTGTCACCACGACCATTGTTCTTTTGCCCCACCCCGCAATATGTTTGTCTACGGACGCCCATGTGCAAAATTGAAGTAAAATGGGTTAATTAACGCAAAATACCAAACCAGGTTCTTAACACTAGCAGTTTACTATGAAAGCAATAATTAGACTAGGTTTCATGCAAATAATTGAATATTGACATCTAAATATGATGGCGATAATCGAAGCATATCAGAATCTTTCTAATTAATGAAAACTTGTTGTCCAGATAGTTAGCAACATCATCCTCAATTAACAAAATAGCTGAGTTAGACTTCTTTCTTGAAGTAGGTCTGGGTCTATTGTTGATCGCATAGAAGCTTTGGCAAGTTTGAGCCTTTTGTCTCTTGATTATCCCCTTGCATTTTTTGGCAAAAATTGTGATAGGCCCTCTCGTTTTGGTGGCAATAAAAATAATTATGTAAAAGAACAAATTATAAATAGAATTTTAAAAAAGTAATTCAGCAGCGCGGGACCCTTCAAGCGCGGGGCCCAAGGCGACCGCCTCGCTCGCCTTGCCCCAAGGCCGGGCCTGGGGCGCTAGGGGTGGCTAAGCCCCCTATAAGAGGCTTAGCCCCCTAAAAAGGGCCATCAGATTTTTCTACAATAAAATTTCCACGATTTTCGGTCGACGATTTAAAAAAACAGGTCGTCAGAAATTTCGGCGGATGAAAATGAGAAATTTCTTCCTCGAGGCTTCAGCCCCCAAAACTGAAATCCTGGGCCACTCGGGGTTGGAACCGGGTGAGAGGTGTGTTCGCGGGACAGGCTGTGGTGAGGGCAGGGTCTGGGTGGATGGATGGAGGGGAGGTAGAGCGGATGCGGGGCAGTGTGGGGGTGAAAACCGATTATTTATCGGGAAATATCGGGTGTCCAAGATGGGTGCCTGGTGGGCTACCCTTCCCGCAGGGTCAGGTGAGGGATGCGTGGGTATTAAAAATTCAATTTCCCGGGCAACGCCCGGGTAACCTATAGCTAGTTTTATTAATAAATCCCACTTCTATTTCAGTAACAATTATTTTTATCAATCCCCCGCTTCTATTTAGCAAGAATCCTTTCCGTCATGTCGACTTGTATTCGACGAAGGCCGAAACCCATTTAGGCCTAATGGCGAATAATTTACGACGCAAAAGTAGTAACCTATACGCCTTTACCAGGAATAATAAATAGGTCGTATACCATGGAAAGATACAGACCCCATTGTTGTACATAGCGAACTAAAGCAATGAGATCTAATGTTCTATCTCTCATTGGTTGACCCAGTCTAGCCAATCGTAATTAATCGATCCAGCCTCCAGGCTATAGATACAAGGAATACGCTAAAATGTACGGCTATACACGTAAAGGCAAGTCCTCTACACTAATAAACAATGAACGCGCACATTTTGCTTCTAGAATCGATGTCAATAGTCCGCCATTGTTTTACGTATGTAGCCTATAAACCTAATTCAACCGTTGCTGATCGCAATTATTAAGCCTATTCAACTGCCTAGTGGAACCTTTCAACAGTCACTGATCGCCAGAGACTTGAGAGACTGCTCATTAGAACGCAGGTTGTTACATGTTTAACGACACTGCCATATCAAAGATGATTAGTGTCGCCACGCCATTTAGGTCCCCGTGGACGGCAGTGGCGTAGCAAAGGGGGAGGGGGTTTCGGGGGTTAAACCCCCATTGGCCTCGGGGAAAAAGTTTTTTAAAGGTTATTTATCCACTTAAATAAGAAAAGCAAAACAATTGCTTGTAGTAACCATGGTTTTTCTTACTTCATTCCCTTTGTTGCTTCATTCCCTTTTTATTTACTGCAATACTGTTGGGCTGGTGTCAGAAAGGGCATCCGGCCAGACCAACCCCCCTGAAAAATTCCTGGCTACGCCACTGGTGGACGGACCGTACTAGGCTACTAGCCCGAGATTTTTGAATCTCTTAAATAGCCACCTTCGGGAATCGAACCGCGGCCCGCACGCTCTTTCACAGAGTGAATTGCGTACATATATACGCGCGACCTTCGGCCTTACCGGTGTAGCCAAGCGAGCCAGTTGTTAGAACGCGAGGTATGGGTTGGGCCCTATATACATTCCTTCACGTGCCGCAACAGTTGCAACCATAGATGTAAAAAACTTTATTTCGTTTTTATTCTCTCCCGAAAAACGTCGTTTTTTTCGTTTTTTATTTTTCGCATCGTTTTTTTATGTTTTTTTTAAATTTTTCAGGTTACTCTTTATTTATTTATTTACTGTCTATTATTTTCCCCTTCATTTCATTTTTTGTCTGATATTCCATACGTTTTCACCGTACTCTCAAGGATTCTACTAATTATAGTGTCATTATGTAGTTGTTTAAGTCATCATTTTAGAAATGCATATAGTAGGTCCCACACGAAGTGAAATTTGTAAGTTATTTTAATAGAAAATTCTTGGACCTATAATTAATAATTATGTATAAGTAACAATTTTAAGTACAAATGTACAATGTACAATTTAGTAAACATCTATGGTCTTTGCTTCTGATTAGATATTAATTGCGCTATGTCGATCAGCATGAATTTATGGGAACTTAAGTTTACAATTAAAATTTGAAAAAAATCAATACCTTTAATTTTTCTGAAGTTCCTATAGAACCAAAGTTCTAAGAAAAAACAATTGTGATAGATTAATGTTACTTACATGTACACCAATTAATTTTGACCTTATAATAAAGTTGTGTTATTTGCAGGTTAAGATAAAATTGCATAGCAGGTTTTTAAGCTTATAATGAAGTTTCAGGTGTAATAAAGGCAAATTATTTTCCGTTTCCGTTTTTTATGGGTTTTTTTTGGTTTTTTATTTTTTCAAAAAACGACTTTTTTCCGTTTTTTATTTTATTTTCATCGTTTTTTACATCTATGGTTGCAATGTGAGTCGATTTGACTGAGGATCCACTGCTACATGCGGTAGCCAGGAATGACCTCCCTGTCTTTCGCCGTCTTTTCGTCCGAAGAACAACCGTCATCCAGGTCTCAGAGCACTATGCACAATTTTGAACTTCCGTGCAAAGATGACCGGAACTTCAATTGTCTCTAGAGTTCATTACAAACATTACTGACGTATAACTAGGGCCTATAGATTCAATTCAATTCCAGTAGGCCTAACTGATTGCTCACGGGTCATTACCGTACTCTAATTTCTGTTAGTTTACTTACTTTCTGTCTCAATGTAACAGGTTGCCGTTTCTCAGACTGCTTTTGCTCATTAAACGAATATAGCCTACAAAGACCTAGTTCAATCGGACAATATTATTGTGATCGTAATCGTAAACTCGGAATTTCTTCAGCGCCCACAAAAAGCTAAGTAAAAGCTTATTTGCAGGCGCTCAATCAAAACAAAGCCTGATAGGCAGGGGTCAAGATCCGGATTCAAGCGAGGAGTTAGACAGATCTAATGGCTTTGGTAGATGATGTTTAGAGTTGGAACGGCGTGGGAGGTAGGGTGAAGAGGAAGAATCAGTAGGCTATAGAATGGTAGGCCTATATCGCAGTGCAGTAAAAGCAGCACGTAGCATTTCTGTTCCAGACAAAGTATCTAGTCTAGAACCAATTTCCGTTAAAGTGCATTCCTCATGACTTTATTTATATTGGCCTTTACATCACAACTCAAGGGTCAAACCACACCCTCAGGACAGCATTTTCAGTTCAGCTACACGTACATGCATGTAGCCTGATGTAGGTCCTATAACGCATCCCTAGGTCTAAGTTTCCACTTTCCTGGTCCTTGTTTTTACGCATAACAATAGAGCCATCGAAGTCGTTAGTTTTATTGGCGTCATTGCAGAACACGGGACCGCTAGTTTAGCGGTTAGGGTGAGGGTAAGCGTCGTGAGGGTCGGTTAGGGTCAGGTTAAGAGTCGTGAGGCTTAGGGTTAGTGTCGTCATATATATACTATACTATACTAAAATCGCTAAGAACTAACGGTCCTGTGTTCTGCAAATACGCCGTTTTGCTTAGTTAATATTAACATTGAATATCGCACAAATCCGAAACAGGACTATTCAATAATTAATCCGAGCTACGCGAAACACTAGTGTCCAATGCAAGCAGCCATTGGGCTTACATATATCTGAGGCCGTCCTGAGAAGCAATTCGATAATTACACATGTAGGCTATACGTTTAACGTGACCAGAAACAATCAACGCTATAGTGAACAACGAAATAAATTAAACACAACAAGAAAATCGGAACTCCATTATCTATCATTTGTAGGACACCAGACTGTTCATATGCCATAATGTTTCAGTGCTGAATAGGCTTATTGTAGTGGATGCTTTCTCGTTGCGGTCCTGTCTAGGCCTATGCCAACGCACAGTAGTTCAGTTGTGATTTCAAACTCAGTTCAAAGACATCACAAGAAAGTTTCTGCCGTAGGCCCCTACCAAGTCTAACTGAAGTTCAGTTTTTCAAACTCAGATATTTAACATCGTTTACTATGCAGGGATCACATAGACATCACTTGATCGTTGTTCATTATTTCCTTCTGCTGACTCTGCCTGGTAAGCCGAATTTTCGTTACCGTTTGACTTTTCTGCACAGTGAGAACGTTGGAATTAATTAACCGGCAGAATCGCAATCTCCGAACTTCCAAAACGAAACTCGAAAGCCTGCAGCTTATTCACGGGCGCTGCGTCACAGTATAAATAACAAAACCGACCCAGACGACACCCGCCTTAGCAGCTGTTCCGCCTCTGATCCTATGGTAGCTCAACCCGGACCAGTGGCCACATTTGGACTAGGCCTATAGTCCTACTGCCCTACTCTTACGGACAACCCTTTTGACGCAATGTAGCTCTCGTGAATAAGCTGGTGCCCCGCGCGTGGCTTTCGTGTACCAGTAGCGCTTTAGAAGTTTAGAGATTACGATTACGTGCTGTGTAGTATACGCCTACGAGAGGTTCAGCGACATCTTATGTCAGCAATTACCAGTGTTTTTTAAGCTGGTCCCCCAATTCGGGGGTAGGATTCACATTTTGTGGTGAGGTGATGGGGGCTGACAAACGGTCTTTTTGGGCGGACGGCAACCGCTGAGGCAGTCACCGACGACACCCTTTGCCCGCGGTAAATTTTTCACAACTTTTTTTAGGCTTATTTATTTATTAGGTCCATAGTTTTTCTGTTCAAATTTTCGAGAAATACAGGAAATTCTATCCTTTTAAAAGGATAATGTAGAAATACACCAAGAAAATTTTACATATCAAATCAACATAACATGCACCTGTAAACAATACCTCTCTAATTTTTCTGGAGAGGGGAATGCTACGAATATCATTTCTGGATGTAACATTACCTATCTACATGTATGTATCTACATATGTAGATTTCTTCTGGGGAAATGTCATTCCTGGGGGAAATTCCGTCCCCTCCCGATGCCTAAATTCAACACTGAACAATGTGTTGGTGTGCACGCGCGAGAGGGGTACACACAAGCATAATTAGATTATATGCCATAAAGTAATTATTATATTATTTAATATAATTATATAATCATATTAAATATTATATGTTTATATTATAATTTAATATAATAATAATAATAATAATAATAATAATAATAATAATAACAATAGGCCTATAACAGGGTGGGCCAAAAAGGACTCCCAAGGTTTTTTGCCAATATCTTGACCAAAAGTAAGAATTTCGAAATGAAATTTTGCACACGATGACCAGATTTCATCAAAATATTTCAAACAGAACAATAGGTAACACTTTAAGGGAGGCCACCCACCGTTTTTTGACGATTCAAAAACGCAACTCAACAAAAAGTAGCAAAAACACGATTTTATTAAGTCATATCTCAAATAACTGTTATCAAATAGCCCTGACATTGCCAGATGATCATTATTATTGCTATTTTCAAAAGAAACAGAGTACCAGCGTAGCCGCACGTCACTGTGAAGTCACTTAGCAAGATGACAATCACGTTGGCAAATAAGGAACCTGTCGGATCAATAATTTTGCTATTAAAGCAATGAAATTCAAATTTCTACATAATTAAAATGGCCAAAGTGTCAATGACAGACAAAATGTGTATTCAGACACCTCTTAAGCAAGATCCTGAAGATATAGTCTAAGGCTAAGAGCAACGTTTAGGCTACTCTGATAAACAGTGAGAGCGCAAAAATTACGAGTTTTAAGCTGAGAGTTAAGAGATTTGCCTTAAAATGAAAGGAGATCGGCTCAATGTTGATTGTACTGGTTTCGTTGAGAAAGCCAATGGTCCCATGTCTCCGGATGAGCCCGATGGATTGATAATCAATTGCGGAGAGCTATGCTGGGGAAATATCATTATATCACAATCTGCAACCAAAACCAAGAGCGGTCAGAGAATTGATGAGTGCATTGGAGTTGATATGGGAAGATTTGCCTTTGAAACGCGTCAATAATTTTGCTATTAAAGCAATGAAATTCAAATTTCTACATAATTAAAATGGCCAAAGTGTCAATGACAGACAAAATGTGTATTCAGACACCTCTTAAGCAAGATCCTGAAGATATAGTCTAAGGCTATGAGCAACGTTTACTCTGTTAAACAGTGAGAGCGCAAAAATCAGGTTTTTCGGACGGGAAAATGTGGACGAAATTTTCCCGAGATCAGGTCATCAAGAACTTTGCAAAGAGACTCAAAAGAAGTTTTGGCACTGGTCGTGGGCACATTGAACACAAGTTGTGAATCACTATCAAGTTCATTTCCAAACAGTTATTTGGGATATGACTTAATAAAATCGTGTTTTTGCTTTTGTTGCGCTACGTTTTTGATTCGTCAAAAGACGGTGGGTGGCCTCCATAAAAGTGATATAACTTTGTTCTGTTTGAAATATTTCGATGAAATCTGGTCAACATGTGTAAATATGAATTGTTTATACGCCCGTAAAATTTCATTTCGAAATTCTTACTTTTGGTCAAGTTATTGGCTAAAAACCTAGGAGGGGGTCTTTTTTGGCGCACCCTGTATATCAGTATTATGAACGTAATATACAATAACATATATACACATTATACAGGGCTGTACACGAGGGTATGCAGCGTGTACTCACCTCCGGGGAAAAACGGGAGCGTATACTCACCTCCCGAAAAGTAGGGCATATACGCGGGTAAAAAGCAAGGTACACCGTACACGCTATAGTAAATCAGATATTTGGGTCGGATGACTTAAAAAAGGGTCATCAGGTTTTTTGGGACGGGGAAATGGACGAAATTTTCCCGAGATTTTGGCCGGATGACTAAAAAAATGGTCATCAGGTTTTTCGGACGGGAAAATGTGGACGAAATTTTCCCGAGATCAGGATGTCGGAAAATTTTCTCCCGGTCAGCGTGTACTCACCTCAATATTTACCAGTACAGCCCTGCATATATAGCCTATCAGTGTCATGAGACTCGTCTCTCGACCCTGCATCAGCATAAAAACAGGTTTAAAGCTTAGTCTCATGTCTATACATGTAATCAATCGAGTTAGTCTTAAATTGTGTTCATTAACTATGTTTTGCTTTTCACAGATGTTACGTAATATGCTTCTGTCTGTTGAACTATCTATATTCTAAGTCTGAGATTCTGTGTGTATGGATGTCCGTCGCAAGAAAGGCTCAGAGTCAGAAACCGATTCATTTCGCAACACTAAACAATTTTTTTAGCTTCTCATGCGAATTTGTGGGTCAGGATGACTATTTTCAGCTCTCAACTCGCCTTAAAAACCGAAATATCAACATTTTAATTTTGCGCGTGTTTAGCCTTATAGAAGCGTTACAGATTTAATTCGCCATTGTTGCCATTGGTTGGACGAACCCATAGAGATGTATTATATAATAAATATATGACTAGAGAGAGTATCACGTCTCCATATTGAAGTCGCCGTCTAATTCGTGCCGACCAATCACATCATATCTGTCTAAATTCGTGCCGACCAATCATAGGCGATTTCTCATACGGACCAATCACATTCTTACAACATCGATCAAGAAAATAACTAAAATAATATCAACATTTTTATAACGATTCGAACATGTCGATGTTTTCTTGTGAATATTGCAGTTTTCTTGCAATATTCACAAGTTAACATCGACATGTCAGAATTATACAAATGTTGATATTATTTTAGTTGTTTTTCTAGATCGAAGTTATAAGACTGTTGTAGTGAGGGAGTAGTCGGCGATGATGTTTATAACTACGTATTGTTTTTATGTTTTATGACTCTTATTTGATTAATTGTTGGCCTAATCATCATAATCATAGGCCTAGATCATTTCTGTGAACACTTAGCCTATTAGTCATTACCAATATATAGAGAGGGGAGAAAGAGAGAGAGAGAGATAGATAGAGACAGAGAGATGCAATGGGCGGGCAATTGGTGCCACGCAGGGTCTGAAGGGATGATTGGCAGGTGGAAGAAATGGGTAAGAAGGGACGCGACAGGAAAGGAGGGACCATTCGCCCAGGGATCGTTGACGGTAGAGCATCGGCCGCAAGGGGGCGAAGGGATCACTCACGAACGACAGGCCAGCAGACACCCGGAGAGCTAGATGTATAGCATCTCTTAAACGGGTGCCTTTGCAAGAGAAAGGCCTGGAGCGAGCAAGAAATGAAGAATAGATTATGACAAGTGAATCGTTATAAATACAATGTAAATATTATAAACCGATGATCAATTAACCAGCAAGAAAAGATTCAAAACTGTTTCGGGTTAATTCTCTGTGCGATTGAAGTTGAACGATAACCCACGTGCTACGCTGCAACTAAAGTCCCCCGAAGATTTAGCCTGCTGCTCAATTAGCACCGCTCGCCACCAAACCTGAAAGAGTACGAACAATCGTCCCTTCCAGTACATTGTGCCAGCTGGGATTTTGTTCGAGAAAGCAGAACTTCAACGCTGCGGATCTCAGACAATTTTTAACGGAGCAGAGACTTTGTGCGACGACAGCAACGATTGACAAAGAGACGAAGCGGAACAACGATTCCAGACAAACGGAGAAGCAGACGAGAAAGCGACATTTGACGGCGGACGATTCAGTCGGACTCCACGAGGACTGATCTCATTGGACGCGGCGGATTCTTTGGAACTACACGTCCGGAGAGATTGGTGACAGGAGGACGACAACAGACAGGACGTCTGATCACCGGATCAAAGGACTCGGACGATCGCTGATTCGCTGGAACAAGGATTCAGACGATCGCTGGAACAAAGGAGGCGGACGATCAACGGACAAAGGATTCGGACGATCACCGGAACGAAGGATTCGGACTGGACATCAATTGATGCCGGACAACTTGGAGCTCTGGGAGATCTTTCCATGCTGTAGTCGTGCGGAGAAGTCGGAGAGAGCGACACATCCAAGACACCTGGAGAAACACCTGGTGAGCACGAGCCATTTTGTTTGACTGCTCATAGTCGCTTGGTGCTGTTAATGTTTGTAGTCTGAATGGTGTTTGCGGGAGAATTGTTTGTACTGCAGAGTCAGTAATTGATTTATTGGAGAATGTGGTTGTAAAGCACGAAAGGTGCTAATTACTGATTGCTGTGAAGCGCTCCGGAGCTCATTTATTGCGAGCGGAGTCTGCATGCTAACTGATGAACTTGTGTTTGTTATTGATGAATGAAAAGGGTGATTGAAATAACCCGTTCTGCGAGAAAGACTGCTTTTGAGTTTATTGTTTTGTGTAGTAGCGTCTTGAAGGTTAATCGAACCTCGTGTGTTTTTGAACTAGTTTTATTGTTGTACTTTGGTTCTTCTGCTTAAAATGTTCGAGAGAATGAAGAAAGCAGAGTTGCAAGAGGAGTGTAGGCAGAGAGGCATAGATTGTGAAGGCCTAGATAAAAGGGCCATGATCGAAAAGTTGAGGGAAAATGAGGATCCATCAGGTGCTGACGATGGAGTGGATGAATACGAGGATGCAGACCAGGCTAGCGTTAGCGAAAGCCAGACGAGGCTTGAACTAGTTCGGGCGGAAGAGAGGCGGTTGCATGCGGAAAAAGAAAAGATGACGGCGGAACGAGAAAAGATGCAGATGGAACTAGATCTTTTGCGTGAAAAGGCAAACTTGGGTTTACTACAGCCAAACCCTTCATTTTCTGTTGGTGACCTCGTTGGTCCGTCGGTATACTCTAAGCTACCAACCATGCACGAAAACGAAGAAATAGTGCTGTATTTCCACTCATTCGAAAAGATAGCTATTCTTCAAGGCATTGAGGAAAACAGGTGGGCGAAGCTCCTTCCATCTTTGCTTAACTCGACAATGAGAGTGCATTATAACAGACTTTCTTTTGATACCTGTTCCAACTACAGGGAAACAAAACGTGCACTTCTGGGGGCATGCAGATTGAATGCCAAACATTATTTGGATAAGTTTAAATGCATGCATAGGGCAGGGAAACAGTCTTACGTGCAATTTTTGGCCCAGTTAAACGATGTGTTTGATTTTTATCTTGAATGCAAAGAGATAACTGATTTTGAAACCCTAAGGGATGACATTATCATGGAGAGACTAAGAGAGTCTCTTGCGAGCGACTGTCGCTATTTTATTGAAGCAAGAAAGCCTAAAAGGGCTGCTCAAGTCGCCGAATTTGCAGATTTGCACTTTGAATGCACAATGGAAGGGCGCAAATCGAGCCAGGGTGATCAGAAACAGAACAACAGGTTCAGAGCGCTCAATTCTGATCACAACGTAAACCCTTGGGAAAGGAAGCCCACTGGCATGAACCAAGGGGCATTTGCAAATAGCACCAATGATAGACCGCGAGATACGAGTGCAAGACCAATGCAGTCTGGGTATGGTAATCGAGCAGATAATGGATCTCAGGCCCATAACCGAAATCACAACAAGTCATGGCCACAAAAACAGGGACATGCACAAATTAAGTTCGTAAAACCGGGTTCGAATCTAGAGAGAGTTGTAGATTACCAGAAACGATTTATTGTGCCATTGTTTGTGAACAATCGTCCCGTTGACGCTCTGAGGGACACAGGGGCCCAGGTTACGCTGGTTAATTCTGATCTCGTGAGAGATAACTCGTCTGCCATGAGGGATCCCATAACCGTGCAATGTGCTTTTGGGCTGTTAAAATGCATTTCGACTTGTGAACTTGAAATCAGCTCCCCACAATTTGGCACAGACCGTATTGTAAGGATCAAAGCAGGGGTGGTGAAGGACCTCCAGGTAGACATGCTAATTGGCCACGATGTATTTGCAAATAACACTGACTTGATCGATACTGTTAGCCCCCGTACTGCTGATACGTCTAATGACATTTCCCAGGCCTACATAGCCACTAGGAGACAAGACTACGGACCGACTGCTAGACGGCGTGACTATGACGGTAAGATAGACAGTGACAGTCAGAGAGACAAGCAGACAGCTGACACGATCAAAGCGCTCGGTAAACTGCAAGCAGCTGGGAGAGGTACACAGACGCCCGACGGACGACAGGTGGAGAGCGGGATTTTAGCGACGCCTTGCGAGCGAACGACTTTGAAAGGAGGAATAGAATCGGACTTAAAAGACACTAATGATATCAACAAAGTTGACGACCGAGATGGACAGAGTCATTTAATCGCACCCGACGAAAGGCGACTACCAGAAAATGACCCAGCGCCTAATCGACAAAGCACCGGGGTCATAAAACCCTCTCAAACGCTCCAGCCGATCAACGGGAGGTCTTCGGTGACCGATGGAACGGGAGACGGTGGCCCGACCACCGACTTCAGACCAATTAACGACTCCTCGGGAGAATTGATAAGCACGCCTGGTCAGTCACTTCAAACGCCTTCAACAAGCAACAGATGCCCCGTAGCCGGATATACCGTCAAAGATTATCCAGATGATCGACCAGAGGATTTCAGTAACCGATGCTACGATGAAAAGGCAGGTGATGAGTTGGGAGGCGCCATCTCTAATGAAGGGGCTAGGCCGGCAAACCATAAAGACACGGCCCACGAAGAGGAGGAAGAGGAGAAAGAGGAGGAGGTAATCACCGAAGCAAATGGGGCGCACACGACGCCTGGTCATAGATCTCCGACGAACGGACCGAGAGCCAAGGAATGTATATCTGATCGTTCACAGGCCGAAGACAGAATCACTTTGAAGACACCCGAATCAGATAACTTCAAAAGGGCACAGCAAGAAGACCCCACCTTATTCGAATCGTGGAAGTTAGCGAGGGAGGGAGACAGCAGATATTTAATCGAAGAAGGCTTTCTGTTTAGGAAAGGTAAACCGCACCAAGCAGAGGAAGAAGGAGAAGGCGGACGGAAGCAATTAATGGTACCGCCAGGGTACAGATCAAAGATCTTACAGCTTGCTCATGACTCTGCGTGGGGAGGGCATCGAGGCATCTATGCCACTTCAGCGCGTATCAGCAAGGCGTTCACCTGGCCTACTATGACAAGCGACATTCAGGCTTATGTGAAATCATGTCCAGAGTGCCAATACACGGCTGGTATAAAGAAGGCTGATAGAGCGCCTTTAATTGAGGTTCCCATAATTGAAACTCCGTTCGATACAATAATAATCGATATAATGGGACCAATGTGCATAAAGTCATCTTCAGGGAAAAGATTTGTCCTAATTATCGTCGAACAGGCAACGCATTGGATGGAATTTATTCCTCTTTCTAATGTAACTGCTAAAAGCATTGCAAAAGCACTTGTTGAGACTTTTGCTCGCACAGGAATTCCAAGGTTCATAAAATCAGATAATGGGACGCACTTCAAGAACCAGCTTGTACGAGGTCTAGAAGACTTGCTTGGAATCTCACCAGTTTTTTCGACAGTCGACCATCATGAAACGGCGGGAAGCGCCGAGCGTATGATTAGAGTTTTGAGAGAAATGATGAGAAAGGTTATAGACGACGACCCGCGTTCATGGGAGCAGGCTCTTCCATTTCTGGCTTTCAGCTGCAGGCAAATACCATCAACCGTCACTGGTTTCTCGCCTTTCGAACTGCTATATTCACATGACGTCAGAGGCCCACTGCAGGTCGTACAAGATTCGTGGACAGGTAAACTACACACAGCTTCCAACAAGAGAAGCGTTATCGATTACCTGACAATGACACAGAACCACCTTAGGAAATGCCTAGAGTTAGCTACAGAGAACGCCAAGAAGGCACGTCAAACAGAGAAGGCTTATTACGATAAGAAATCAACAAATAGAACGCTGGAAATTGGACAAGAGGTCTTGCTACTCCGGCACTCTACAGAAGACAAGCTACTGGCTAGGTGGGAGGGGCCTTTCGTCATAACGAGAAAATTATCTGCGGTCAATTACGAGATAATGACCGAGAAAGGTCCTAAGACTTACCATATTAATCTTCTCAGGGTGTGGCATGCAAGGGAGTCAGATCCCCACATTCCTAGAGTGAATGTCATTCTGACAGCCGAGCCATGTGAAAACGACTTCGAGCGGCTTGGCTACATTGATGACGAAGATCAAGAGGACTCCGAAGAGTTAAACGTTTGCGATGAAAGCTTATCTGCAGAACAGAGACAACAGCTGAGAAAGCTAGTGCACGAATTTAGCGATCGCTTCACTGGGAGGCTAGGAAAGACGACGCTGATAAAGCATTCTATCAAGCTAAACACCGATAAACCAATCGCACCGCGGTACTACAAAATTCCGGAGAGTTTGCGCGAGCAGGTGAACGAACAACTGCAGCAGATGATAAACGATCAAATCATTGAGCCTTCAGAGTCACCATACGCCTCCCCCATCGTCTGCGTAAGAAAAAAAGATAATTCAATTCGCTTATGTGCAGACCTGAGGGGGGTAAATGCCATTACTGTCTCGGATGGATACCCAGCAAGTGACATGAGAGGGATCTTGGATAGGGCTGCAGGGGCAAAGTTCATAACAGGTCTGGATCTGCAGCAAGCGTTTTTCCAGGTGGAGCTCGATCAGAACAGTCGACCATACACAGCGTTTAAGACGCCTTTCGGCTTATATCAGTATACAGTCATGCCAAATGGAGCGAAAAATTCAAGTAAATGCTTTCAAAGATTGGCAGATAAGATCCTAAAGGGCGCTGAAAATTATGCAGCTGCTCACGTTGACGACTTCATCGTATTTTCAGCCACATGGGAGCAACACCTAGAACACATCCGGGACGTCTTGACAAGGCTCAGAAAGGCCAATCTCACCGTAAAATTGAAAAAGTGCCAGTTTGCACGAAAGACAATCAAGATTTTAGGCCACGTGATCGAGGACGGCTTCGTGAAACCTGACCCGGAAAAAGTCACCGCAATATCCAATTATCCGGTGCCAAAGACTAAGCGTCAAGTCAGAGCCTTTTTAGGAATGGGAAATTTTTATAACAGGTTCATAAACAATTTTGGCACCAAGGCAGCGCCCCTGACAGAGCTATTGAGAAAAGACCAACCCGATAAGATCAAATGGACAGACATTGAAGACAACTCATTCCGAACACTAAAAACAGACCTGACGTCAGACAGAATGCTGATACCACCAGACATTAAAAAACCCTTTGTTTTGCGCTGTGACGCAAGCGGTTCTGGGATTGGGTCGGTTCTTGCCCAGATAGATTCAAATGGCTTAGAACGTCCCATAGGGTATGCAAGCCGTAAACTGATCGAAAGGGAGACTAAAATGAGTACGGTGGAACGAGAGTTGCTGTGCGTAGTCTGGTCCCTTAACCACTTCCAACAATTCACTTTTGGCGCCAAAGTGCAGGTTTTCACAGACCACAATTGCTTAAAATGGCTCCAGACCATGGCAAACCATAACCCTCGCCTAACAAGATGGGCGTTATCGATCCAAAAATATGACCTTGACATTAATTATGTACCGGGAAAGAACAACTCTATGGCAGACGGGTTGTCTCGGTCATTCATAACCAATTGAAGCTGTTAAATTATACATGCATGTATAGCGTATACAGTTCAAGATCTGAAGTTTGTATAGTTAAAAATTTGTGTATGAGTCATATTAAGCGCTAACCAATTGCTATTATGTTTAATCCGATTGATATTACTCGTCGTGTGTTTGTTTGTGTTTTATGTTATAGATTAAAATCGCGTAGGGACTCGTGTTAGCCTGCAGCCTGGCGACGTCGCAAAACAACGGTGAAAAGACATTAAGATAATTGCCGTGCGACGATTGCCTGTGCTCTTGTAAAACCTCGTCGACCCGTGACGAACTCTCCTTAAAGCGCCACCTGCACGACGTGCTGTTGACACAATTCTTGTGCCATCAGCTAAAGAAAGTGTGATGATGTAGTGAGGGAGTAGTCGGCGATGATGTTTATAACTACGTATTGTTTTTATGTTTTATGACTCTTATTTGATTAATTGTTGGCCTAATCATCATAATCATAGGCCTAGATCATTTCTGTGAACACTTAGCCTATTAGTCATTACCAATATATAGAGAGGGGAGAAAGAGAGAGAGAGAGATAGATAGAGACAGAGAGATGCAATGGGCGGGCAATTGGTGCCACGCAGGGTCTGAAGGGATGATTGGCAGGTGGAAGAAATGGGTAAGAAGGGACGCGACAGGAAAGGAGGGACCATTCGCCCAGGGATCGTTGACGGTAGAGCATCGGCCGCAAGGGGGCGAAGGGATCACTCACGAACGACAGGCCAGCAGACACCCGGAGAGCTAGATGTATAGCATCTCTTAAACGGGTGCCTTTGCAAGAGAAAGGCCTGGAGCGAGCAAGAAATGAAGAATAGATTATGACAAGTGAATCGTTATAAATACAATGTAAATATTATAAACCGATGATCAATTAACCAGCAAGAAAAGATTCAAAACTGTTTCGGGTTAATTCTCTGTGCGATTGAAGTTGAACGATAACCCACGTGCTACGCTGCAACTAAAGTCCCCCGAAGATTTAGCCTGCTGCTCAATTAGCACCGCTCGCCACCAAACCTGAAAGAGTACGAACAATCGTCCCTTCCAGTACAACTGTGATTGGTCGATACGAGAAATCGCATATGATTGGTCGTTTTGAATTAGATCGACGTTAATTTATTACTTCACATCTGACTGCAGGGCAGATAGTCATAATCTCTCTAGTGCTAATGTTATACATGTAATACATCTCAATGGACGAACCACATCAGACTAGGCTACAGTTCGAATGAGTTCGCCATGTCTTGACGTCATTCTTGCTTATCGCACGTATAATAATAAATCAGATTAACAAAACCGCGACCGGTTTCAGTGTAGGCCTACAATTATGCAGTTTAACTATTCACAAGAACGCAGGTCACATAAATATTAACTATAGGCCTACTAACAGAACAGCCAGCCAGCAATAATTGTATTAACCAAGTTATTAACAGGCACTCTCACGCAGTGCAGAAACCACAGAGAAAGGAGAGTGTGTGTTTGTCCAGAATTATACGTCTGCAGTTTCGCAGCTATTGACCACCAGAACAATCCAATGGAGGGATTTGTGAAGATCTCTCCACGGGTAGTCGGGTCAATCTGCGACATGACCCAAAAAAAATTGCAAGAAAGCGTTTCATGACGATTTTCTGGTGTCTTAGGTCTGGTGATGAACATACTAAAAGTTGCAAGAAATCGGACCTCGGCAAGTGGCCTAATTTTGGCGGGAATAAAGATGGCCGCCAATTGGACCAGGCATGGAATCTGGAAATTATACTGTTAGAAGCAAATCATGTAATAATTTGCTAACATGCTTTTCTAGACTAATTTGACCCTCCTGAGAACGAAAATCGTGGTTAGCAAGCTTGATTTTTAGCGGTTGCATGGTAAAACAAGATGGCGGCCAAAATGGTGGTCCATAATTGCTTCAAAAGGTTGTATAGTCGGGTCAATCTACGAAATGATCCACAAAATTTCCAGCAGACGTTTTATGATGATTTTCTGGTATATTGGGTCTGGTGTTTAACATACTAAAAGTTGCAAGAAATCGGACCACGGCAAGTGGTCTAATTTTGGCGGGAAAAAGATGGCCGCCAATTGGACCAGGCTTGGAATCTGAAAATGATACTGTTAGAAGCAGATCATGTAGCAATTTGGTAACATGCTTTTCTAGACTAATTTGACCCTTCTGAGAACGAAAATCGTGGTTAGAAAGCTTGATTTTTAGCGGTTGCAGGGGAAAACAAGATGGCGGCAAAAATGGAGGCCTATTGCTTAAAAAGGCTGCAAGTCGGGTATTGTATGTGACATGAACACGATTTTGTTATTTAAATTAAGATGCAAAGGTTCTAGGCATGCAATGGAATCAAAGACACATATATAGCACTGGAGGAAAGCCAAAATGGCGGGAAAATGGCGGCCAGAGTGTTAAGATTGCTATAAGTGAAGTGATGTATGCATTGGAAACATGAATTCGGACTCCAACACTTAGCAATGGAATCAACGTTGCAAATGTGACACTGCAAGAAAACTAAAATGGCAGCGATCGGAAGCGTTTCCGAGAAGTTCGTCAACGGAACTTTTGGGTTCATGACAAGCGGAAGTGTTTCGGAAATGGATGGATCTTTCGGAGTTGGAGTCGGAGGAGAAGCGGAACGGGGTAGAAGGCGAATGGAATCCATCCTCTGCAATCCCATACTCCGCCAGCCCATCCACATCATCATCAGCATCAGCATCATCTCCATCACAGCATGACATCACACGACGCTGGAGGGGGGTTCATTCCAGATCTCGGGGTCAGTCCATCGAAAAAAATGTACATGGGCTCGACGTTGTAACGAACGGTGGCATCAATGGTCACCAGGGGCAGTCAGCATCGTCCCTCTACAGAAGCCATGCCTACGGGCACCTTTTACCATGCAACCGCTAAAAATCAAGCTTGCTAACCACGATTTTCGTTCTCAGGAGGGTTAAATTAGTCTAGAAAAGCATGTTAGCAAATTATTACATGATTTGCTTCTAACAGTATAATTTCCAGATTCCATGCCTGGTCCAATTGTCGGCCATCTTTTCCCCCGCCAAAATTAGACCACTTGCCGTGGTCCGATTTCTTGCAACTTTTAGTATGTTCATCACCAGACCTAAGACACCAGAAAATCGTCATAAAACGCTTTCCTGCAATTTTTTTGGGGTTCACCAAAGTTTTTTCGTAGATTGACCCGACTAGGGGACCTTCATGGGGTCAAAAAGCCGCAATTTCGCTATTTTCGTATATTCGCGCAGTTTCGCATCTTTACACCTCAAACCTTGCAGCTAGAGAGATAGAGAGCGGCCAAGCCACTACCCACAGTCAGCACACACCCGCGAATCATGTTTGACTTTTTGAGGGAAGCGTGGTGGGTGGAGGGTTGGCGAAACCCCAAATATAGCGGTCAACGCCGGGTACCGCAGAGGAGTAGTGTCAAAAACCCTAAATTTTCCAACATATCTTGACGTCAGCACACACTTTGCAGAATTTGACCTTATTAGGTCTTCTACGCATACAAGGCAGATCTGACATCGAAATTTCGAAATTAATTTTGCAACCAATCAGATGTAGCCATTTTAACATTAATGGCGATAGGATTATTCTTAGTATTAACTTAACCTTGGCGAAGCCGGGTATAAAAGCTAGTAAGCTTATAGTTAATGAAAAAGTGCGCAGCCGAATTGTAATAATGTGTATAAGCTTAAAGTTAATGAAAAAAATGCGCAGCCGAATTGTAATAATGTGTATATTTATGTATAGGACTAACTAAGTGAATACAAATAATTAATTATGCTAATAATTAATAGGCCTAATAACGATTGTGGCTCGTTGGCTCGCATAGCTACCTTGGTAAGAGAGCTGGCGGCCGCGTGTCTGTGAAAGAGAGCGGGCGAGTCACGGTTCGAATCCCGAAGGTGGCTATTTCAAAGATTCAAAATCTCGGGCTAGCAAATGGCGTGGCGTCCATTCAAACGGGCGAGCTGTGGTGAAGGATCTCACCCTCAGGGTCGAGGCAATAAGACAGCCACTATATAAAAATCCGATTACATTTACATTCCGATTAAATTTTTGTGACGTAAGCTTATCCCACTAAAGCAGAGTTAGCCTACTTTTTCACCAAGCGGTCATCGAGTTTGAAATCATTACACAATACTATATAAGCTTACAAGTATTGGTTCGTAATCATGAACTCAGGCATTTCTATTAAATTAATGTAGCCTATATAGGCCTATTGAAAGTTCAAACAAACGTTTACATTCATGCAAGTAAATCTATTTACTTAATGTTGAGTTATCAATTAGATAATAACTAGCTGGGGCACCCGGCGTTGCCCGGAAAATTTAGGATTCGACCCGCTCCGGACACAACCCCACCACACCACACACACCGCACCCCACCACACTCCGACCTCCACCGGTACGCCACCCGAGAAATTTGTTTTCGAGAAAATTTCCTCGTCCCAGCCCCCACTTCCACCCCAACCCCCAACTCTCCCACCCCACCCCTCCACCTCCACCCCCAACCCTCCCACCCCACCCCTCCACCTCCCACTCCACACCACCCACCACTCACACCAAACACCCCCACCCCCCACCACCAACACCAACCACCCCCTTGCCCCCTTTAACTATAGGCCTAAGTTAACTCTTACTTATATTAGGGGGAAAGGCTTGTAATATGGGCTAGTGTGTAATATGGGCCTCGACTGTTTTTCCCACCTACCATGTCTGCGGAGAGCTCTTACTCTGGGATACAATCCGTCCACCGATTTCAACTTCCTGTTTTGAATGTGTCCCTATGTTCAAAACTTCTGCACGAAACTATACAATGTTTTAGTTTTTATGTAGATTTATTATAAAAAAATCGAACTTCAGTAGCTGTTGTGTGGATTAATATTTGAGTTATGCTATGCCTTTTGGTCTCAGAAGGTAGGGAATTTCTTCATCATGTAAAAACGCAACTATCTTGATATTTAAAACTTCCGTTGATCACGCTATAACGGATTTTCCCTAAGCACACCAGTGTGTGTAATATGGGCCAGTGATCGAATGTGTAATATGGGCTTCTGCCATTCATACAAGCGCACAAAGTCGTGTAATATGGGCCACTTTCTGCACTAAGAAAAAAATGTTTTCAAATTTACCATGGCGGTCCATATTACACACAGGGTTGTGTAATATGGTCCATCTTTTGTATTTATAAAAAATCATTTAAAAATTTATTTGAACAGATTAAAGAATAATTTCTTCATAATTTGATCACAATTCACGCCAAGTATTGCCTGGAATAAACGAAACGACGCATTCAACTACATCTGTACCGTAAAATAGTAAAGTTCCCTAGGGGCCCATATTAGAAGCCTTTCCCCTATGTCACTTTTCGGCGATTAAACAAATTAATTAATTAATTAATAATAATAATAATAATAACGATAATAATAATAATAATTAATAATAATAATGACGACAATTTCTATGGCGCCGTAACACAGCACATGCCGTTACAAAGGCGCCTCTACAAACACAAACATATTCGGTCAAAGGTAGCCTACGCCTTAGAATACATATAGGCCTATGTCTTCAGTCGAGTTTTGAAAACGTCAACTGAGTTGGCAGAACGAACTGTGGTAGGCAGACTGTTCCAGCAGCGGGGGGGGCCAGCAGTTGAAAAAGCACGCTCCCCGAAGCGTGTCCTCGTCCTTCGCACATACAGATCCCCTTTCACACTGGATCTCAGCGTGGGGCCTAAGACAAGCACCTGACGAAACCATCTGCACGCAGTAGGATTTGAGGTAGTCCGGTGCTAAGCCATGTAGTGACTTGTGGACGAGCAATGAGAGTTTGTATTCAGTGCGGTACCGTATTGGAAGCCAATGCAACACATCACGCAGTAATGGTGTCACATGATCATACTTCCGCCGATTAATTACACACAAGCTTCGCCGCTGCATTAAACACAGACTGTAATCGATCGTGCAGGTAGTTCATTTGATAAGATTAAGTAATCGCTACAGCGATGTATGATAAATGAAGACATTAAAAACTAACTAAATCTTTAAAAAGACAATGTGTGGATTAGACTGACAGAAAATTTTACGTTTGCAATAGGACTGCGCGGTTAACGCAACCTTCGTTTAACCCCTTTAGCGTGTATTTAATTTTTCCAAAACTCTCATATAGGCTACACTCTACAGTGTGTAATTATTGTTAAAGTGAAAAAAGAATTTTTCTGGAAATTATCCGACAAGTTTTTGTGTTTTTTTTGGTTGCCACCACCCCAAAAATTGGGGGGGGGGAGATTTTTTCGACTGAAAATCACTTTTCTTCCAATTTATGCCGTAATCTCTGGCTTATACGAACTGCTACAAGGCTGCACCGGGGCTGCTTGGCCTAGAGCCTAGAGGGCTCCTAGAACTATTGGGGGCTAGGCCTACAGAGTTACTAGTTCTAGAGGGCTGCTAGGCCTAGTAGTAGGCTGGTACAGGGTTGCTCTGGTACGTACCTCTACACCTTCTGTACAGCGTTAGCCTCTGACCTAAAGTGAGGGAACGAACATTCTCAAGGTCATGGTCTTCGTATTTGTCAGACCCTCAGCGCTACCTAAGCTTATCACCCACCACGACCTAAGCATGATTGCTAGGCCTATACGGCTGTACCAGCTCTGCTTGTGCTAGACGGCTCTGAGGCCTAGAAAGCTGCCAAGCCTAGAGGGCTGCTAGGCCTGTGTATAGAGCTCTTCTGGTATGTTCCTTTACACCATCTGCACAGCGACGATTACCCTCTGACCTAATCCCTGGCTTATGCAAGCTCCCCGCCGACAAGGTTTCATCAGGGCTGCTAGTCCTAGACGGCTAATAGGCCTAGAGGGTTTATATGCCTAAAGGGCTGGTATAGGGCTGCTCTGGCACCCTTTGTGCCTTGACACCCTTTGCACAGCGACGATTACCCTCTGACGTAATACGTGGCTTACACCAGCGCCCCGCCTTCCAGGCTGCTTTAGGCCTGGGGGGCTGCTAGGCCTACATGATTTCTAGGTCTAAAGAGCTGGTACAGGGCTGCTCCGGTATGTGACTTGAAACCCTTTGCATAGCGACGATAACCCTCTGACGTAATCCCAAGTTTATACCAGCGCCCCGGTGACATGACCCCCTGGACAATTACCTCCCGGACAATTACCCCGACAATTACCTCTGGACAATTACCCCAGGACAATAACCACCGGGCAATTACCCCCCTACCAATTACCACCCGAACAACTACCCCCCCGTGGCTCAGTGTGAGCTTGTTCCTCACGCGTATCTTCGTATAAGCGTGAGGGAACGAACATTCTCAAGGTCATGGTCTTCGTATTTGTCAGACCCTCAGCGCTGCCTAAGCTTATCACCCACCACGACCTACAAGGAAGAAATATGCGGACACAAACGCGAGGATCCTGCAATTGTTCACAAATACGACGCACACAAAGCCATTTACTATCTTCGTGGAGTTGCTCATAACCTTGCTTTTTAAACTAACTGAATCCAGGCCTCTATCGATAACATTTAAATATTTTTATTAGGCAGGCGTTACAACTAGCTTAGAACCGTTGTTAGATTAGATTTTATTTAATATTTTTCTTGAACGCTTAACACTAACTTGCGTTTAACACGACATAGACATCTTTATTGGCACGGGGGGGTAATTGTCCGGGGAGTAATTGGTACGGGGGGGGGGGGGGTAATTGTCCGGGGGGTAATTGGCACAGGGGGTAGTTGTCCGGGGGGTAATTGTCATGGGTGGTAATTGTCCAGGGGGTAATTGTCGGGAATAATTGTCCGGGGGTTAATGTCCAGGCGGTAATTGCCCTAGAACCTAGCGCCCCGCCTACAAGGCTGCTCTAGGTCTGCAAAGCCTACACAGCTGCTAGGCCTACAGGGCTGGTACAGGGCTGCTTTGGTATGTGCCTTGACACCCTTTGCACAGCGACGATTACCCTCTGAGTAGCATATTAGTACATAATAATCCCTGGCTTACACCAGCGCCCTGCCTACAAGGCTGCACCAGGGCTGCTAGGCATATACGGCTAATAGGTCTAGGGGGGGGGGGGGTGCTAGGCCTAGAGGGTTGCTTGGCCTAAAGGACAGGTACAGGGCTGCTCTGGTATGTGCCTTGACACCCTTTGAACAGCGACGGTTACCCTCCGACGTAATCACAGGCTTACACCAGCACCCCGTCAACAGGGTGCTGAATACTATCTATGCCCAAGTTAACTCGGGCTGCGCGCTTAGTGGGAACGATTTTCACAGGGCTAAAGGGGTTAATTAGGGTATTACGCATTGTCATTGGAATTGTATATTTTGTCAATGCATGTAAAATTAATCGCAACGGTGTAGGGCTACAATAAACTTGATTGATTGAAACACAATAATTTATTGATACAAACTAGCTGTTAAATTAATGCGCGCATATATAAAAACTGCTCACTGATCTTACTGAGCGCATGGGCCTAAACTTGTGTGTGCCATTAACTTGTCTACAGTTAACTCAGCAGACGTCAACGTTGCCCGTGGTCGTCCAGCGACGCAAAGTTCAACCTATACCTATTCAACGCCTTCGTCCTTTACGGCAGATCGGGCCGTAGACGGAAACTATAATACGGATTCACTTCAAGGCTCTTGTGCCCAAACAAACGACGTTGGAGGTTTACCCAATTGGTGGCGTGTTGACCTTGGTCGGCCAATGTACATCAAGAACATCGTCATTACCAATCGAGGCGATTTGCCAAGTAGCGGTAGGTGACGCACATTGACTTACTCACATGATGCTCTCTTGCACAATATTTCAAAACCATGACTTAATGGTATATTTTTTCTCACAATAACACATTTCTAAATGAATTTAAGCAGCTGTGAAGCATTTTTGTACAGTTAAAATTTAAAAAATAGTTAAAAGTGTTCGCTGTCGTCCGATTTGGAATAATTTTACCACAAAGGATGGATTAAAAAACAAGCCTGGCATAAACTAGAACAATAATGCATAACGATTAACGTATATGCAAGCGTGTGTATACGCTATAATTATATGTGCACGACGTTACACGTGTCTCCGATCTCCATAAAAATTATGTTACTTATCTTCTCTTTCTTTCTTGGGTGGCGTGGAATTCTCGAGACTACGATTACGATTATTATGTACTAATATGCTACTCAAAATTAGAAGTAGGCCTATTTTCAAATTTCATAAATAGCGCGAGTTGAATTAGGCCCAACAGCATGGGCGGAGTTTGGTTTCCGTTCTTGGAGGGGCTAAAGCCTTCTTGGGAGGGGGGCTAAGCCCGGCAAAAGATAGCATTTACACGGTAAAAAATGAATTTGGGTCTTCTTTGGGGCTTAGCCCTTCCCTAGCCCCTGATAAACTCCGCCCATGCCCAACAGTTCGAAGTTAAGAAGTAGCGCAATTCATGAAGAGCTCATGACGTTATTCAGAACCCTATCGCGAAATGTTTGTAAGGATCCGAGTGAGTTTAGCAAAAACGAAGACACCAATTCTGTTGAAACCCCTGAAAGAACTCAAGGCCTAGGATTTTCTCCTGAAACACGTAAAGACGGTTCCCGGACAATTCGTCGCCGGACAATTCGGACCGGACAATTCGGACCGGACAATTCGGACCGGACAATTCGGAACCGGACAATTCGGAGCGGACAATTCGGCGCGGACAATTCGGAGACGGACAATTCGGAGACGGACAATTCGGAGAAAATTTTGGTGAGGACAATTCGGACCCAGACAGTTTGGAGCGGACAATTCGGACCGGACAATTCGGACCGGACAATTCGGAGAGGGCAATGCTTAGCAGTCAAAATTAGTGATGGTCACTACCCCCTATATTCAGGATTTATTAAGTCTAGAATATTGAAGGTGAACTTTATGCTCAGAGGCTGTTGGGTGAATAATGGTATAATAGCAACCTACGACCTAGAACAAATGAGACTGTGATTAATATAAAGATATAATTTAAAATAACATTTCAGTCAATAAATGCAATTCAAAGAAAAGAATCTTATCTACCTATTTGTGGCGTATTAATTATAATAATATTATGTATATTTCTTATCTTTCCACATCGTCCTTCTGGTGGATGTAGAAATGCTTTTCAACTTCCGCAGGGAATGGATTGAAGGGAAAGTTGAAGAAGGTCGCGATCTTCTCACTTGCCGTCAGTCCAGATTTCTCGGTAGATGCTTGTTCGATGGGTACTGTAGCTTGAAACAGTAACCCAGCGTGTTTCTCCTTCTTCCTCGGATTTCGTCGAGCATAGGAATTCGCCCGTCGCTCAACCGATTCTTCCTCCTCGTCTTGCTGCAAATGTTTCACCACGGATCGCTTCAGAGTTCGATCCCAACTTCAACGTTCGACCGATTCGCAAATCGTCGCCAAGAGTCACACTGCTTCGCACAGTTCACTCGCTTCGCCTCGGAACTTCGCTTCAAACGTCTCAAAGTTCGATAGTGGGACAAGTCGACAACGTGTCGCTTTCCACACCCATAAATCAAGTTCCAGATATTCGAATTACCAACGAATGGCTCCGCAATTGCCGACGGACGCCATCGCTCGAAATATCTTTCCAACCCTCCTTGCTCAGCTCCTTCGATGACTGGGTATCGTTTGGCAAAATGTTTACCGTCTGCTTTCGTTAACGCTGCTTTCCGCCGCTCCGTAATGTTGAGTCAATTGTTGTAGCGCATGTTGATTTCATTATTATTAATAATTGTTATATTAAGCCACAAATTATGATTAAATATATTTCTAAATACGCCACCAATTATCTAACTTAATTCTTACCTACATTAATCATTATACATAGCATTGTTTAATAGGTTTTGTTTGACAAGAAGCATTCAACCGCTACAAATGCCCCTCCTTCAAAAGTCTGTTTACAGGCTTTATAAAACTCACCTACTTGACAAACTAACCTAATAAACTTCTTTAACTTACTTTAGATATCATACAGAACTACTATACTTCACTTACTTATTTACAACTATACATTTACCTTATTGCAACCTACTCTACTCTAATCCTCTACTCAGGTAGTCAGCCATAACATTGTTGGACCCCTTGATGTATCTTATGCTAAAGGAATAATTTTGGAGGGCCAAACTCCATCTCATCACCCTTGCATTTTTCATCCTATTCTCTCTCATGTATTGCAATCCGCAATGATCTGTCTCGATTATGAATTTCTTTCCACATAGGTATCGATCGAACCTACTAACTCCCCACATGATCGATAAGCATTCCCTTTCCTCTACTGAGTACCTTCTCTCACGTTCCACTAGTTTCCTGCTGGCATACGCTATGGGATGATTGATCCCCTCGTACTGCTGCATTATTACACATCCTACTCCGTTTCCACTTGCATCCGTCTGAAGAATAAACTCTTTCTCAAGGTTTGGTAGTTTCAGAATTGGTTCCTTTGCCAATTCACTCTTCAACATCGTAAAACTAGCTTCCAGTTCTTCGTTCCATTCAACTACTCCAGGTGCCATCTTCTTTGTCAGATCACTCAACGGTGCCATGATCTCTGCACAGTGTGGTATAAATTTACGATAATAATTTATCGCTCCAAGAAAACTCCTGACTTGTTTCTTTGTCTTTGGACGTGGCATGTCTACTATTTTATCTACCGATTTCTCCTTTGGACTTATGTCATCTTTGTTCAATGTATGTCCCAAAAAGTCAATCTTTTCATATCCTATTGAACATTTCTTTGGCTTCAATGTCAAATTCGCTTGTCTGACTCTTTCGAAAAATATTTCCAATGTCTTCAGGTGTTCTCTCCATCCTTTATTATGCGCTAGTATATCGTCGACATAACTTTCAAGATTTTCTGTTCCGTGAAGAATCTTCCTAATTAATCGGTTGTAACTTGACGCACTATTAATCAATCCAAAGGGCATCACATTGAATTTGTATATTCCATTGGCACATACAAATGTAGTGTAGTCTTTCGATTCTGAACTCATAGGGATCTGCCAATAACCCTTGCAGAAATCGAACTTGCTGTAGATTCTACTCCCACTCAACTTATTAAAAATATCTTCGTTTGTCATCATAGGCTCAGGATCAAATATTGTCAATTTGTTTAGCTGTTTGTAATTGCAACACTGTCTATTACTTCCGTCTGATTTCTTGACAACCACCAGCGGTGCTGCATAAGCTGCCTCTGATCTTTCTATCACCTTATTGTCCAACATCGTCTGAATCTCCTTATCTATTTCTTTTTGCAAATGGTATGGTGTTGGATACGCTCTTTGTCTTACTGGTTCTTCACTCGTCAAATGTATTTCATGCTTCACTAAGTCTGTTCTCCCAGGCTTGTCTGTGAAAATATCTTCGTATTTCTTCAGTAGTTTCCTCAATTCTCCTTTTTGTTCTTCATCTAAATTAGGATTTATATCTACATCTTCATAGGTCTCTGTTTGTTCACTCACATACAAATCCAATATCTCTTCTTCTTCATCTTCTCCTACTTTTCCGTCATATACCACTGCTGAAATGTATGCTACAGTCTCGGCATCTTCTCTTTCATGATATTTCTTCAATATATTAATGTGATATGTCTTTATCTTTCCTTTCTCGATTTCAACTCTGTAGTCATAGTCTCCAATCTTCTCTCTCACAACATATGGCCCTTGCCACTTCACTAACATCTTGTTCTTGCAACTAGGCAATAGTAACAACACCTTATCGCCTATTTCCAACTTCCGATATCTCGCTTTCCTGTCATAATACTTCTTGTTTTTAGCGTTCGCTTTGTGTATCGCCTTCTGTGCCATATCACAAGTCTCCTCAATCCTTTCTCTTAAATCCTGCATATACGTATACACGTCTTTCACTTCTTCTTCCACTGTCTCATTGGTCCATAACTCCTTTAATATTTGCACTGGTCCTCTGCACGACCTACCGAATATTAGTTCGAATGGTGTGAAACCGTGACTCTCATGTACTGTGTCTCTCAACGCAAACAGTAATGGAGCTATATAGCGGTCCCATTCTTTCGCTTGTTCACCAATCAACTTCCTCAACGTCGCTTTGATGGTTCCGTTAAGTCTTTCCACACATCCATTGCCCATTGCATGGTATGGACTAGTCATGGTGTGTTTTATCAATAGCATCTTATTTACTTCAGCCATGAGTTCAGAAGTGAACTGGCTCCCACGATCAGTATGGATTTTCTGCGGTACTCCCATACGACAATAGAATCCGAACAAAGATTCTGCAACTTCCTCAGTACTAATTCCTTTCAATGGAATAGCTTCCGGATACCTAGTACTCAAATCTATGATGGTCAATATATATCGGTAACCCCTTGCAGACATAGGGTTAACTTCTCCGATTATGTCTATGCATATGTGTTTGAATGGTACATCTAATACAGGTAGATGACCCATAGGCGCCTTGTGGTTCACCTTCTTGTCCACTGACTTTTGACAAATGTCACAACTCAACACATATCTCCGTATATCTTGTCCTATTCCAGGCCAATAGAATTCATTTAGGATCTTATCATGTGTTTTCCTCATTCCTAGATGAGCTGATAACAATGAATTGTGTGCTACGGTTAACACTTTATCCCTCAATGGTTTAGGTACCATTAGTTGCCATTTCACCTCATCTTTCTGTGCTTCTTTGTATCTTTTATACAACAATCCCTTCTTTATCACATATGGTTTATCTTCTATGTTGTCTTCGTTACCATCCCATTCAATTGCTCTTTCCATTTGTTTCGTCATAGTTTCATCTTGACTCTGCAACTCCTGTATCTCTTTTACTGACACATTCAAGTTCGGCATCTCCGCAACTTTCAACGGTTTGTATTTTGCTACCTTTTTAGCTTCTGCTCTTGTTTCCACAACTGCTACTGTCATTAATTTTTCTTCTTGATTCCTTATCACATTGTCAGAAAATCCTACTGTTTTCTTTGCACCAACAGGTCTTTCTTCATGTCCTGTTTTTCTAATCAATATTCCTTTGTTTTCCACTTCAGTACAATTCTCAATTATTTCTTTTGGGCTCTTGATTTGTCACATTCTCTCTTCTCTCATCTTTTACCATGTACTTCAATCCTTTGATTTTCCCAATTATTACTGGTTTTATCGGCTGTTCCATCACCATCGCTTGTACTTCACCATTAAAGTGTTCACTCTCTATATACACCTTAGCCAATGGGAAACATCTTAAACTCCCATCAACTAAAACACAATGTGTTTCTTCTCCAGTCAACGCTTCTTCATTTATCAAAGAACGTTTTACAATACAACAACTTGCGCCTGTGTCGTATAAGCATCCCACTGTGTTTCCATTAACTGTCACTTGGTATTCACTCTTGTCTTCAAGACTAATACATCCATCATTGTCTTTTATCACCATTGCACTGGCTGCCATGTACATTGGTGGTATTTTACTATGTTCACCCTGTTTCATCTGTTGTTCTCCTCTTGTAACTTCAACCACTCTCTGTATTTCACTTTCCGGCTTAACCAAGTGTGCTCGACTTTCAAATATTTGTACTGCTGCTGCAGTGTGTTTAAATGTACCTCTGTTCTTCTTTGGGCATTGATATGCCTTATGGTTTTGTTCTCCACAGAAAAAACAAATAACCTTATGTCCAGTTGCAATTTCTCTTTCCCTGCTGAACCCTCGGTTTTGATGTGTACCCTGATTTATCTTCCCATCGCTTCTACTCCTGTTTAGATTGTACCCAGACTGTTCCTTGGGTCTGTGTTCAAACGGTCTACTGTTCAACCTGTCGCCATGGAATTTCACATCTGGTTTTACAGACTGCTCGCTGTATTTGTAACCGTGTGCTTCAATATGTGATTCCGCACAAACTAACATGTCCTTCAAACTCATCTTGCCTTTCTCCTTTATAAACATACGAAGTTCAGTACTGCATGTCAGGTAAAACTGGTCTTTCAACAAGAGATCTTCCACTCCTTCATAAGTTCTCTCAAATCCCGCTTGTGCTAACCACTGTTGCATGTACCTTCTCAATCTATGCACAAAACTAGAAGGTGTCTCTCCTGATTCCATTTTACTGGTTTTGAACTTGTTTCTGTAACCACCTTCCGTCAGTTGAAATCTCTTCAAAAGCTGAGTCTTCAAACACTCGTAATCTTGCACCTCATCTGCAGACAACCTTTGGTATACTTCCAGTGCTCTGCCTTCCAAATGTCTCGCTAACGTTAACGACCAAACTTCTTTTCTGATTTCATACGCCACACATGTTCGCTCGAATCTCAACAAGTAGGCATCTAAACAATCCTTTGATTCGTTGAATATAGGAAATTTGATATTTCTAATTCCTTTATTGCTTTCTCGGTGATCTCCCTGTTGTTGACCATCACCGATCCTCATGTAGTCATTATCGTGCTCTCGGTTCTGCTCCCCTCTCGAATCAATCTCACGCATTCTCACCTGTGCTTCAAGTCTCTTTATTTCTAACTGGTGTTCGCGCTGTTCTCTGGCTTCTGTTGCTAAGCGATTTTCTCTCGCTTCTGTCTCAGCACTCCTGATTGCTTCCAATTCCACTTCAGCCTTCTTTGCTTGCATTGCAGCCTCTGTTTCAGCTTTTCTCGCTGCTGCTTCTGCTTCAGCTTTTCTCGTTTCTGCTGCTGCTTCAGCTTCCATCTCTGCTTTTCTTGCTTCTATCTCAAGTCTCTTGACTTCTGCTGCTGCTTCAGCTTTTCTCGTTTCTGCTGCTGCTTCTATCTCAATTTTCTTTAATTCAGCTTCAGCTAGCTTCGCCTCTTTAGCAATCTCCCTCTCAATTACTCTCTCTTGCCTTAGTTCCGCCTGTCTCTCTTTTATGAAGGCTCTCATCTCATCTCCCTCCATGTTCATCTGTTTGGCAATTTCCAACCAGGCTTCGAAATCAGTAACAGACATGCTTACTGTCTTACTTATGATTTTCCACTTGTTACAAATATAGGCTACAACGTGCACTATATAAATTTCTAACAGATAGAAATTGTTCAATTCTACAAAGAGAAATTCAGTTCCACAAAAGCTAATATCTAAAAGTTCACACAACCTATTGTGCACTTTTCAATATGCAATCTACTACTTCAACTCAGATGCCAATCAGTTCAAATTGTCTTTCTAATAATCACTAGCAACAATTGTTCAAAGTTTGCCACTATAACAATACTCAAATGACATTTTTAACTGTCTAAAATATCCCGGCGTGGGCACCCACTCTTGTCACTACCCCCTATATTCAGGATTTATTAAGTCTAGAATATTGAAGGTGAACTTTATGCTCAGAGGCTGTTGGGTGAATAATGGTATAATAGCAACCTACGACCTAGAACAAATGAGACTGTGATTAATATAAAGATATAATTTAAAATAACATTTCAGTCAATAAATGCAATTCAAAGAAAAGAATCTTATCTACCTATTTGTGGCGTATTAATTATAATAATATTATGTATATTTCTTATCTTTCCACATCGTCCTTCTGGTGGATGTAGAAATGCTTTTCAACTTCCGCAGGGAATGGATTGAAGGGAAAGTTGAAGAAGGTCGCGATCTTCTCACTTGCCGTCAGTCCAGATTTCTCGGTAGATGCTTGTTCGATGGGTACTGTAGCTTGAAACAGTAACCCAGCGTGTTTCTCCTTCTTCCTCGGATTTCGTCGAGCATAGGAATTCGCCCGTCGCTCAACCGATTCTTCCTCCTCGTCTTGCTGCAAATGTTTCACCACGGATCGCTTCAGAGTTCGATCCCAACTTCAACGTTCGACCGATTCGCAAATCGTCGCCAAGAGTCACACTGCTTCGCACAGTTCACTCGCTTCGCCTCGGAACTTCGCTTCAAACGTCTCAAAGTTCGATAGTGGGACAAGTCGACAACGTGTCGCTTTCCACACCCATAAATCAAGTTCCAGATATTCGAATTACCAACGAATGGCTCCGCAATTGCCGACGGACGCCATCGCTCGAAATATCTTTCCAACCCTCCTTGCTCAGCTCCTTCGATGACTGGGTATCGTTTGGCAAAATGTTTACCGTCTGCTTTCGTTAACGCTGCTTTCCGCCGCTCCGTAATGTTGAGTCAATTGTTGTAGCGCATGTTGATTTCATTATTATTAATAATTGTTATATTAAGCCACAAATTATGATTAAATATATTTCTAAATACGCCACCTATTATCTAACTTAATTCTTACCTACATTAATCATTATACATAGCATTGTTTAATAGGTTTTGTTTGACAAGAAGCATTCAACCGCTACAGCTTAGCAGTCAAAATTAGTGATGGAACTCAGATTTTCATACCCATCTCCATCACCCAAATAGACCTGCATAGGTTGACCGGATATACTACTGGTCATCAAAATAAATACTAGATAAACTTAACACCCCACTGTCTATCAGTCTGCGTGTAAACTTATGTCTGTTTATTCGTACGTCTCTTTGCCCGTTTGTCTGTCTGTGTCAATACGTATGTCTGCCAATCCATTTGTGATCTACGTCCGCCCACTCACTTTGAACTTGTTTTGGAAGCCACAGGATTAGACCTGGGAGTGACTTTGGTCAGCTAATCTGACCCCACTTGACCCTAAAGTGACTTGAGGTCGACTTGAAGTCGACTTCTCGGCGTCAAAACGACTTGACCCGACTTGGCAGAAAAACAACCGACTTCCGACTTGAAGTCGACTTCTGACATGGTACTATCCATGAATTAGCCTATAGATCTACGTATGGCTACTAATGCAAGAAGTCAAGCCAATTTTCCTGCAAGCATTAATTTCATTTAGGCCTACAAAATAATGAGTAGGCCTACTGAGGCATCAGCACTTAATTGATGCATGAATTTGTTAAAGTGTTATTAAGCCCTTTTCAAGCTGTTTGTGTTTCAGTTTGAATAGTTTTGTGATGCTTTGGCCATCTAGCAACCTAGACAATGCGACGGCAAATTATTAGGCCTATGAATTTTAGCTTGTCCATTGTCTGTAATTATTCAGATTACACTCATTATTATTATTTTTTAATATTAACATTAAATAAATTTGTAAAAAGCGCAGGGTCTAAGATAAAATAGCAGACCGCGGACTGCATGGTTGCACTGAATGTCGTGTTATAATAAGCCTAATTTGTAATTCTGTTTTCATAATTAATTGGCCACTAACATCATTTCGCAACTTAGCATATAGCATTGCAAGCGCATCATCCTACAGTAGGCTACTACAGCCACTAAGCCTACTCACTGACAGTAAAGTCTTTCATTGTCCAATTGGCCCTACAATAGCTTTTCCGTCTGCAGACAACTCCAGATGCAACGCTCCAAAGTAGCGCCAAACTATCGATTTATTATAGGCCTCGTAGATCCAGCTTTCATTGCGCCGAATTCACTGACCACTAGAAGTTCACTGATTGCTTGATAAGCACACGTGCTAATATTTTAGTAACATTTTGTCTCACCATTTTTTTCATGCCTAAGCGTGACGTTTAAGCATAAAATTACAAATTATGTGAATAGATCGGCAGACGGCAGTCTGCACGATAGGCTACCGGCAAAATAATCAGTTGCCTAGCCTAAGTCTCTGTTTAGCAAAGGCCTCATTCATTCTTGCAAACACACTAGGCAACAAAAGCTGTTTAAATGTTGTCACAATCATTGGTTTGAAGTGACAAATTTAACCATGTTTGTGTCTCAAGTCGGTTTAAGTCGACTTGAGGCAGAAACAACTTCAAGTGACTTCTATCTACAAAATTCGACTTGGGGTCAGTTGCGGTGAGCAGAAACGACCCGACCCGACTTGGGATGACCAAGTCGACTGGGGTCGACTTATTGGGGTCGACTCCCAGGTCTACACAGGATGCTGCGTTTTGACCTTTTGAATCTTTCATAGTTATAACAATAAGTAAGTCCAAAATGGCTTCAATGCAATACTATAGGTTATATCTGTTCTTGTAATATTTACATGAATCGACATGATCTGTTCTCATAAATAAATTCGTGTTAACCTGATCTCATAATATTATTGAGACCTGTAAAAATCGGATCTATAAATAAGAGCGGTGTAAATCTAGCTTAAAGCAGAAGCCCTATCACTACCAGGTAGCCTACTGTTTGATAATCGAAGACAATCAGCGAATGATTACACTTTTTTATTGAAAATAACATAACTAATAATGTGAATCCAGACGGTCAGGTATTCAAAGTCAGAGATCACTTAGCTGAAAAATTTCTCAGAGCTAGGCCTACGAACTTAAGTAGCAGTAAAATATAATAACATTTTAACTAATAATCTGAAACCCTACAAATCATGTCTTTTAGGATTTCATGATTTTTATATGCACTCCGAATTGTCTTGGTCCGAATTGTCCGGATCCGAATTGTCCGGTCCGAATTGTCCGTCTCCGAATTGTCCGCTCCGAATTGTCTGCTCCAAATTGTCCGGGTCCGAATTGTCCGGGTCCGAATTGTCCGGGTCCGAATTGTCCGCTCCGAATTGTCCGCTCCAAATTGTCCGTCTCCGAATTGTCCGCTCCGAATTGTCCGTCTCAGAATTGTCCGGTCCGAATTGTCCGGTCCGAATTGTCCGGCGACGAATTGTCCGGACACCGTAAAGACATTGTCAACGACAAACTGAAACTTTCACGGCTTTGACGGTGTGACCCTTAAAGCTATCCGGGGGTTGAATTAATCTATTCTCCCGGATGGAATATACCGGTATATAGACTATCCGCGAGATAAACCATTCTATGCATTTTTAAAAAGAAAAATACGTATAATTGAATTTTTGCTGTAATCACAATTTTAAATAGTAGCAGTCGTAGCCGTTTATTGACAGAGAATCAACTATACCAAATAACACCATCAGTACAAACCATGATGTACAAACTCAATGACTTTCAAATGATTGGTGCATAAGTCAAAGGATCAATCCGAAAAGGTCGTATGGACCCGCTGAGGTTGGGTTGACCCTTCCTTTCTCGATAACATTTATATAGCGCCTTTTCAAGAAACCTACTCAGAGGCGCTTCCAGCCCAGCCACAGCTAAAAAGTAAGATTTGAGCAACTTATAAAAAGCAGGTGAATTTAGTCTAGGCATGCATAAGTCGCAAGGTTAGTGGAAGGCCATTCCAGATAGAGGGACCCACAACAGAAAATCGTAATCGTATACTCGAGATTTCTAAAGCGCCACTCGAAAGCCAAGCGCGGGACACCAGCTTATTCACGAGCGCTGCGTTGAGTTAGAAGGGTTGTCCGTGAGAATAGTCCGTGGTGGTCCGAGTCGAGGTACCATAGGATCAGGATCAAATCATTCAAATGCGTCGAGTTAGAAGGGTTGTCCGTGAGAGTAGTCCGTCGTGGTCCGGGTTGAGTTACCATAGAATCAGAGGGGCGGAACAGCTATTAAGGCGGGTGTGGTCTGGGCCGGGAATTGGAGGGTGGAGGATTGTTACGCCCGCCCTAACCGCTAGAGGACCGGAAGCGCTTGCAAGGGATGCCCCACTTACTCGCTTACTTTCGCCCCCCTCCCCTAGTGTGGCGGCGTACTGCCGGGGCGAAAGGGGACCACCTACGGGAACCTCAAGTGTGAACGACAGGGAGGAACGTCCAGATTCTCTTCTTTCATGGGTACCAGGGCCTACAGGACATGTCTCCACGGCGGTTTGTCGACGCGCGACAGCACCCTCTTTCCGGTGCTCGTCTGAGTTCGTTATCCCCACGGCAGCTTTGGGCGAGAGGGACTCGAACTCCTGAAGAGGTGGCGGAGAGTATTTGGCTGGATATATCTGGCGCTCTATCAATCTCTCATCACTACTGACTGTCCGCCCTCCCTCCGAATCATCCGATTCCTCTAGGGCGTCGCCCCTCAAAGAGCTGGCACGAGACATGGGATTATTCGGTTTTACAACTAATTGCAAGTCAGTCAGTGAATCACCTTCAATTCTAGTTCAATATGCAACACTTTATTTATTCTTGCAACACTACTTAATTAATATACAATTGGCAGCAACCTGTGCAAATACAATTCTGCCTATAATACTTATCAGTTCAACACAAAGTATTCCTAACACTACACAGCATTTATGGCTGGTTATTACACCCTTTGCATTACTTGATACCTATTCTTTATGCTCCTGCATATAACTAGACTATCAGTTCAGTTCTTATTTCCTTAACTACTGCAGAAGGTCAAATCACGCTATTAATCAGTTTTACGAAAGCAACGAATTAACATCAACACTTTGCACTAATTTACCACGACCACAGCAACAGTTATATCGCAAGGCTACTTCTAGCAACTCTTTCAATATATTCACGCCTCTTAACACAAGCGCTAATTTATCCTTCGCTCTACCTGTAATGCGCTATATAATTTATATCAACGCGTTCCGGCCATTTTAAACATTCATTCATTTACAGATTCAGCACGCTACACTTTAATTTATTTCTACTTCCCTGATTCCTAAGCGGTTTTGCTTATTTCGACGTTCTCCTTCCACCGGAGGCGACCAGCGGTCGTTTACTTTATTATCTATTACTTTAGTTGACTTTCTTATTAATTTAGATGCCCGAAAACTTAGTTTTAAACGAATTTCTATTCAAAAAGATGGCCTAGTCTTTCTCGTCGGTTTCACCTTTTCGCGTCTCTTCGTCCTACTGACCTAGATTGGTCCAGCAGCCAATCGGAAGCGACCTTTTACCGCTGTTTTAGATCACGTGCCGCTCTTGGCCAATCAGCGGCGCCCACACCTTCGCCACGTCATCTAAAAGGTCACACGTCATGCTGGCGTAATGTCTGCAGCCTCGCTCTGGTGCAGCATAGAGTTAATTAACCGTTATGGCCAACATGGATAAAAATAAGTATAATTTTGTAGCTTTTCCCAAAACGCTACAGGATCAGATGAGACAGGGTAAGAGTTCGTGAAAAGGAGTGTCTTAAGTTTCGAATGAAAGGCCCGAAAAGGCAGAATAGACTCGGTACTGTCTGGTAGAAGTGCGAGCTCGAGGAACCAAAAGCCCTCCCGTTGTCGCAGAGCGAAGAGTTCGACGGGCTGCAAGGTCGGAGACAGATCGACAAAGGCTAGACAGGTACATGGGCGCCCGCAGAAATTTTTGCAGAGGGGGGCAAAATTTTTAAGTTGGTCACGGTTAAATTTCCTAGTCGCAAGAGCCTAAAAATTGCAAAGCTGGAAAGTGAGTATATGGGTATTTTTCAAAGAGGTTTCTTAATGCATATATCTCAGTTTCATTTTGTGTAGACCTATAACATTTTCAATATGACTTTCTTTCTTAGAGCGAAGAAATTTATTAAAAATCAAAAGTACAATGTTAAAGAGTATATAGGTTTTTGAAGGGGTTCTATATAATGAATGAATGAATAAATGAACAAAAAACATGCAGGTATCGGTTTTAAAGGGGCAACTGCTCCATCAAGCTACTTCTATATTTTAATCGTAATTTCTACACTTCTAAAGTGCCACTCCAGTGTCAATTGTAGGGCACCAGCTTATTCAGAAGCGCTGCATCGAGTCATCAGGCTGTTCAAAGGGTAGTCAAGAAAGAGGTCCGAGTCCGGTAGCCAGAGGGTCAGATGTTAATGAAGGTGTCGTTTACGAAGGTGGAGGATCCCGAGGATCAGAAGAATGAAGTATCAATTATTTTGAACAGAGGAGAGTTGGTTTTGGGAGAAAATCTTGAGGCGTGATAACCACAGTCAATTATCCAAGTTTCTCCACAGCTTGACCTACCTAAATTCTGTACTAGCCTAGCTGGTAGCATGCAAAATGGACAAAATGCAGCCTGATTTAAAGCAGACTTGATTCCATATATAACGCTGATGAATATGTAGATCACCATTACTTAATTTCAAAGGGCTGTTGATAAATTTCAAATTTTACAGTAGTGCAATTTACTGATAATTAATGTTTGCGTATAGTTGTGAAAAATTGTATTAGCCTACAGCGAGATTCCAGACAAGTATAGGACATAATCGATAGGAATACTATTTTTATGGGCACCCACGGGAGGGTTAAAAGTCATTGTTACCGTTTTCAGCAAGAGCTTGAAAAAAGCAAGGCAGAAAATTAAGAGCTTCCTTATTTCTAATCTAAAGAGATTTCATTACTTAAATTTCTGACTTTCACTGAAGTGTATCATTCGTAACATTAGTATTTCAATGGGAAGAAATTTCCTAGACCCCAAAAGTAGTAGTTAGAAAAATAGGTTTCAATTTTCCAGGGGAGGCAAGTGCCCTCCCTTGCCCCTATGTGCGGGCGCCCATGGACAGGTATGATGGAGCACAAGAAAGACGGCATCGCCAAACAAGTGCAGCAGCTCGGTAGGAGATGCGCTGTGAAACAGGTAGCCAGTGAAGAACGTCACGCATATAAGCAGAGACGGGAGCATATTTTTAGGAATGCGGCCAATGAGGCGAGCAGCAGAACGAAAAACTCGTTCAAGGCTCCCAATTAGTCCAACTGGCAGACCCGTGCACAAGTACCGAACTGCAGTGATCAATTCTACTGGCGACAAAGGCGTGCACAAGAGCCATAGTCACTATGGGAGAGGGATCTCGAGATAACTCGGAGTTGACGAAGCTGGTAGTAGCAACTACGAGTGACCAAATTGATATGCTTTGAGAAAATGAGCTCTTCATCCAAAGTAATGCCAAAGTCTCGCACTAAGATGTGAAGGTGCAGAAACAAAATAGTTGTTCATTGTTCAAAACAAAGCAGATGGAAGTTAATTTGCAAACAGAAATAAAATACACGCGGAAGTGACTTTTTCTACTGCTTTTCATCTGGGGGTTCACTGGATAAGATTAATACGGGGGATAGGGATCATAGGCCTACTCTATTTCGTGACAACGTGCATCTTAATTCTTGAATGGACGTACGGTAAAAATATTAGGCTACGACAAGGTCTAGGCCCTAAGGGCGTTACAGAAAATAGCCAATATAATAATATATATTTTTGTATATGTGCATCATGAACACAGACTTGTTTATACTCGTTTTAGCTAATCGCTTAGACTACTTCATTGTCGGAGTGACAAACAATACCGTAGCACCAGTGAGAGGATGCTACGCCCTTTGTGGTCAATATCCATTGCCAGCTGTCAATGGAGCTAAGCACTATCTCCAGTGCAATCCAAGCACCACATCCGGTCAATACGTGATCGTTCAACAGCCAGCCAACGGAGTTGGTTACTTGGCCCTCTGCGAAGTGGAAGTCTATGCTGGACAAGTGAGACAAAGTAAGGAATTATAATTCTAGCAATAAATGCTTATCATTTAACTGCTTCTTTAATTAATTTAATTATTAATTTGAGTAAGATAATAAGCTAGTCAATTCTAAAGTGGTGAGTAGGCTATAGTCTAATTGGGGTGGCCGAGATGATAATAAACTAGAAACTGCAATTTAGAATCTTGACTGCACCGAATGCTAGCTACAATGCCCTGCAGTCAATCGAGTCGATCGATCGAGTCGATCAAAACTCCGCCAAGTCGATCGCAAAATCGTCGACCCGATCGACTTGTAAGTCGAGTCGATCATGAGTCTTGCCAAATCGAGTCGATCGTTGTTTCATCGACTCGACTCGACTTAGAAATATTTCACTTAGGCCCAGGGTTGCCAGATTTCGGGAAACTTTGTCGCGAGATCACGACAAAGTTTTCCCGACAAAAAAGTGGCGAAAATCGCGAGATTATCGAGCAATTCTATAGCCTTACAAAACGCGTTGTCTTCACCCAAGGAATCACAGCCATCATGTCGTAAAAAACACGTCACTAATGATTTAATGGTGCCATCAGTCTTTCCCGGAGTCTGTTACACATTAAGTATTTTTTGCATTCAGTAATGAATTTCACCGCAATTTCTAGTTACGGCTAAATTGGTTTACAAACCAGAAATGAATCGTACATATATATATATATATATATATATAGGCCTTTGTACGGCAATGAATTGGGAGTGATCGAACCTACCTTCGCAATCTGGAACGTTTCCAACTCTTGTTGTATAATTTCACGTAGGCTATATCACCCACTTTTCCATAACGTCATATAATCTATAATTTTCCAAAATAGGCCAAGTTCCCGTGTACCTCGTGCATGAGAGATGAAATTTGCCGCCAATTATTGGCGGTAAATTTCATGGAATTTAATAGAATGGCGCCAGTCAGAAGACACAGTCATGATGAAAACATTGACGCAAAATTTTGATGTTAAGCAAGTTAGTGATTGCGGTAAATTAGTCCGTGCTCCTGAGATAATTAATGCCTTTATTGTTAGGTAGACAACTCCCCACACAACTGGTCATGGTAATTATAATCTACATGTACAGCGGTCAATTTATATTTCAAAATCACCGTGGCGACCGCGAGACAATTCAAAAGTCGCCCAAAAGGCGCGAGGTCACGAGGACGAAATTTTCAAAAGGAGTCCAATTCGCGCTTTTCGCGACGACGTGGCAACTCTGCTTGGGCCTACTATTTCATGAAGTCTCAAAGTGACCTGCATGATAAAATGACGCAATTCAGTTTTTGCACGCATGTGCAGCTAATGAACCTTTTGTCAGCTGGTGATTTCGTGCTAGTGGAACTGTGAAAGTTGACTATAGACGTACGTTTTCGATTTGAGTTGAACGAGTACAGGGGCGGGTACAGAAATTTTGGAAGGGGGACCAAAATTATTGGTCTTGGGTCTAAAAAAAATTCGTTGATCTTCCGCCGAGAAAATCTTTTTTACGCCCCAAAACTTCTAAAAACCCGTTGCAACTCCGGTTATTTACAATCTGATGACTTTTTGTGCTCCTTTCTCTCTCACCTTCCTGTTCCCGTGGCGTTGATTTGCAACTTATTGAAACCTGAAGGGGGCGTGGGGCCACGTCCTATGCAAATATCTGAATGGGGTGAGGGCATGGCCCGACCCCGGGTTCCGCTCCTGAATGAGCATGATGATACAGATATAATATTATAAGTCTGTATACATGTTGTAGATGGTAACTTTGAGAATATAAAACGGGGCCTTTTATGACGTCACTTCGATTATGATACAATTCTAATTTCACTGAGAAAACGAAATTAGGCTTATTATGACGTCACTTCGATTAAGATACATATCGACTATCATATAATTTAATTAATTTTGAGAATACAAAACTATATAGGTCTATGCTTATGGTACTCTGATTATGATACAATTTTACTACTATATAATATTATTATAAGTTCACTTCGATAATTAAAAAAGCTAGGCGTATTGTGACGTCACTACGATTATAAATATGCTATTATAGAAGTGCATTTTGAGAATATAAACACCACGATTATCATACAGATCTACCGAATGAGGTAATCTTACAGTTGGTGGAAGAAAAGAGGTCACTGCTGGCACTATACGTTGGCGGCAGAAGAAATGGATAGGACACATCTTAAGGAGCGACACCCTACTAAGAGACATCATTGAGGGAAGAATGGATGGGAAAGGTTGCGAGGTAGACCGAGAACAGTGCTGCTGGACTGGATGCTGACTGAGGAGGGATATAGCGGACTGAAAAGAGAAACAAAGAACAGAGAAAACTGGCGTCGTTGGAGATACGAACCTGCTTTAGGGCAGAGAATGTGAAGAAGAAGATCTACCAGTAGCCTATATTATGCTCACTTTGCGAATATAAAACGGGGCCTTTTATGACGTCACTTCGATTATGATACAATTCTACTATTAAATAAGTTCACTGAGAAAACGATAATTAAATCTGCCTCAAAGCGCCTCTGTGTAGATTTCTTGAAGATGCGCTATATAAATTCTCAGTATGAAGAATTAATTTTCATAATACAAAACTGGGGCTGTTTAAACGCAGCATCGCTCTGATTATGATAGAAATCGATTATTATACGTTCAGTTTGAGAATATAAAACTAGCCTCATTGTGACGTCACTTCAATCCAGATATAGACCTACTCTTAAGGAAGTTCGTTTTGAGAATAAACTAGGCCTATTTTGACTGACTTCGATTATGATACATATTACATATCTACTATTGTATAAGCACAGCTTGCGAGTAGCCAGTAAACTATAGGCCTATTGTGACGTCACTTCGATTATTACACAGATCTGCCACAATAATATTGAAGTTCACTTACAGAATCTTAAACGAGGCCTATTGTGACGTCAATACGATTACATTGCAAATCTACTAAAAATTCACCGAGAATACGAAATTAGACTTATTGTTACGTCACTCAGTATATGACACAGATCTACCATCGTATAATTTCATTTTGAGATCATGTAGGCTAACTGCAGAGGTGAGCAAGAGACAAAACTAGGCCAAGTCGACGAGGTCGATCGAGTCGATCGTCGGCCGAGCCAAGTCGATAGAGTAGTCAAGAGGTCGACGAAGTCGATCGAGTCGATCGTCGCGCGAGCCAGGTCGATCGTAGCCCACGACTCGATCGATTCCGTGGTATACTAGGCTATTACTAGCTACCGCACGGCGTTGCCATGCCGGTGACGTATAAACATCAACCTAAGAATCGAGAAAAACAAATAGACTGATATAATCAACATATTCTACACAAGAAAAACAGTCTTGTCTTAGAGTTTAAAGGGAGGAATGAATAGCGTGGAGAAGATTCTAGTTTTGTCGAACGTGAAGCCAATGTCGAAAAGTCTATTAATCTATTATGATATAGTTGGGAGACGTTGTGTCGAAGCTACAGTTGAGTCGATCTGTTGGCGGAACTTTCGGAGGACGGTGCAGTTGTCCTAGAAATAAAACTCATCGGTCAGTTTTGCGTCGTAACGAGAGATGTTGAAAAGATGCTGTTCTCATCATCTCATGTCGATGGAGTAGGCTCAGTGTTTACTCCAGTTCCCTCTGCTTGGGGGTTGGAATTCAGGTTTCTGGGGGGGGGGGGCGGGATAAAATCCGGGTTTTTTGGGAATAACTTTCGGTGGGCGGCATCCGGCATCTGAGCCACCGACGACACCATGCGATCGGCCATTTTGGGGGCGACCATTCTTCATATGCATGTAGGCCTACCATTTTCGCTACTGAAAAAATGACGGCCTTTTAACCTTTGTTTCTGTTCTCCCTAAAATTTACTAATATCAGCCGTGCCACTTTCGTGCATGTCCATTTTATGGGGGTGGGGGAGCGGGGGAAGAATAGTTACAAATTTAGTTTTTCCGGACATGGATGGCAGCCTACGTAGCCTATTTACATCGATGCAACATCTCGCGATTTTTCCTGGTGGAAACAATTTATTCATGGGGGTGCGGACTTCCCCTAGAGACGTCTGGATTAAACACTGAGTAGGCTCATTGACCGTAGCGATGTCTTGGGTAGCCTATTGGCGGTGATTGACTTTGGTGGTTACGAACAGTCCACCACTATCCAGTGTCCATCTATCTCGCCATTTCTTTACGTGTGAAGAAAGCGGACAGTGTCGCGAAGAAGGCGATTATCAAAAGCTTCGACTCTAGTTGGTTGAATTTACAAAGGAAGCAGAGAATCTTAGGTATAGAGTAAAACCAGATAAGCGATTATAATAGCCTACTTAAACCAAATTAGCGATTACAAAACTTATTAATTAGGATAATATTGCCACTGTAGGTAGCCTATGCCTAATTAAGAATACTGTATGAATGTAAATGCTTGTGAATCCATATTTTTTATAGGCCTAATATAGACATATACAAACGGACGGACAGATAGACATATAGACAGACAGACAGACAGACAAACAAACAAACAAACATAATTGGGGGTGTCAAAATTTGGGTCGAAAAAATTTTCATTGGTCTTTGACCGAAAATCTGATGAGCATTTTTAGTCATGACCCCTCTGGTTCCACCTCCTGGACCAATATATTTCTATATAAGATCCGGTGTCTTTTCAGTGTATATGTTCTTCAATGTAGGCCTACTGTGGCGAAGCTTTTTCTCGGTAAAATGAACACCTATATATAGTGGACTTATTTATTTCTATTCATGTAGAACGAGCTACAGTAACCTTTAATGCGATCAGCAGCTATAACAGGTGAACTGTTTAAACTACAGATTAAATTGCAAAGGTCATGGATTAAGAGCAGAGCTTTAACTAAAACTGTTGTGTACCAGGTAGCGCAGGAGCAGCAAAAAGTGTTTGTCTGCCTGTCTGTCTCACTGCCTGTCTGTTTGTTTGCCTGTTTGTCTCTCTGCCTGTCTGTCTGTATATCTGTCTGTCCGTCTGTCTGTGTATCTGTCTGTCTGCCTGTCTTATGTGCCTGTCTTTCTTCTGGACACTGTGACCTGATTCGTTCTAGTGCGCCATCGCTTCAAGCTTTGTGCATATACATCGGTTGGATGGAAAACGCTATAGGCTTAAAATGTTATAGTTATTTTATCCGATAAAATACGAGAGTCCAGACTGAGGTGGTATGGTCATGTGGAGCGATCGGATGAGGGCAGTAGCATCAAAAGAATCATGCGTGCGGAAGTACGGGGACGCCGCAGCCGTGGGCGACAGAAGAAAAGGTGGATGGATATGATCCAGCAGGACATGGATTTTCTTGATCTGAGAAAGGAAGACGCTGGAGACAGAACAACATGGAGACAAAGGATCCGAGTGGCTGACCCCTCCACAGCGAGGGATTAATCGTAGCCAGAAGGACAAGAAGAAGAATCGGTTGGATGGAAAACGCTATAGGCTTAAAATGTTATAGTTACCAGTTGCTTTTGTGATTTAATTCAATTCAATTCATTTATTGTAACCAACCATCAACATACACAATAGACATAGTATAACATGCTTCACATAATCGGATGGCAACAAGGAAGGCCCTAAGGGATGAATATCCCGCTAACAGGGACACCTAATTACGGTTCCCGGACAATTCGTCCCCGGACAATTCGGACCGGACAATTCGGACCGGACAATTCGTCCCGGACAATTCGGACCCGGACAATTCGGACCGGACAATTCGGACCCGGACAATTCGGACCGGACAATTCGGACCCGGACAATTCGGACCCGGACAATTCGGACCCGGACAATTCGGACCGGACAATTCGGACCGGACAATTCGGACCCGGACAATTCGGACCGGACAATTCGGACCGGACAATTCGGACCGGACAATTCGGACCGGACAATTCGGACCCGGACAATTCGGACCGGACAATTCGGACCGGACAATTCGGACCCGGACAGCTCATAGGCCTAGCTATAGCCTATCAAAATTCGGCATTTCTAAGTTTATTCTCTTACCGTAAGCTACTCGTTTAGTAGGCTATAGACTAGGCCTATAGTCTTTATGACCTGGGCATGCATGACCTGATAGTTCGAACTATTTCAGCTAGCTGAAGATTGATTGCATTTTGCGCAGTTTCTAATGTGGGCCTGTTATATAGGCTAATATGTTAGGCTAATGCTAATATTTTTCAGGTAGGTGGCAGCGGTCGTGCAATGGATAACACGCTGGCGTAGAGTGCGAGAGGTAGTGAGTTCGAGCCCCCGTTGGGCGGATTCGCTGTGTAGGCTGCTATTAGCGCCGTGTAATTCCAAAGCTGTCTGTTCTGTTAGTATAGTTAAGTTTAATTAAGATTAATGCATAACTTGTCAATGTAAAGCGCAGTGCGTCTTGCAGGCGTTTAATTAAAGAAAAGATATTGTTATTATTATTATTACTTATGACCAATGTTTCTTTTGGTTGAGTTGATCTGCTGCCCGGGGTTAAATTTGGTTTCTAGCTACGTCACTGCCTTCTTCCAATCCCATGATGGTGCGAATAATATGAAGTCTATGTTTTCTCTATCGAGCGGTCGAGCGGAAATCACCATACGTCTGTTCTTAATTTGAAACTGCGAAGATGTTTTAACTTTTAACACTCACAGTGTCTTACTTTAAACTTGTTGCATAATAGGTTACAGAATTAAGCAGGTATGACAGATCAGCAAATCTTATGTCACAATCTATATATTCTCTTAGCATTCTAAATTATTCGCCATTGTATGGGTTTGGATTTTTAGCGTTGGTCGAATAGAAGTTGTATGGACGAATAAATTTTTGGTGCCCCAATCGAACGTGAAATGATTTTGTCTATTTAATTTCATGAGATGTTATTTCAGTTAACAAAACCCATACGCTATAAACGGTACTTTCTTTATTGCGCTTCAGCGTGCATGTCTGATCTTTGCCTCTGACCTCGCAGCCCGTCTCGACAGAGGAGAATTTTTTGTTCCGCGAGCTCGCACTTCTATAAAGCAGCGCCGCCTGTTAGATTGTGGATTAGCTTTGCGATTGATGCTTAGGGTGAACGCGACTACTTTTTATAAGTCGCTCAAATCGTACTTTTTATTTGCAAGTGTTAGGCTGGGAGCGCCTCTGAGTAAGTCAATTGAAGAGACGGTACTCAGCTTGCCAAGAGTATTTTGTCAGTTCCTGAAGGCCACACAGACAACTTAAAGTCCAGACTCCCTCATTCCATTTCTTAAAACCAGATTTTACCTCAGGAAATTACCCATATTGTAGCTTCCCTGGAAAATTCTCACAGTGAAGTATTCGATAACATTTCTATATTAATATTAAAACATTGTTCCCATGAAATGTCACCTGTATTATCAGAGATTTTTTAACCTATCACTGATTGATGGTGTCTTTCCTGATCAACTTTGCCAAGATTGTTGAAAAAATTGTTTATAATAGGCTCCTTAGTTTTATAACTCTGAATGATTTGCTTGTATATAGCCATTTTGGTTTGAGAAAAAAAGCTTGTCTACTTATATGGCGCTCCTTCAGCTTACAGACAATATGAGCAAATCTATTGATGAGCATCAACTGACCATAGGGATTTTCCTAGATCTGGCTAAAGCCTTTGAAATCATACGATTTTGCTAGATAAGCTTGAGCATTATGGAATTCGAGGCTCACCTCTAAATTGGTTCCGTAGCTCATCTCATAGGTTGCAATATGTTTCTGTTAACCACTCTTCCTCAGCTTCTCTATCTGTTAAATGTGAAGTTCCTGAACTTAAAATTGATAAGGTAATTCGAGTCTTTAAGTGCTAGGTTCAATATTGGGAACTTTGTTATTTATATTGTATATTTATAAATGATTTACTCTCAGTGACAGCCTTACAATAATAATATATATATATATATATATATATATATATATATATATATATATATGTGTAAATCATGTGCATCTTCCTCGTGTACGTGCAGTGCTGGCGCTAGGGTACCTGAGGCCCACCCCAAAAAAACTTCAGGCCGCTCATACCTTGAGCTGTCATCTCACCAAAAATTTCTCATAATATAAGTGCTGAAAGACATGGTGTAAGACTTCAAGAAATGTCCCCTCCCAATTGCTAATTTTTTTGGAATTGTGCTACCAACTGAAAAATTGAAGCTTTTATACCATACCTTACTGGAACTATATATCAAGTACTGTTGTGTTGTTTGGGCTTCTCCTTACAAAACTTGCAACTTGGGCTGCATTCTGAAGCTTCAGAAAGCTGCATGTTGTATTATATTTCACTTTCTTCTTTTATCTCAGTCCAGCCCTTTATTCAATAAACTTAACATTCTCAGAATTTATGACATGTGCTACTTGTCTATTGTCATCCTAATGTTTAAATTCGGAATTAATGTCTGACCCCATATTTAAAAAGCATTTTGTGATGGTAGCTCAATTTCACTTATACTCGTGGATCGAGTAATTATGTTGTTCCTTTTGCGTGCACCACCTGTCACTTTAATTGCTTCCAAATTCTAGGTCTTCGTTTATGGAATTCTTCACTGTCAGATGATGTGAAGAGGGAAAATAGTTTATGTACCTTCAAGGAAAAAGTCAAAAAGACTGCTTTGTTTTTAAACTATACTGATGTTGATTAACTATTTGGTCTTCATACCTGCATCTCTACACACGCAGTATCTGGACACTCTGTATGTCAGTATAACTTAACAAGCTGTTGATTATTATGTTTCTGGTGTCTTTTATATCAATGTGGTTTCAGTTGATAAATACTGCTGCGCTAATATTTTCTTGATGTTATTGTTATAATTATTATTCTTTTTTCTTCTTCTTATTATTTTCACTATTATTTTCATATTATATAATTAGAACTGGTACTTTCATCAGTTGTGTTCTAGTTAAGTGAAATAATAGCATGCTTGAAAATAGTTAACGAAGAGGTGGTCCGGGTAGTATAAGCTATTAGCTTTTCCTGACTCCTATTGCACTGTATTTATTGACTCACGTTTGTACCATTTCTTTTTTTTATGTGCAATAAACAAATTTATTCATAATTCATTCATAAGCTCATAGTGGAAATGGAACATACTGCACATTTTAGTTCACATTTTGAACCTTTTTTACTGTAGGGATTTATTCAGCGGCTTGGACTTGTCGTGGTAAAAAATGAAATCTGTGTGAGAAATTGGCATCAAACTGAGAAAAATTAAAATTTAGGATGGCTGCACAATTTCTGGAGTCAGAGAAAGGCAAAAGAATGCTGAATTTCCAAGGTTATCTGTATCACATACACAGGAAAACGGAAAAGGTGGACATATGGAGATGCTCTGATCGTACTTGTAAGGGTCGCTGTCATACAGCCAATGGGGAAATGGTGAAGTTGCCATCACAGCATTCGCATGCAGCATCTACAGCACAAGTAGAGAAGGCTCAACTTAGACTCAGCATGAGGCGACGAGCAGAGGTTTCTGAAGATCCTGCCAGAATAATTGTCCAGTCAACTACGGTGAATTTGAGCCCGTCAGCGCAAGCAACTGTACCAAAAATTGAAACCTTTAAGCGTAACATCCGGAGATATCGGCAACTTCCACCTCAGGCTGATGGTGAAATTCTTCCAGCAGAACTTCGAAATACCTTAGATGGTCAACCATTCTTGAGAAATGACGTTGATTTTCTACTCTTTGCAGCGGACGAAGATCTGAATTTCCTCGCCAGTTGTGAAGTCTGGTTTGCAGACGGAACCTTTAAGGTTAGTCCAGCCGGATACTCTCAGCTATACACTATTCATGGAACACGTAATGGCATAAATATTCCATGCGTTTTCGCTTTACTGCCGAATAAGCTAGAAGCTACGTACACTGCTCTGTTGAGAAAATTGCTGGAGATTCAGCCAGGGTTACAACCAACAACCGTAGTCACTGACTTTGAAATGGCTGCAATGAAGGCTTTTACCAATGTGTATAATACAGAGATTCATGGTTGCCATTTCCACTTTGGACAGTGTATTTGGCGCAGGGTTCAGGAGTATGGGTTTGCTGGAAGATACAACAACGAACCCGACTTCGCAATGCATATCCGAATGCTAGTAGCCCTAGCTTACGTCCCAAACAGTGACAAAGTAGCTGCTTATGAAGAATTGACGCGACTGGAAACATTCCCAGAAGTAGATCCACTGCTAACATACTTTGAAGATACATTCTTAGGACGACCAGCGCGACGACGACGAAGAAATGCTGCTCTTTTTCCATCACATATTTGGGATTGCTACGAAGCTGTCCGTCTAGAGCATCCTCGTACCAACAACGCAGTCGAGGGTTGGCACAATGCGTTCGCACTATCAGTTCAGATAGCCCATCCAACTGTGCCACGATTAGTTGTGAAACTGCAACGAGAGCAGAACATCAATCGACTGAATGTCGAACGTCTTATTGCCGGCGAAGATCCTCCTCTGAGGAAGAAGAAATATAGGGACCTGGATCGTCGCTTGAGAACTGTGGTGCTGGATTACAGTAACCGCTCGTGCATTGAGTACTTGCGCGGATGCAGCCACAGCATCACCTTAAATGATTAATTAAGCTAAAGGAATAACATAGAATAAGTTTTTACTATGTTTGTTAATCTGTGTTCAGAATATTAGTTTCAGAGTTATTACATATCACAGGAACTGAAGTTCGTAGCTTCTAGAACTTCTGTGCTAGTAACGTAACTTTGATGCCTTTTAGTCTTGTTTGAGATTAGTAGTTAAGACACTGTATTAAACACATTGGTGAAAGTAGTAAAGACACTATTACATTTGACAGCAAATTATGGGTGAAACTTGGAGAACTTCTGTGCTAGTAACGTAACTTTGATGTCTTTTAGTCTTGTTTGAGATTAGTAGTTAAGACACTGTATTAAACACATTGGTGAAAGTAGTTAAGACACTATTACATTTGACTGCAAATTAAAGTTGAGGCTTGGAGAACTTCTTGAGCTTGTAATTTGACTTTATTTTATTCTTTTTAATCTTCAGATCAAATTTGTTAGTTAACATTCAATAGAAATGTTAATCATGCGCTTTTATTGTCTTCTACGATTTCCCAGCAGTAGCGGAACTCGCAGGCCACATTTACGCCACAGTAGCCATTTCGATTATGAAGACAGATTTACAGCACTCCCAATGTGGGACAATGAAGATTTACACTAATTCATTTATGATGACAGATTAGGCTACGTCTATTCATAATCTGAATATTATGAGAGCAGTTATGGTTTTGGAGCTATTCTTTGGCAGGTTCCACATAAAGACTAGTTTCCTAAACGTCATGGTTTTGGAGCTATTCTTTGGCAGGTTCCACACAAAGACTAGTTTCCTAAACGTGATGGTTTTGGAGCTATTCTTCAGATACTTATTGTGGGAAATATAATTATAAGATCCAAAAGGTCAAAGCGCTGGATTCTGGTTGCAGAACAAGTTCAAAGTGAATTGGCTGACGTACATAATAAAATGTGATTGGGAGACGGAGACGCATAGACGAATTGGCAAATAGACAGTCCTACACAGACATACACGCAAACTGATAGACAGTAGTGCGCAAAATTGATTAATTTGAATAATGACTTTGATATCCTGCATTGGCTTAGGCCTACATGTACCTGAGTTACGGAGTTATATAATATAGGTTCGCACAAACGCAATCAAGCATTTAAAATTAGGCCTATTAACGGAAAAATTAAAAAGACGCTACGATAAAGCTTTACCTTAAAACGTCATAGCCAAGTGAGGTAAGTCTATGCGTGACTTGTCCATTCTGGAGTAGGCCAACCTATTGCTTTCCAAATATACCTTTAATGTCATAGCCAAGTGAGGTAACGTGTTATATTATGTTTAGGCCTACATTTGCTTTGAGAACAATGAAATAATTTTCAATTTCGAATTGAATTTTAACGCGCAGCAGTATCTCCGGTCGACATCTGTATACGGTAATGGTGATGAGCATGAAAATCTGGCCTAAAAGTTGGAGTTTCATTAATGTTGGCTGCTACGAATTGTCCGGGTCCGAATTGTCCGGTCCGAATTGTCCGGGTCCGAATTGTCCGGTCCGAATTGTCCGGTCCGAATTGTCCGGTCCGAATTGTCCGGTCCGAATTGTCCGGGTCCGAATTGTCCGGTCCGAATTGTCCGGTCCGAATTGTCCGGGTCCGAATTGTCCGGGTCCGAATTGTCCGGGTCCGAATTGTCCGGTCCGAATTGTCCGGGTCCGAATTGTCCGGTCCGAATTGTCCGGGTCCGAATTGTCCGGTCCGAATTGTCCGGTCCGAATTGTCCGGTCCGAATTGTCCGGGGACGAATTGTCCGGACACCCCTAATTACATATGCAATTTTAACAGATGGCTAGACGGTTGACATAATGAATTGAACAATAGGCTAAAAGAACAGCATGAGATGACAATTAATGTGGTAAACTTAACTAAAGAACGCAAAACCAACACAACAAATAAAATAAAATAAAATAAAATCAGTGCCTACAAGGTTAAATATCTTTGCAGTCATTAACCAAGTAGGTGCGCAGTAGTGTTTTTGCTCTTTGTAAACTGGAAGCTTGTTGAACATGATTAGGAAACGAGTTCCATATACCTGGTCCAGTATATATTTAATATGGAATCTTCTTGAGTTTAAACGAGCGGATATGGCTCGATAATGAGAGGAGTTCCTGGTGGAATAGCAGTGTATTTCAGATCCTTTTTGGAAATACCCTGCAAAGTTAAGGGGAAGAAGATCATGGGTGAACCGATGTATAAAGACTCCTATCTGGAAAGTCATTATTTGGTGAAACTTTAATAAATTAAATGATTGAAATAAAGGACTAGAGTGAATAAAAGGCTTAACTCCAGCTATGATACGTATTGCACGTTTTTGGAGAAGTACTAATTTATTGAGCCTGGATTTATATGTAGATGCCCAAACGAAATTACAGTATGAGAGATAAGGATATATTAACGAGTAGTACAATTTAACACGGATAGTGGGGGGGAGTATATAGGAAGTTCGACGAAGGATACCAACACTTTTTGCAACCTTGGCAGAGATATATTTAATATGATCATTCCATGTGAGGTGTTGATCTATGTACACACCAAGAAATTTAGTGGAGCTAACCTGCGTTATGGAGGTATCATTGATAGACAGTTGCAATTCATTCTGGGGGCACATCTTTTTATTAGTTCGAAAGAGCATGAAGTTAGTTTTATCTATGTTTAAAGAGAGTCTATTAGCAGAGAACCATTCGGCTATGAAGACAAGCTCATTGTTTACTGTTTGTATTAGACTCTGGTAGGATTTATGAGAGTGGAAGACATTTGTATCATCAGCAAACAAGATGAATGAAAGAGTAGGAGATATATTAGGCAAGTCATTAATGTATAGAAGAAAAAGCAAGGGTCCGAGATTAGAACCTTGGGGCACACCATATCTAACAACTCTAAAGTCTGAGAAAGCTCCATTGCAGGAAACACACTGGAGACGTCTTTCGAGATAACTGGCAAACCAAGCTAATTGGATGCCTCTGATGCCATAATTAGCTAATTTTTTTAAATAAGATCTCATGATTCACGGTATCGAAGGCCTTTGCTAAATCGAAGAAGATACCAATAGAATATTCATTGTTTTCAAAGGCCTTAGAAATTTTATCATACATATCAATTAAAGGCATAAAAGTAGATCGACCAGATTGAAAGCCATATTGGTATGGAAAAATAATATGAGATTTTTCTACATATTTAGTGAGCCTATCATGCATTATTTTTTCAAAATACTTGGCAAAAAAAGGAAGAATGGATATGGGCCTATAGTTAGAAGGGTTCTCCCTGTCACCCTTTTTAAAAATAAATCTGTTGTCGTCACTTGTCAGCCCTCAGCTAATATAATATCACTAGTCCTACTCTAAAGCACAAAATATATTAAATATCTGTTAAAAACTAGATAGACAATTTTGTCGCTAATTAATTAAGCAAAAGAAAAAGCTGCATCTTTAGATGATTGAAATTTTTAAGTTCAAGCACAGCTGCGTGCCCTTACGCAGGTAGCCTAATAAAAATATTTATGCTGGTCAACCTTTTGTTACAAAATATCCGATTTTCCTTTGCGGGGCATCTTTCTATACGGTCTATATAATAGTTTACCAATAATTGATTTCCATTTTCTGATTGCAGTCGTTGCGACTCGCATTGATCCTACTATTTGTATTTGCTGGAGAGGTAGCACTTCTGACTGAATGAAATCGGACGCTATATAAACTGTGACATGCATCCCCTTTATCAATTTCAGGTGATGAACTTACTTCAAGCATACCCTTCACTCCAAAAGTAGGGTTGAAAATAGACACATACAACCGTGCCCGCTGTGGTATAGTGGTGGTCTCGGTGCGTTTGAGCCGGAAGGTTCCAGGTTCGAATCCACGTCAAGCCACCATGTAGAGACATTGGGCAATTACTCGTGCGCTTCGGTGAAAAACTCCAATGCACTGTTCATGCTGCAATCGGGAGCGCCTCTTAGTAGGGAGCTTAAAGGGATTCTACAGCAAAATAATGCGACAAATAAATAAAATAAATGAGTAAAAAATATTGGAAAGTAGGTCTAGCCACTATGCCGAAAACTCGGAATTTCAATTGTTTTTCACTTCTCACCACAGCTGATCGTTGGAATAAAAACAAGGACCAGAGACTGATGACAACCGGAACAGCCGTCCTGCAGAGGAAACGCTCCGCTCTGCAATGCATCGCTTCGTGTAAATCAGCAACAGGATGCGATTCGGTCAATTACTTCTCAATGGGGCAGACGTGTGAGATGAATTATCTTCCACGTGGAGCCATCGATTGCGACCACGTCAGCGCAGATGGATGGGATTGGTGGACGCGCATCAGCGAATTCGTCTGATTGTTTAACGAGCCAGAACGATACGACAACGAACTCTGCACAATGACGAGATACCATTAGGGTCTACTGCTTCAACTGCACACACCGCTAGGCCAGACAAAAAGCACCGTATGCTATTATACCGGTGTAAAGGTTTCAGATTACCCCCTCCTAAACATTACCCCCTTGCAAACTGTAAATTGTATCAATCATCGCATTTATTGCACTAAAAAAATCGGAAAAATCATTCCGCTTCTTGTTTTGGTCTGAAGATTTTTATCCGTCATCCCACTTCGTGGTTTGCTATCAATAGGCTATTTTCAGCCTTAACTAAAATACTAATCGCCGCTGAAGTTACAATGGAGAAAATGGCTTCGAGGCTATTATTTTTTTCGGATCAAAATATTGATAACAAAACACGAAGTTGGATGACGGATGATATTCTTCAGACCAAAACAAGAAGCGGAATGATTTTTCCGATTTTTTTATTGCAATAGATGCGTTGATTGATGCAACTCTAGTTTCCGGGGGGTAATCTGAAACCGGTTTCAAGTTACCGGGGGGTAATGTTTAGGAGGGGGTAATTTGAAACCTTTACACCGGCATTTACTATTTTCTTAACATTTACTATTGACTAATGCGATTTCCATCGCCAGAATACTATCTAGCATGCCATTCGGGTTGCTCATTAATGGGGAAATATTTGACTTTCCTTCAACCCTATCTCACGCTAAGTTCTCAGCAGATCTGGGAGATTTTAAACTGAATGCATAAGTAATGCGATCTACGTGTCACGATCACGGCAGCATAATGCCAGCATTGACTGATTTTAGTTGATTTAAAAGCCCCTTACAGTCAATCAGAAAACTGCAAAGACACTTTTTATATTTCACAGGTTTCTCTTGTGTCTGCTTAGGAAATGAGGTTCCTTAATGAATTTGTTATTCTATGCAGATCTATTTCAGTTTTAGAGAATGAATGAATCAAAAAATGATTCGTGGACAGATGTAACTCATTCTGAACTGATGTTGTCACCTATGTCCGTGGAATTGCACACCTATCTCACAGCTAGAGCAGAAACTGTTTACTTGAGACAAATATGTTTTTAACATATCTTGGTAATTCATCTGACTTCATTCATACTGTAATCATTTAGAGCTCTGTTATATAACTGACGAACAGTCCGGTGACGAACCGTCCGCATGACGAATCGTCCGTGGACGAAACGTCCTCTGACGAATCGTCCGCTTGACGAACAGGCCATGACGAACAGTCCGTGACGAATCGTCCTTGGACGAAACGTCCGCATACCTCCCCGCACATTGCCTCTCCCAGATAGGACATTATTCCCAGGGTATGATTTATTCACTCCTGGGTAAGGCATTATCTATAAAGATAATTAATATGTTAAGTCGTAGCCTATTATTACATATTGGACAAATATTGCAAGAAGATAATATAATATATAGGCTATAATATATAATATAGTAAGCAACAGCTGTGACGAACTTTGAACGATTACTGTAATAAGTTAACAAACAGGCAGCAGTCTAACATATTCGTATGTATTATTGTCATAACATACAAATATACACCTTAATAATATTAATGTTGCTTACTGTAGATATAATTTTGGATGCGAACGGCATTAAGTCGCTAAGGTAAGACGAAGACAACATTGACAGGTCTTAAATGTAAGCTAAATGACTCTAACTATAATCTTATTGTTTGCCACGAATAGCAGAATGGAAATAACAAATCTTGACTTGACATCTGATCAGTAGTAGGCTATCAGGTTTTTACCATCATGGTCTTACAGGCAATGACACAGTGAACAAAAGCAAGACAATTAACAAAGCGTTTTCAATTAAATGCAGAAATAGGCAAATTGCACAGAGGGGTTAACCCGAGTTATGTCCACCTGAAAATTTTCTACGCAAAATGGGAGGAGGGATAATATCCAGGGCAGGGGTTCTCAAACTTTATTTTTGTTGCACCCCCAAGCAAATAGATCGAATGATGGCGTACCTCCAGCAAAGTCAGATCAGAAAAAATGCCATTGCGATGTCCTCTGGCAGTGACAACTAAAAGTCCATTTTATCATTGGTGACATCGTTCATTAGAGCAGCGGTTCTCAACCTTTTTAGACTCACGGACCCCTTTCTAATTTTGGGTCTCGGTCACGGACCCCCCACAGAAATTTGGTGCCTCTGGCGCATTAACGTGACTGTAGGCCTATGACCATAATCCAATATAATATTAGACCTATGATATAACCTATATGCCCATGCACTGCTGTAGTACAAATTTATTTGACTATAGTAAGATTCTTTGAAATTTATTGGAAAAAATCTGTATTTTATTTTAATACAAACTTTGGGCACGAATATTCGACCACAGTTTATCTATTCGAGGTGTAAGCTTAATGCTCGAAGCACTCAATCTGAACCCATTTCAAACCTCAAGCCATGAACGATATCCACATTCACAAAGACAATTATGAAGGTGAATTAATGTTGAAAGCTTTCTCAGACAGTTTTGGATATTCATGTAAAGCTTGTAAGCTTATCCAAAATAATGCATCAAGCTAACTCTTGCATGGATGGAACATCTTCAATGTAGATCTATAGCTATAGTATAAGTTATTTCATTCCCTGGTGTTGGTAAGTTCCACGAAACAACGTTTACAAGAAACGGACTGGAGAGTGGAGACCCACGAAAACTTCGAACGTTCAAATTACCAAAGCAGAAGTTGAAGTGATCCAGCTATGATTGAATATGTCCGGAAATTAAATTAACAAATTTTGGTTGATTGATCTGTGCATTTCCTCATTTCAATGTGAATTCATGCAATTGACCAAAATGTGTCAAAGTTACCTACTACTATCCATTTTGCACCAGAGATCAATTTTTTTGTAAATGCAGACACTTTATCACTAAGTCTAAGGGTGATTAGATTTGTCTGCATCACTTGCTTAGAGGAATTCAGTTAGTGTATTTAATTAACTGCTCAAAAATGCCAGCCAGGTACATGTAAGCCAGAGTTGAGACCCATAATTATGAGTTCTTATTCAAATGAATTGCAGGCCGAGATCTTTTTCTCTAAGAAACACTCTTTCCCCTTGATAACCAGCGAGTTTCGGCACTCCTATACATCAGTATTAAGTAACTGTTCACGATTTCCATATCCGAACATGTAACAGAACAACGAGAATTTAGAAAATTGGCAAACATTTATCTGTTTCTATGTTTTTAACTAAGAAATATTTAATTTTCAGGACTTGCTCGCGGACCCCCAGGCAGCTGGCCGTGGACCCCCAGGGGTCCGCGGACCCCCGGTTGAGAACCGCTGCATTAGAGTCTAGGCCTAATAAAGGGAGCAAAATCTAGTTTTGAATCACATAATCTTATCAACAATTTTAAAATGAAAAAATGTTCTATAACCTCGTAAGAAAGAGGAAAGAGCCAACCTATAAGCTTAATGCTGTGCGCAGGCTTGTTCAGATTAGCACAGATTTACAATATCTGGTTTAATATTTGACAATTTCAAGCGCAAATTTACCCCATGTTTGTTTTTGATGGCAAGAATAGTTAACAGTTTCACCCAGATATGACGTGCTGAAAGGAATCACACAATTTAAAGCTCGACCAGAAATTAATAATAATTTGGCCAATTCAACTCTCTGCTATTTTAGCTCTATAATATATAGTCTGAGATATTCTGGCTTTGGTACTTTCAACCAGTGTTATTTCTATTAACTGAAACTGTAACTGAAATAGCAGAATAACTGAAAAATCTTTGCCAGTTAACTGTAACTGTAACTGAAACTGAAAAATGTTGAATAACTGAAACTGTAATAGAAACTGAAAAACAATAACTGTAGGCCCTATAACTGAAGAATCAAAAGGAGTTAACTTGAAAATAAAACAAATGCTTTTTGTGTGACTTGCAGAGCTAGCCAGAATATTTAAGCCATTTAAGGAGCAGACAGATGCAATGCAAACAGACACTCTTGCACTCTCCAACAAGAAATGCCTTTAAAGAACATGAGACCAATGAAGAGAAACTAGTCATTAGTTGAGCCCTTACTGCCCCTTAGTGTATAGTATAGTATAGTATAGTATAGTATAGTATAGTATAGTATAGTATAGTATAGTATAGTATAGTAGTATGTTTGACTACTGCCTTTCTATAACATTTGTAATTCTGCTATTACATGACAAGTTGATTAATCACTTTGAGGGGTGTTTCAATCGTTATCTTTTGGTTTGTGAACATATGTGAATTCCATTGTTCTTATTGTAAGTTATAATATGTTGACAGTGACACTGTTGGCATGTCATGAAAGGCACCTACATATAAAATACTTCTTTAAAATGTTTTGCAGGCCGAAAGTGCACAGACGCAAGTCGAGAGTGCTTTCTGGAAACTTTGCGCAATATGTATGACTGTGATCAGTGTCTTAGTAGTTGTGACGTTTGAATATACACGTAATAACTGTAACTGAAACTGTAACTGAAAAATAAGAAATAACTGTAACTGAAACTGAAAAATCTCATCGCAGTTAACTGTAACTGAAACTGTAACTGAAAAATAAAAAAATAGATAACTGTAACTTAAACTGTAACTGAAAAACCATAACTGAAATAACACTGCTTTCAACCATTTATACATAAAGCCTATTTGTTTCAAAATTATAGTAATAGACCTAAACCAGTGGTTCCCAACCTTTTTGGACTGGCGGGCCACTTTATCTAAGTTGGAGGACACGAGGGCCACTTTTCCTTTGTTGAAAGACATTAGGGGGCCACAAGGTTAAAATTTAATTAACTAAAAGCATATAAAATTGATATAGGCCTAATTGACTCAAAATAGAATATTTGATGCGATTTATTGACGTTCAAATGCAATAATTTGTCATAGAAAAGAATTATATATTCTATCATGTCCAAATTGTCAATTTTTGCATATATTTTTCTTAATTCATTGAGATGCTGCGGGCCATTTTTGTAAGCCCGGCGGGTCACTTTTGGCCCGCGGGCCACGGGTTGGGAACCGCTGACCTAAACATATTATACTGCATGCACTGCATTGTATGTGAGTCTATTTATATGATGTGAAAGAAAGAAATTACGATGCTGTTATATGTTGCAACGTGAAAAATCACTGCTAATCAAAGAAAGATGGACAAAGTCCATAAACTCAAAGAAAATTTATATTTCTGGAATTTTTCGCGTACCCCTTACCAGCGCCTGGCGTACCCCTGGGGGTACGCGTACCACAGTTTGAGAACCCCTGATCCAGGGGATTAATGTTCGTCCATCGAGCCTGGGTACGTGTCACTTTTATTGTGATTCTAGCTTCTCAGGTTGCAAAACTATAACCATAATGAAAATTGGCGGCCATTTTGGACGCCATCTTGGTTTCCAGAAAGAGACCTCCTGAAGAATTGCTTGGCACTTTTGGTATGTTATTCTACTCATACTCATACGCCTATCCTGAAAATTTCAGCTTGTTACGAGCTTTTTCCAGCTGATGATTAATAACCTTGAGAAAAGGCGGTCATTTTTACGCCATCTTGGATTTCGGAATGAGCTCTTGAAGGATTATTTGGCACTTCTCGTATCTCGTTCTACTAATATTCTTACACCTATCCTGAAAATTTCAGCTTCTTATAAGCTATTTCAACATTTTGACCTAATGTTCCTGGAAAAAATCCAACGGGAAGAAACTGGACAATTTTCCCATTTTTTAAACTGGCACTATATTACATTTTTCTTAGAATTTCTTCCTGAAGTCAAAAATATCTTTCTTTTGCTAGCACCAAAATGCACAATTTTTCGCTAACATCCCGGACTACGGGGGATAATGTACGGGATGTTAATGTCCTGCAATCGAGTATCTTGGTAAGGTTCGTGATGGCCTTGACCTCGAGTATCTTGGTAAGGTTCGTGATGGCCTTGTTCCAGTGTTAAATTTTCCCATAATTTTTTATTAGCTCCATTGTGACAATCAATTCTCTTTTCGCTCTTAAATTGGTCTTGGCCGCAGATTGTGCTATTTCTCCATCATCTCTATCACACTTGATAATCCATCGGGTTCAAATCCGGAAATTCGGGGCCATTGCCTCTTCTCAATGAAGCCAAAACAAATGACATTGAGCCGATCGACGGTTTATCTCAGAACTCTCAAATAGTGACGCGCAGCTACGCTGGTGCCCTGCTTCGTTTTTAAATAGTGATAACAGAGATTATCTGACAATATCAAGTTCATTTGATAACAATTATTTGAAATGTGACTTAATAAAATCCCGATTTGTCGCCCTTTGTTGCGTTATGTTTTTGAATCGTCAAAAAACAGTGGGTGGTCTCACTAAAAGTGATATAACTTTTGTTTTATTTTGTATATTTTGGTGAAATTTGACAACTATATGCAAATATGAAATGTCTTTAAGCTTGTTTAATTTCATAATAAAGACTTATTTCTGGCCAAGATATTGGCAAAAACCACATGGGATACTTTTTATGGCCCACTCTGTATATAACTATATCAGTATATCAGTGTATCTGTTGTCAATTAGATTTAACCCTCATCCTACCAAGTTGGGTCCGTTCGGACCCCAAGCACATAAACTGCTGTGCAACTTTTTTCGATAAATGATTAAGAGTCGGCATTTTATGAATTTGTTTATAGGTCTGTCCTACATGATATGCTGTAGCTACTTTTTTGGGAAAAATTATTTTGAATTTTTAATAAAAAATTTTCTCGACTGGCTTGGTTCCTTCCTCCACGACCGTTCCTTTTCTGTGGTCTACGGGTCCACCAGGACTCCGTCGGTTCCTGCTCCGTATGGCCTGCCCCATGGTTCTGTCCTGGGCCCACTCTTATAAATTATTTATACTGCTGATCTTGGTTCTCTCCTTGCCGCTTCTTCTGTCCTGAGCCAATCCTATGCGGATGACCTGCAAGCGTATTTGCATTGTCTTGCGCCAGCAGCCCTATCCACTGTTAGGGTCATGAGCCGGACAATGGAGGCTTTGGAGGCCTGGATGTCCTCCAATCGCCTTCGGCTAAACTCTACCAAAACCCAATTTATTTGGTTTGGCACACGCCAACAGCTCGCTAAAATTGACCTGGAGGTTCTTGCTCAAGAATTCCCTCACTTTACCTTCTCTTCCTCTGTCCGGGATCTTGGAGTCACATTGGGCCAAGAACTTACTTTTACGCGGCATATCAACCTGCTATGCCGCAGTTGATATACTACCAATTGCGTCAGCCTAGAGTGGTGCTCCGCTCCTTAACCTTCAATGCTGCCTTAACGCTAGTCCATTCTTTTGTCGTCTCTCGTCTGGACTACTGCAGCGCCCTCTATGTGGGTCTTCCGGTGACTCGGGTTGGGTGCTTGGATCGGGTCTTGCGCTCTGCGGCACGCCTTGTTGGTCGCATCCCAAGATTCGGTCATGTTACTGACTATATGCGGGATGTCTTGCATTGGCTCCCTTTTTCACAAAGAATCACTTACCGGATATCTTCCTTGGTTTGGCGCTGTCTCGCGGGTGTGGCCCCTGTCTATTTGCAGGAGCTCTGTTGCTCCACCCTGAACGTCCAGCGCCGTGGCTCTCTCCGCTCTTCTAAACAGGCTCAGCTTCTTGTCCCCCGGTCACGCACTTCTATCACACAGAACCGTGCCTTTTCTGTCGTTGGCCCTATAACCTGGAATGGGCTTCCTGTGGAACTACAATGTACGTCTTGTGCCTAGAGCCTTTGAGACTACGTTCTACTCTGCTCTTAAAACTATTCTTGTTAACCGTGGTTGGGTCGGGAGCGCTTCTGAGTAGATACTCTTGAAGAAGCGCTATATAAGTGTTTGAAATGAATGAATGAATGAATACATACATACATACATACATACATACATACATACATACATACATACATACATACATACATACATACATACAATACATACATGTTTATGTATGTATGGATGTGCAATGTGCATACATATATACATTATGTATGTATGTATGTATGTATGTGTGTATGTTGGTATATGTATGATACATATACATGTACATGCATATATACATTTATACATGCATACATACATTCACAGGCACATACATAATATTACATATACATGCATATTATACATACATACACCGTTGCATACATACATACATACATACATACATACATACATACATACACCGTTGCATACATACATACATACATACATACATACATACATACATACATACATACATGCATACATACATACATACATACATCCATAGGCTACATATATACATAAATACATGCAATTATATATGTATGTTTGTGTGTATATATGCAAGTATGTATGTATTATGTTTGGGGTCCGTTCGGACCCCAGTTGGTAAACAACGTATGTAAAATGTGTTGGTAGGATGAAGGTTAAAATAGATATTTTAACCTTGTGGCCCCTCATGTCCTCCAACTAAGAAAATGTGGCCCTAAGGTCGGAAAAGTTTGGAACACTGGCCTATACCAATAGTTTGATACATATACATGTACATATACGATATTTTAGCCGGTGACAAGACAATTCGGCGACAGACAATTCGGCGACAGACAATTCGGCGACAGACAATTCGGCGACTGACAATTCGGCGACAGACAATTCGGCGACAGACAATTCGGCGCCCAGACAATTCGGCGCCAGACAATTCGACGCCGTTCGCGCGTCGTTTTATGACGAACATCAAACGGAATCTTTTCTTCAATCCAGCTTCCATTTAAGCAAGACTGTTTCCATTCATCCAGCTTCCATTTAAGCAAGAATATTTTCTTCAATCCAGCTTCCAGTTAAGCAAGACTATTTTCTTCAATCCAGCTTCCATTTAAGCAAGAATATTTTCTTCAATCCAGCTTCCATTTAAGCAAGACTGTTTCCATTCATCCAGCTTCCATTTAAGCAAGAATATTTTCTTCAATCCAGCTTCCAGTTAAGCATGACTATTTTCTTCAATCCATCTTCCATTTAAGCAAGAATTTTTTCTTCATTCCAGCTTCCATTTTAGCAAGAATATTTTCTTCAATCCAGCTTCCAGTTAAGCAAGACTATTTTCTTCAATCCAGCTTCCATTTAAGCAAGAATATTTTCTTCAATCCAGCTTCCAGTTAAGCATGACTATTTTCTTCAATCCATCTTCCATTTCAGCAAGAATTGTTTCTTCACTCCAGCTTCCATTTAAGCAAGAATATTGTCTTCACTCCAGCTTCCAGTTAAGCTGTCTTTATGGTGTTAAAGATTTTAATAAATTTACATGCTGGCGCCGAATTGTCTGGCGCCGAATTGTCTGGGCGCCGAATTGTCTGTCGCCAAACTGTCTGTCGCCGAATTGTCAGTCGCCGAATTGTCTGTCGCCGAATTGTCTGTCGCCGAATTGTCTGTCGCCGAATTGTCATGGAACCATTTTAGCCTTACGCTTGAAATGACTCCTTCCACCAACCCCCATTCATGCAGCGATCCGTGAAGTCCGTCTATCTACCTAACATCCATCAATCAGCCCAACCATTATTCCACCTGGAGGCCCATCCTGGAGCCGGGTCGACCAAGACACCAGTCCTGGCGAGCGGTAAAGGTGCCAGTTGGAGAATAGGCCTAGCTTTGGTTATTCATAGTGCCAGTTGGGTATACCACTGGGTTCTCGCGGTGCCACAAATGGTGCAGAATCACCATAGATTATATACTTAGAGCCAGTTGGGTATTACTCTGGCTACACAATGTGCCGGTTGGGGAATACATGTAGCTTTGATAACTTTTGGTGCCTGTTGAGGGGATAGTACTGGGCATGGGCGCCCGCACATAGGGGCAAGAGGGGCACTTGCCCCCTGGAAAATTGAAACCTATTTTTCTAACTACTACTTTTGGGGTTTAAGAAATTTCTTCCCATTGAGATACAAATGTTACGAATGATAAACTTGAGTGAAGGTCAGAAATTTAACTAATGAAATCTTTTTAGAAATAAAGAAGCTTTTAATTTTCTACCTTGCATTTTTTTCAAGCTCTTGCTGAAAAGGGTAACAATGACTTTTATCCCTCCCATGGGTGCCCATACAAATAGTATTCCTGTCGATTATGGCCTACTTGTCTGGAATCTCGCTGCAGGCAAATGCAATTTTTCACAACTACGCAAAAATTAATTATCAATAAATTACACTAATGTAGAAATTTGAAATTTGTCAACAGCCCATTGAAATTAAGTAATGGAGATCTACATATTCACCGGCGTTATAAAATTTCATGGAGTCAAGTCTACTATAAGTCAGGCTGCATTTTGTCCATTTTGCATGATGCCAGCTAGTACAGAATTTAGGTAGGTCAAGGTGTAGAGAAACTTGGATAATTGACTCTGGTTATCACGCCTCGAGATTTTCTCCCAAAACCAACGTCTCCTCTGTTCAAAAGAGTTGGTACCCAATTCCTCTGATCCTCGGGATTCTCCACCTTCCTAAACGACATCTGCATTAACATCTGACCCTCTGGATACAGGACTCGGACCTCTTTCTTGACTGCCCTTTCAACAGCCTGATGACTCGATGCAGCGCTTCTGAATAAGGTGGTACCGTACCCTACAATTGACTTTGGAGTGGCACTTTAGAAGTTTAGAAATTACGATTAAAATATAGAGGTAACTTGACGGAGCACTTGCCCCTTTAAAACTGATACCTGTTTTTCGTTCATTTATTCATTCACTCATTATAGGCCTATAGCGCCCCTTCAAAAACCTACCTTTTAACATTCTACTTTTGATTTTTAATAAAAAAAATTCGCTCTAAGAAAACTATTCATATTGAAAATGATAGGCCTACACAAAATGAAACTGAGAAATATGCATTAAGAAACCTCTTTGAAAAATACTCATATTCTCACTTTTCAGCTTTGCAATTTTTAAGCTCTTGCGACTAGAAAATTGAACCGTGACCATTGACCAACTTAAAAATTTTGCCCCCCAACAAAAAATTTCTGCGGACGCCCATGGTACTGGGTACCAATGGTGCCTGCAATGCCTGTTTGGGAATATCATTGGGTAGTCTTGGAGCTAATTGGAAATTGCTTTACTATTTATGGTGCCAATTAGACAATATGAGGATCGTTGTGTCATTTAGGAAATAGCTTTGATTATTCACGGTGCCAATTGGAGAATACCACTGGGTCCTCATGGCGCAATTGGGGAATAGCTTTGGCTATTCATGATGCGAGTTGGAGAATACCAATGAGTTCTCAACTTATCATGGTGCCAATTGGCGAATAGCTTCTGCAACACATTGTGCCAACTATACCACTGGGCATTCATGGTGCCAGTTGGGAATAGCTTATGCTATTCATGGGTGCCAATTGGGTATACCACTAGTTCTCATGGTGCCATATCGGAATGGCTTTGGCTTTTTGAGAATACCAATGCATATTCATGGTTCCAGTTTGGGATACCACTCTCTAATCAAGGGAGCTCTTTTGTCCCATCTCAGATAATTATGGCTGGCCACATACATGTAGGTCTTCGTTCCGCATCTTGAGGCTAAAAATATGAGTTTTCTTATGCAATAGAATAGCCTTCATTCAGCTATGCGTGTCGTTTTAACCAGAAATTATGTACACGCTTCAAACAAACATTTTGGAGCTGCTGAAATTGGGCCTGGGCTCATCAGAGTGCCCGCTCAGTAGGCCTAGGTATATTGGAGATGCTCCATATAAGTGCTATGAATGACTGAATGAATGAATGAATGATTGAATGAATGAATGAATGAATGACTGACTGACTGACTGACTGAATGAATGAATGAATGAATGTCGTGGCTCTGTGTTGAATAGCACTTTTAAATCCCACCGGTTAATCGGATTGAAATATTACTCTGACAGTTTCTTATAAAAATATAAATATTGAAAGTAATTCAGAGTTGAAACATGCAAACAAGTATTATTCTTATCTTATAGGCCTAGTCCTCAGTCTGCAGGAAAATCTGCTTCGCCAGGATCCTGTTTGGGTGTGGGTGGTTACTCGATCGTGAGCAAATCGCAAAGCAGCCTAATCAACTGACCAAGGGGTTTGGAGAAGCGTCGTGAGCTCTCGTATTCGGTCCGACTGCTACTATTCGGCCGAATAAATAGTAACTATATGGCCCACTATTCGGCCCCGAAGCGAATACGAAGCGACCCCCAGTTCCTATGAAGTTTTTCTCTTCCCTATGCGCATCACTGAGCACTTTTCCCACATTAAAGAGCATAATAATTGTGTCAATCCTGCGACCATCTGAACATTCTACTTGGATCTTCCTGCAGTGTATCTCCGATTCTTCTTCATCACCAAATGCTCTACATACCTTTGTATCATCTGGAAATTTTTGATAAAATCGCATCGTCTATGGCTCTATGTCAATAATGAAAAGTAGGCCTACAAACAACTGCTGTACCCAGCACAGATCCTTGTGGCACTCCACTTTAACACTCTCGTCCAGCTAGAATCATGTTTATCACCGATGCCGTGCACCTTTTGTCTTCTATCAGATAGTCGGTTTTGGATCCATTATTTTTCAGTACCTGACCTCTTAATTGCAATCGTAGTCTTCAAACTTCTAAAGCACTACTCGGAAGCTAAACGCGAGGTACCAGCTTATTCACGAGCGCTGCATTGAGTCAAAAGAGTTGTCCGTAAGAGTAGTCCAAAGGAGGTTCGGGTCCAATTGCTATAGGATCAGAGGAGGCGGAACAGCTACTAATGCGGTTGTCGTGAGATGAATTGAACAAGACGACGTCTAATTCCTCATGTTTAATACGTATACTGGATCCTTGAATTATATATTTTGCCCTTCCATTTAGGCATATTATAGTCGTCCTTAGGTTAATCTTCGGCTACATGAAGTTCTCCCAGCCCAACAGCAATATCGCGATGAAAAACATTTCTGGTCGCGAGAGAAAAATCATAATGCACAAGTAGTCTACATGCTTGACAAATTCTCGTCTCCCACAAAAGTGGCATAAAATAAGAATCAGTGGCGTAGCAATAGGGCGTGCAACCTGTGCAGTGCACGAGGGCCCCCGGCTGTCAGGGGCCCCCCGGGGTCAGAGTCAATTTGTTATTTTAAGGATATTCAGAATGTATTCAAACCTACATCTACAGCGTACACACCCAGTAATTTTTTGGGTTTCATCCGGAATGTCCATAATTAGGCTATCTTATTACAAATATCTTTACTCCTTGCAGTCTTTGGCCGGAAGTAGGCCTAGTTGTAGGCTACCACAATATATGTGGTTGTACTGACGTATAAACATAATTGTGTCATGGTCTACGCAGACGCGTTTAACATTTATTATCTTTGTAGTAAAATGTGAAATTTATAAAAGAAAACTGCATAGCCGATTTACTTGGAAATTGTATATTTTGTAAATCTCGTACGGCACTTTTTCTGCCCCCCCCCCCAAGTTTATGCCTAAGTCTTATTTAAGTGGCGCTGCTAAGCGACAACCACGGGAAGAACGCCTGCGGAGAGCGAGCTTGCACCGATGACAATATCAGATATGGGGGCAGAATCGAATTCCGGTCTGATCAGTGCAGATATGGTGGTTGACATGGATATTGACGCTGAGCCGAGTAGGCCTCAAAATTCAGAGGTTACGGTAGCAGTTACATCACCAATGGATTCAGGCTTGACACCTCAAAAGTGGTGGATATTTTTGCACAAGAGAAGGCGCGCAAACGAGCATTTTAGCATTTCGGATTTAGACCCCCGTAGTAGGTTAGCCGTAGACTTTATTGAGTCATTTCACACTTGCCAAATTTGTTACATTTTTCCGGTCTTTTAATCAACAAACCGAACAGCTCGGAGAATTTAAGTAGGGCCTATGGGTGATTGATGATAAATACTTCAGGAGATGAAGCAATTTTTGTGATTACTTTGTATGGTATTCTAGTTCAATTTTTCTCTGCTGATATGGAAAAGAATATGCTTCATTAGATAAATTTGTTAAAACAATAAAAAATATGGCTAGTTTATTTTCATTTAACTTTGATGTTAGATATGCAAATTTCGTAAAGGAACCAGGCGTTTTGTATAGCTTTGTTGTTTGAAATCGAATGCATGGGGTTTCAAGCATTTAAGGGCCCACCACCTAAGCTCTGCACAGGGGCCCCCCAAGACCTTGCTACGCCACTGATAAGAATAGAGGATATACATAGGTTGAAGTGAAAAGGCACAGCAGGGTGAGCTGCCATCTTGGGCAGAGTAGGCCGAAGCAAGTAAAACAATTAGATTTTGATAAAGGGCATGCAACTTCTTAAAAATCATGTCCGCGCCTATAGGCCTAAAATTAACAGATGCAATTTTTTTTAGTTCCTTGATTGCCTGTTGCAGGCCTAGGTTAGAGTATTATCGGCCTACACTACAGGATCAACCTCTGAGGGAACGGGCCAAAGGTCAACTTCTCAGAGGCGAATGTAGCCCATAGTGAAACCGAGGATGACAGATGAAAAAATTCTGTCAAATGTGTTTCCTTGTCTTCCTATTTCTCGCACCCCATTTTCAACATTTATCGTAATCTTTTCAGCAGGCTGCTGTTTCAGGCAGTTGCTTCGTAGACAGTACACATTTCCATAACTTCGTAGACGATACACATTTCCATAACTTCATTTATCAGAATTATTCATCAGAACACGAAAGGCTTTTGTTGTCGCTATCGATTTCAAATTGGTCTTTGTAGTGCAAATTGCTTTCGCCTATATTATAGGCCTCTAGTAGGCCTACGATGCATGGAACAACAGTCGGTCGGCCTACAATTGCACCTATAATAAAACGATTATAGGACCAATGCCCAAGTGATGTTTTGCATAGACAAGTGCCACAGTTGCTATGATTTACAGTCAAGTGCTTTTATACCGTTACTATGTCTCTTGTATCATGTCTCGTAAATATAACAGCATAAGAGGCAGTGATGGGAAGTATTTAAAATAATAGTATTTAAAATAGTATTTTAAATACAATCTAAGTAGCCTATTTTGTACTTGTATTTTAAATACTTTTATGATCAAGTATTTTTACTTTTACTTAAAATACTTTTTGGCTAGTATTTTGTACTTAAAATTATGATGATGCCAAAATACTTTTTCAAAATACTTTTAAATCTCACCAGCTGCAATTAGCTATGCAACATGGCATGCTCATGCACTAGGCTGCTTCATTACTCATTCAAAGGAAACCTTGATCGGGAAGTTTAAGTCAAACGATACAGTTAAATAGTCATTGTGGGGCGCGGTGGTGTAGTGGTGGCGTCGTTGCCTTGAAGCCGGAAGGTTCAGGGTTCGAATCCACCTCGCCGCGTAAGGACCTTGGGCAAGTCCTTCACTCACAATTGCTCAGCGCTTCGGCGTGAAACTCCGATGCAGTGTCCGCTCTGCATTCGGGAGCGCCTCTTAGTAGAGAGAGCTTGAAGGGGCGCTATAACAAGTGCACATACAAACAAACAAACATTGTTTCGGGTGGCTGGGCACAGCTGACCAAAGGCGAAGAATGTTAATTACAGGTCTATTTGATGTATGGTGTATGGGAAGAGTATAGCAATCAATGTCTCAGAGACCGTTTCTGTATCTACTACTTGTACACATGTTCTTTTTGTTTCTTTGGCAATAAATAAATAAATAATGTACAATTCGACATGTCTATATATACATACCCAAGGTTCGTGTGGATTGATCTTGATACATATCTATGAGTCATCAAGGACACGCATAATATTATAATTATGTTTGAAATCAGTTTGATGTTTGACACCACAATGAAGTCCATTGTGGTGTCAAACATCAAACTGATTTCAAACATATGCTGATAGAATAGGACATAGGCCAGATGTTAACTACCGGTATCTAGAAGTTTATGAATAGGACAAATGAGGATGGCATTATACATGTACGTGTCTATTGGCTGGTGGCAATTGGAACTTCTCTGACCTTGGAACGGGGGCGCAGTTTCATAACATCCATCTCCACAGACTATACACTTGACAAATAAAAGCATACAGGAAGACACCTATAACACTTAGTTGGCCTGTGCTCAGTGTGCTGGTGTATTATATCATCATCACAAGGGATAGACCATTCCCATAGCACAGATTTTGAACACTTATTTTTAAAAGTAGCATATACAGAGGGTTTTGCTGATGGGCAGAATTGTGACAGTACGTCTTAACATAGATTTTATAAGGTATGTACGTTGAACCTGTGTTCAGCAGTGGAACAGCTTTTATCCATCTCATTGCGTCAGATTACTGAAAAAATCTTTTATCTAATTTAGAGTTTTTAAAGTTCAATTTGCATAAATTACACTGACCATTCTTTCTGCACAGATAGTAGTACTGTAGGCTACCGATTTTTGTTATATGCTATTAAAATGAGTCTTTCTGTGGATCTTGATGTATATTCACCTTAACATAGGCCTATTCTTATATTTTTTGCATAATTTTTAGGTGATGGTATCATAGACCTGGGGGATAATGTCTTACCCGGGGGGATAATGTCCGGAGAGATTTTGTCCAGGGGATAATGTCCGGGGGATAATGTCCGTTTCCCCACTGATGGTATGGGCTAATTACTTCCATGAGACACATTAGACATGGACACAAAGAATGCTGAACTGAAGAAAAAGTTTATTTGTGTTCAAATTCTATGTTAAGTATTTTTTGTCGCAATTTAATGACTTCCTTATTTGTTATATAGTCTGGCAGTGAGTATTTGTACTTAGTATTTAAAATACTTTTCCAAGCCAAGTATTTTATACTTGTATTTTAAATACTTTTGTAAAAAAGTATTTTTACTTGTATTTTAAATACTTTTGTGACCAAGTATTTTTATTTATACTCAAAATACTTTTAACAAGTATTTTCCCCATCACTGATAAGAGGTGCTGAATAAAAATACATTAATGCATAAAACAATGAACGCGCATATTTTGCCTTTAGAATTGATGTTAATAGTTCGCCATTGTTTTAGATCTGTAGCCCATAAACCTATAATTCCACCGTAGAGCGGACCACGATTCGATTAGACAATGGGAATAATAAATTGTGCATCACAGCTCAGTGACACTAAGGACGTGCGTGGCATATCTGTTCAGATGGACAAAGGCCATTCAGCTCTAGTCTAAAGCTATTTTCCATTTCAAGTGCATTCATCGTGACTTCGTATTGGTCTTTACTTCAAAATGCAACCTCGGAATAGAGTTTCAGTTCAGATATATAACACATCTCTGGGTACAAGTTTCCGCGTTTCTTGTATAGGCTACGCACTACAATAGTGTCATCAAAGTCGTTAGTTTGATTTAGATAAGATATCAGCATTAAATAATCACACAAATCCGATGTAAGCTATTCAACAGTCCGAGCGAATCCACTTCAAAGTTCTCTCCTTAACTTACAACTCTTTACAATGCTCCCAGCCCAGTTATCTTCGCGAACTCTTCACCATCCAGCCTACCCGTTCTACCCGATCATCCGCCTGCCTTACACTTTCTCGCGACCCGGTCACAAGTCATCTCAAGTTCTCCAACCGAGCCATATCCATCTCAGCACCACGCCTTTGGAATGATCTGCCTCCTGAATTCCGATCCTTTTCAGTCCCTTCATCATCATTTCTAATCACACACCATAACGTTCCTCAGGCTCCTCTGTCCATCACACCTCGGGCTTTTCATTCGAAACTTAAGACACTCCTTTTCACGATCTCTTACCCTAACTCAACTGATCCTCCACCCTCCAATTCCCGGCCCAGACGACACCCACCTTAGTAGCTGTTCCGCCCCTCTGACCCTATGGTAACTCGACCCGGACCACCACGGACTACTCTCACGGACAACCCTTCTAACACAACGCATTTGATCCTGATCCAATGGTAACTCGACCCGGACCACCACGGACTATTCTCAAGGACAACCCTTCTAACGCAACGCAGCGCTCGTGAATAAGCTGGTGCCCTGCGCTTGGCTTTCGAGTGGCGCTTTAGAAATCTCGAGTTTACGATTACGATTACGATGTATAGTGTCCACTTCCAGCAGCCATTATCCTGCATAATATATCAAGAGGCCTATCTGAGGCTCTCCTGAGAGGTTATTCGATTAGTTTGCCCTACACTTAACGTGGCCGGAAAACTACAGCTATAGTAAATAACGGAATAAATTACACAAAACAACCAACTCTAAACTCCATCATCCATCATTTGTAGGACACCAGGCTTTTCATATATACCATAATGTTTCAGTGCTGAATAGTCAGAATAGACCTATTGTAATTTGTAGCGGATGCTTTCTCGTTGCGGTCCTGTCTATAACAAAGCACAGTAGTTCAGTTGGAATTTCAAACTCGGTTCGAAGACATCTCTTATGCAAGAAATTTTCAGCTGAACTTATATTCAAACTGAAGTTCAGTCATTAAACTCATGCAGATAATATCCATTTACTATGCGAGGATCACTTGGACCTCACTTGATCGTTGTTCATTTGTCCCTTCTGCTGATTCTGCCTGGTAAGTCGAATTTTCTTTACTGTTTGACTTTGCTGTACGGTGAGAACGTTGGAGTCAACAATCTGTATATTAATCTCCAAACACTGAAACGCCACTCGAAAACCCGCAGCTTATTCACGAGAGCTGCGTCAAATCAGAGCGGTTATCAGCAGCGGCGCTATAGGGGAGCTAAGCTCCCCTAAAAAGGCCATCAATTTTTTCCTATGTAAAAATGAAATATTTGGGCGATTTACCCCATTCAGCCCCCCCCCCAATGAAGCGTAAGGGTACGCACGAGATTTGCAAGACAGTTTTACGGATGTGAAAAAGGGCCGTTTTAGAAGATTTCGACCAAATTACTAATAAAAGGTCCTCAGAAATTTTTGCGACTGAAAAGGGAAAATTTTCGCCCGCGAATTCTGCCCCCAAAAACTGAAATCCTGGCGCCGCCACTGGCGGTTTTCGTAAATAGGCCTGCAATCAGGATAGACACGCACAATATATGCTTAAAATACAGGTACAGTCTGAAGTTTAATGGGATAGGCCTTTATTTGTTAGCAGTTCTTTCTTTTGTTTAAATTAATCTTTTCAAATCAACATTGGGCCGCAACTCAACAGATCTATAACGCTTCCCAGCTACATGTAAGTAGTCAACGATCCGTCTAATTAGGCCTCTATATACAGCATATTTAAACAAACACAAATTATACCATAGGACCCATCTCAATTTTTTAAAATTTCCGAGTACACAACTGTCGTGTCGTTCATTAATCAGTTGAATCACAGTATAAATAACAAACAGTAGGCCTACGTCGACTCTTAGCCTCTGCTGCAGTCAGAATGTGTGACCAATTTTAGAGTAGGCCGCCATTAAATTTTGTAGAGAGGTGTTTACGACGGCACAATGCATATAATTATGTTGCCTAGCAACGTTGTACAGACGATCATTTCACTGCATTAACTTAAAATAATGTGAAGTAGCTCTGTCAAAATGGCGCTGACCAGAAAAACTAGTCAACAGACAGGAAAGCAAGTCGATGTATTGTTTGTTATTTTATACTGTGGTTGAATACAGCATCCAGTTGTAGGTCCACAGAGCACTCGATCAAAAAAATGCTCTTTTTCGTTATGTGGAGTCCGCATAGCTAGCTGAGAAGCGTTGCCGTGCAGATTCTTGACCGCGTCGCGCTGCTCACGCATTGGTTTAAAGAACCGGTGTAAAGGCTTCAAAATACCCCCGTAAACATTAGGCTACCCGCCCCCGTAACTTGAAACCGGTTTCATCCTACCCCCTACGGTTTCAGGTCACCCCACTAAAAAAGTTATTTAATTGTGTCCATTTAGATATTTCGCCAATAGAGAACCTTCACCAGCTTCCACAAGAAACACACAATAATTGTGCACGACACACACATGCATACACACACATTTTATGTATATACTTAAAGTTCTGTCTTTATAGGTCGCATCCCTAAATTTGACAAAGTCACGGATTACATGCGGACTGTACTCCTCAGGCTTCCTATTCCACAGCGGAGCACCTATAGGGTTTCTGCATTAGTCTGACGCTGCATGGAGTGTCTGGCTTCCATGTACCTGCAGGAGCTCTGCTGTCCCACTTCTGATGGCCAGCGGCGATCTGATCGCCGATCGGCTGAGCCCTTGGCCCCTCGCTCGCGGACTACTATAATGCAGCGGCGCTCTTTCTCAGTGGCTGGTCCGAGAACCTGGAATGGGCTCCCTGTTGCACTGCGCCTTGTGCATAGAGATCACATGCACCACTATGTTTCTTTCACGCTTAAAACTGCCTTCTTTAGCCGTTGTTGAACTGGAGGGCGCTTCTGAGTAGTTTGCCGTGAAGGTGCGCTATATATAAAAAGTCAATAATAATATTGATAATACTGTATATGCCCACACTATACGCTTGGCTGTAAGTATGTAGACTGAACAACTTCATTGGCTTCCACTCTCGGTCCGTATACAATTTAAAGTCCTGATTTTGGTCCTTAAGTCTCATTCATTCATTCATTCATTCATTCATTCATTCATTTCAATTGGGTCTTGCTCCAAAGTATCTGTGTGATCGTATACTTCACCCCTTTTCGGCTTGACCTCTTTGTCCCCCGAGTCAGGACCGCCATGGTTCAATTCAAATCATTTGCCTCCATTGGTCCCTCCCTATGGAATGGGCTTCTCCCATCAGTTCGCTCTGCCATCCTCTCTGGTAGTCTTTCCTCGTCTTTCTCTCGTCTAAAAACTTATCTGTTTTCTCGGAGTTGAATGCACTGGGATCGCTTAGAACTGAAAGGCTCTTGCTGCGAGAAGCGCTTTATAAATGATCAGAAACAATACAATAGTAGGCCTAGTGTAGGACGAGAAGCTTATTGACGTCTTAAGACAGCAGTGATCGTTGACGCGCAAATACATTCACACACACACACACACACACGAGCGCAGGCATCTGCACGCATATAAATGTATAAAGTCAAAAGCAATATAATTAAATAATAAAATTATAGTCTACCAGCGTCACTCAGCGTAGACCTCTATCTCCTATAGAATTTCTTTACTGCATGATCTGCAGCGACTTCTTGTAAGCGATTCTGCCTATCTGTGTATGCTTTGTCGTCCAACTTCCGTCGACCCTTTGTTCTTCGGTTAATGAGGAACTACATGTGGAGGCACACTGGTTCCCCTCGCTAGTACATCAACTAGGATGCGTCGCGCATTCTCGAGTGTTAGGCCATCTACTTGGAATGAATTCCACTGGAGAAGCGCCTACTGCATAGAAATAATGTCGATACATTTTACACGTTGTCGAAATCAATTTGTATTGACTGGGAGCGCCACTGAGTAGTTTTTCTTGAAGGGGTGTTATATAAATTTTTTAAATGAATGAATGAATTATTATGAATTATAATACTGATTAAAAAAACAGCTTTTAAATGCTCGCATCTAAAATTGCTAACTAAACGCGTATAGGCCTATGCCTACACTTGTGTGTGCTATTAACTTGTCCACAGTTAACTCAGCAGACGACAACGTTGCCCTTGGTCGTCCAGCGATGCAAAGTTCAACCTATAATTCAATCTATTCATCCTTTACGGCAGATCTGGCCGTCGACGGAAACAATGATACGAATTCATGGCATGGCTCTTGCTCCGCTACAAACGACGTTGGAGGTTTACCCAATTGGTGGCGTGTTGACCTTGGTCAGCCAATGTACATCAAGAACATCGTCATCACCAATCGAGGCGATGATCCAAGTTGCGGTAGGTGACGCACATTGGTTCATTCACATATGATGCTCTCTTGCACAATACAAAACCATGACCTTTTTAAAAGCGTGCAGCTCTACGCAAAAAAGGCAGTTCTAAATGAATTTGTGCAGCTGTAAAGCATTTCCTGCAGTTAAAAATAGTTAAAATTGGTCACTGTCGTCCGATTAGGAGCAATTTTACCATGGAGGAGGATGGGAAGGGAAAGAATGGAGTAGGCTAGTGCATGCAGTTTCAAAATCCATCAAAACCGATCCCGCATAAAATAGAAAAATGCTATCGGGTGTTACAGAAGCGTATGTATACACCATTACACAGAATTGTTTCTTATATTCGTTTTAGCTAATCGCTTAGACTACTTCATTGTCGGAGTGACAAACAATACCATGGCACCAATGAGAGGCTGCTATGCCCTTTGTGGTCAATATCCATTGCCAGCTGTCAATGGAGCTAAGCACTATCTCCAGTGCAATCAAAGCACCACATCCGGTCAATACGTGATCGTTCAACAGCCAGCCAGCGGAGCTGGTTACTTGTCCCTCTGCGAAGTGGAAGTCTATGCTGGACAAGTGAGACAAAGTAAGGAATTGTAATCTGTTGAATCGTTTCACAGCTAACAAGTAGACTGCTCAAATTACAGATTTATTACATGCCATAGAAAATCAAAGCTTAATGAATAGTAGACCTGCACAGTGCACAATCATAGAACATATTCAACTTCAACTAAAACTGTTATGTAGACATATGCAGACGCCGCTAAAATTGTCTGTCTGTCTGTCTTTATATCTGTGTCTCGGTCAATCTGTATATATGTAGCCTATGTCTGTCTGTCTGTAGTAGACTGCCTTTCTCTTTTATGGACACTCTTCTGGACACTGCAGAGGCCTGATTAGTTATGGAGTGCCATCTCTTCAAGCTTTGTGCATTAGACGTCGGTGCAATGGATAACGTTTTGCTGACTATGCTATGATTACAACTTACAAGTTGCTTTTGTCATTTAATTAATCTGTTGTCAGCCCTCGTATCAGCTAATATCTGTAGTCTAATTCTAAAGCACATCCTAAACAAGATTGACAACTTCGACGCTCAAGAATATGAAGCAAACATTTAGACGCCGTGGTTCGATGACTGAAATTTGTAAGTTCAAACACAGCTGTGTGTCCCTTACACAGGGAGTAAATTATACGTGTCAACCTTTTATAATAAAATGTTCTACTTTTCGTTACCGCGTTGCGGCACATCTATCTAAATGGTCACTTGATACCACTTGATTTCCTTTTCGGATGGCACTCGTTGCGACTCGAATTGGGGGTCTATCATTTGCACATTGAAATTTATATAATACTAGCTGTACACGGCTACGCGTTGCTGTGGCTGAAAAGACTGTCCAACCCTCCCTCCCTACCTCCCTCCGCTGCCTGCCTCCCTCCCTACGTTCCTATATACCACCCTACCTCCAATACCCTCCCCCTCTCCAACCCTTCCCACCTCTCCCCCTCCCTCCCTCCCTTCCTCCCTCCCTTCCGCCTCCCTCCCTCCTCTGCCTCCCTTCTCTATCTCCCTACTTACCTCCCTCTCTTCCTTTGCCTTCCTGCATCCCTCCCTCCCATTTCCTCCCCTCCCTACCTTCCTCCGTCCATCCCCTTCCTCCATCCCTAGAAATGTGCGCTATAGAAACACGCGCGTATATGCGGGATAAAACGCGGCCGAAAATGGACGGACGGATGCGTGAAAGTTGAACTCGAAATGGGTCGAATCCATCGACGTATATCGAATCGTACGAAAAGTTACATATAAATATGCGCTATAGAAACACCGCGGATGTGCGTGATAAAACGCGGCCGAAAAATGGACGCCGTTGGACGGACGGATGCGTGAAAGTTGAAATCGAAATGGGTCGAATCCATCGACGTATATCAAATCGAATGGAAAGTTGAGATTTTTGTCGAAAAGATTGCGCTGTTCCCCAAAAAGCATTATACAAACCCGCTCGTAGTCGAATGGGACGTTTTGGTAAAATTTTCAAAACAATCGGTGAAGAAGTTTCCGAGGTCCTTGATTAGACACAGACTTTTTACATTTTTTATTTATATCGATTTGCTGGAGAGGTGGCGCTTGTGACCAGTGCTGTACGATACTCAGAACTTTTGAGGTGAGTAGGCCTACACGCTGTCACCGGAAAAAATCGACTTTTTAGGCCCAAAATTCTGACGACCTTTTTTTAGTCATCGAAATTTCTGACGACCTTTTTCAGTCATCGAAGCTTTTTTCGTGATTTTCAAACAGCGTAAAAGCTTACTTTCATGATATTTTTGCCTTCGTAATTCGCGATTTTTGACTGCGTATACCCACTTGGTCTTACTGAGGTGGGTATGCACTGTATGTCCGCATGTACCCTCGTTTTTTGAAGCGAGTACACGCTGTCATTTTCCCCGGAGGTGAGTATATGCCGTTATACCCTTGTATGCCCTTGAGAATAGCCCTGCTTTTGACTTAATGAAATCAGACGCTTTAATAAACTATGACATGCATCACCTTTATCAATTTCATCTGATGAACTTCACGTTCACCTATACGCTCCAAACGTACATGTAGGGTAGAAAATAGATATGCTGGGAAGCAGTCCTGCGTCTAGCGACCATGCCGAAAACTTAGAGTCTCAATTTTTTCTCCACAGCTGATCGTTGGAAGAAAAACACGGACCAGAGACTGATGACAAACGGAACAGTCGTCCTGCAGAGGAAACGCTCCGCTATGCTATGCATCGGTTCGTGTAAATCAGCAACAGGATGCGATTCGGTCAATTACTTCTCGATGGGGCAGACGTGTGAGATGAATTATCTTCCACGTGGAGCCATCAACTGCGACCTCGTCAGCGCAAATGGATGGGATTGGTGGACGCGGGTCAACGAATTCGTCTGATTGTTTAAAGAGCGAGAACGATACGACGATGAACTCTGCACAATGACGAAATGACAATACTTAACACTGCAACTGCCCCACAGCTACTACCTACCAATAGGTCCATTGCATCTATAGTGTGCCATGTGTTGATATCGGATACAACAGCAAATGACAGAAAATATAGTACTCTCATTTAGAAACTACGTAGCAGCTCTGATGGGACGCGGTGGTGAACTCTGCATAATGACGAGATGTCGTGCAATACTGTTATAACTTCTACTACATGTACCTATTCTAAGGTCTATTAGCCTATCATCAAAAATAGGCCTACGTCGTGCATGGATCGCCGTTTATTTGTCATCGGTGGCATCCAGAGCTGTAGTCGTGGACATACGCGGGTATACAGTGTAGGCTACTCAGTACTCATGCACCTCACAAATAAATGTGTGTAGAATGTGCCTACGGGACAATTACCTGTAGACAGGCCTAGGCAAGTGTAATGTGTAGGCCAGTGGCGTAGCCAGGAATTTATGATGGGGTTTATGGGTTTTATGGCCTGGCCAGATGCCCTTCCTGACACCAATCCAGCAGTATTACCGTAAATAAAAAGGGAATAAAGTAACAAAGGGAATCAAGTAAGAAAACAATCAATCAATCAATGTCTATTGAACACCATGACCATGATATATGCAATCAACAGATTAGACATTCATGTACATTGGCGTCAATGGGTAAACCCAAAGGAACATAATGTTCCGCTAGGCAGGGTCGCCATAGATTCATCAAATCAATACAACTGCGTCTGTTTTAAACACTATGTAACATAGTATTACTACAATATTTTCAAACAATGCTTGAATATGGTGTCCGTAGTTAATCTACAGGAATGCAACAACCAAAGAAAATCAAAACAAACTTAGTTAATACAGTGAACGTAAGGCAAGTAAAATCAGCAATGCATGCACAAAACCATAATAATCGTCGCTTAAAGGTGGATTTTAAATTTGTTTTTAACTGACGGATTGAGGGCAGATCGATAAGTTGTTTAGGCAGGAGTTCCAAATCAATCGTCCATGTGTTCCAATAGCCTACTACATGCAGTTAGTACAGTATGTTGTCTGATGTTGGTGCGCACACTTCTTTGATGATAATTGTTTGCCGAGCGCGTATAATGATCATGTAGCTCAGAGTTTTTACAGAACCAATGGAAAAAATTTCCTTTATTTTGGTTTGAGTGAATTCTGTACATAAATAGCCCCCCTTGCAACTTGTTAATAAACTCAAAAGGTAAAATTTTCAAGTTTTGAAATAGAAGATGTCAAGATGAGTGTTGATTCTATAGGCTAGGGCATATTACAGATGATTCGCAAAACCCGTTTCCAGTGTTGCCACTGAGGTTTCAGAAATAAACCCAGATTTCCTACCAAAAACCCCCAGAAAACCCCAGACTATTCATATAAGCTATTTTTGACCCCTTTTTTCAAATTAAGTTGGTTTTTCGCTTGTTCGTATGAGGGTTAACAAAATGTTCGTCAAAAGAGTCGAATCAAATGTAATTACAACTTTTAAAATATCAATTGAATTGTTAAAGTTGTCAGAGACTCGGCATCCATGCTGACAAAAGCTTAATCGATATAATATTCGTGTGCGCATGCGCAGCGGGTCGAGCCTGCCAGAATTATATATGCATGTTATAGATGTCAAAACGGCTTAACATGGAGAGAGGAGTGACCTGACCTATTTTGACTTTACCTTTACCTAGGCTATATTGAATAAATTGTCGAAACGACTTATTTCTGCGAAAATTGTGGAGTATCGATTTAAAATTCGTGGAACAAAAATTATGTAGCTGTAGCACAATCATTTTTAATTGAATTTCACTAGAAAAAGAATGCAGGCTATATTGCTCACCGCACAGAATGTTCAAGAGTTTGCTATCCGTGACGCATCAATCAGCGCACCCCTTCGAACTGTACACCCGAGGGAGGCTGCCCCTATCATCCGCTGTTCAATCGTCGTCTTCGCGTGTCTTCCAGCCGTCGTCCATTCCCAACCTCACACTACGAACCTCTTCTCGTTGCGCTAATCTCCCCTTCGCGTTGCCAGCCATCGGCTGGCAAAAGGAACGCTAAGAGAACGATCATCTCCCAGTGGGACCTCGAACGACTGTCTGGCAATGGCGGTCACCACCAGCACCACCACCGTCAGCACCACCACCGTCAGCACCACCACCTGGAGATGGAAGAGATCAACACGAAGGACCTAGCGCAGAAGATAAGCAGTGAGCTGAAGAGGTACAGCATCCCTCCCACTATTGATTCAGACCGGACCCCTGAAACATCGCTGTGCAAACAGTGGTTTCTACTATAACGTGATCTGCGTTTGGAATGCAGAAAATTTTCGAACAACTTCCATCTCCAGGAGGTGGTGGTGGTGGTGGTGGTGGTGGTGGTGGTGGTGGTGGTGTGTCATGAATAGCAAACCCTTGTCCCGTTTGTGTGTTCCCGGTAGGTGCTCGTAGGTCTGGCTTCTGCAGAGGGACGATGCTGACTGCCCTTGGTGACAGTTGATGCCGCCGTTCGTTCCAGCGCCGACCCCATGTACATTTTTTTCGATGGACTGACCCCGAGGTCTGGATTGAACCCCCTCCAGCGCCGTTTGATGTTATGCTGTGATGAAGATGATGCTGATGATGATGTGGATGGGTTGGCGGAGGATGGGATTGCGGAGGATGGATTCCTCGCCTTCAACCCTGTTCCGCTTCTCCTGCGCCTCCTCCTCCAAAAGATTCATCCATTTCCGAGACACTTCCGCTTGTCATGAACCCAAAAGTTCCGTTGACGAACTTCTCGGAAACGCTTCCGATCGCTGCCACTTTAGTTTTCTTATGTCGCATTTGCAAAGTTGATTCCATTGCTTTCTGTTACTTCCAAATTGCTAGGCTGGAGTCCGAATTCATGTTTCCATTGCATACAGCACTTCACTTATAGCAATTTCAACATTCTGTCCGCCATTTTCCCGTCATTTTGATTTTCTTCCAGTGCTACATATGTGTCTTTGATTCCATTGCATGCCTAGAACCCATACATCTTATTTTGAATTACAAAATCGTGTTCATATCACATACAATACCCGACTTACAGCCTTTAAAAGCAATAGACCGCCATTTTGGCCGCCATCTTGTTTTCCCTTGCAACCGCCAAAAAGCAAGCATGCTAACCACGATTTTCGTTCTCAGAAGGGTCAAATTAGTCTAGAAAAGCATGTTACCAAATTGTTGCATGATCTGATTCTAGCAGTATCATTTCCAGATCCCAAGACTGGTCCAATTGGCGGCCATCTTTTTCCCCGCCAAAATTAGACCACTTACCGTTGTCCGATTTCGTGCAACTTTTAGTATTTCAACACCAGACCAAATATACTAGAAAATAATCATAAAACGCCTTCTTACAATTTTGCGGATCAGTTCGTAGATTGATCCGACTATACAACCTTTTGAAGCAATTATAGGCCACCATTTTGGCCGCCATCTTGTTTTACCATGCAACCGCTAAAAATTAAGCTTGCTAACCACGATTTTCGTTCTTAGGAGGGTCAAATTAGTCTATTAAAGCAAGTTAGCAAATTATTACATGATTTGCTTCTAACAGAAGCATTTCCAGATTCCATGCCTGGTCCAATTGGCGGCCATCTTTCCCCGCCAAAATTAGACCACTTGCCGTGGTCCGATTTCTTGCAACTTTTAGTATTTTCATCACCAGACCTAAGACACCAGAAAATCGTCATAAAACGCTTTCTTGCAATTTGTTTGGTGTCATGTCGCAGATTGACCCGACTAGATAGAGGGTTGGTCGGAATGAATAAGTACAGCAGAGTAAGCTGCCATCTTGGACAGAGTAGGCGAAGCAAGTAAAACAATAATCATTAGATTTTGAGAAAGTGTAGGCCTATAATACGTAACTTCTGAAAAATTATGTCTAGACTACGCCTATAAACAGGAATGATATTTTTAGTTCCCTCATGTAGTCCAAGGCTAGAATAGGCAATAACATAGTCTAGTTTGTAGGCATGCACAAAATTTATTATATAGAATTCTCTGCCTAAAATCTTTCTTATCCTTGCATTAATCACACCCCGACTTTTGTTTTCAGCGTCTGTTTCGGACAGTTGCTTCATATAGACAAAACAGATTGTCTGATGAACTATAGAGGCCTGGCTCCATTCATCAGAATTTATCATTATAGCCAGCGAAGACCTCTGTTGTCGCTATTGGTTTCAAAAGGATCTTTGTAGTGCAAATTGCGATCATCGATATTACAGGCCTATGGTACAATGTATGGAAAAACAGTCGGTAGGTCTACAATGCGCTTATCATAAAACGATTATAGGACCAATGCCTATCTAAGTGATATTTTGTAGGCAAACCTATATAGTTCTGTGGTTTATAGTGAAGTGCTTTTATATTTTTTCTCTATCTTGTAGGCCTATGTCTCGTAAATATAGCGAAATAAAGGGGATCGTGTAAAAATATGATTAGGTTCTACATTACTGCATAAAACAATGAAGGCGCATAGTTTGTCTTTAGTATCGATGTTAATAGTTCGCCATTGTGTTAGGTCTGTAGACCATAAACAGTTTCGGCGTAGTCATACTCGCAATTCGATCAGACAATTGTGCATCGCGCAGCTCAGTAAAAGCCGTGCGTGGCATAGGCCTACTCTCAGTTACGGACAAGGACTCTGTAGTCTAGAGCTGTTTTCCATTTCAAATGCATTGCTCATGATTTCGAATTGGTCTATGCGTCACAATTCAAAGTAGATCTATACCCTTGTGAGAATATTTTCGGTTCTCCTACGCGTAGGACCTAGGGGAAGCCGGAATAATTTCGGCCAATTTTCTTATTTTTTGTAATAAATTGAAACGGGTTGACTGCTAAACTTAAATAAAATGACAACTAAATAAAGCAAGATAGGGACAATATGCTGCAAGGCTACTTTTTTGGAAGGAGAAAAACATTTGCCAAAAAAATTTAGGTGAATTTTTGCCGGTTTTACTCCAGTATACGGGGTGAATTCGGCCACCACGGTTAATTTGATCCTCACAACAAACCAGGTGAGGTATACGCACAAATGTATTAGACGGTACCAAGGAAGCGCTCATATGAAGTAACGCATAAGCTATAATTATCATTTTTAAAATATTGTTTTTTATATAACGATTGACTTTTCCTGGACTTCTTTCGTCCATTTGCACGCTTGCCTTTCGTATGAAAAGTTATTGGCATATAATATAGTGTACTAGCTGAATTACCCGGCGTTGCCCGGGAAATTTCGGTTTTTAGTTCCCACTTCCCAGCCACTCTTGACCCCGCTCCCACGTCCGGGAAATTTCGGTTTACGCCGCCCTTCTCACCTCGCCTTACATCGGCCCCAACCCGGTCATATCGTGGGGTGCCCGGCATTGCCCGTGAAATTTAGGTTTTCGGTCCAACCCAGCTCACACCCTCCATGTTTAGGCTATAGCCAGTATTTTTTCGAAACCGCGTGCCAGAGGATCTGCCCTCAGCGATAAATGAGGTTAAAAATCAATCGGCTTGTAGAAAATCGATCGGCGAAAATTATTGCGTCTTAAATACTGATACATACGACTCGGTATATATGATATTAATTAATGGTATCTATTTAACCACGCGCTATAAGATCAAAATCAGCAATGACGTCATTAATGTATTGGTTTCAATCATCAATAGGCTAGAGCCTACATCGATGGTTTCAATCTAAGAATAGGTTCAATGGTAAGCGAATGGCGTCTTAAACACGCTCGTTAGCCTTCGGATCGAAACAATATAATCAAATGTTTCAAACTCCGGGAAAAGGTAAGATTTTGGATCGCGAACCCCCCCCCCAGTTTTCTTATGGGGTGCTAAAAAGTATTTTTTTTAATATTGGGAAAAATCGGTCGGGTGGATAAGAAGAAAATTGTCCACATAAATAGTCACTATTTCGATTTTATAGGTTTAGATGAAATGATGTGATATACATGTAGTTATATTTTAAATAAAAACTTTGTATATTGGTACAAAATATAAAGTCATTATATTAAAATAGGCACTATGTAATATTCCTAACATCTCACCACCCACCCTCGATAGCAATCTTAACGAGTATGGACTGCATTTTTGGATCATGATTTTGGATAACCAAATTGACAAAAATATCGTGGTTTGCTGAATAAGAAGCAAATAATTAACGTTTGAACAAGACTACCTTCAATTCTTAGCTTTTACCGTCTCAGTATGGACAAATGGATTAGTTTGGCTTTCAGCAAATTACACTCACATAAAAGCAAAACTATCTCGATTAACACACTTAATATGATATTGTGCGCTGGATGGCAGCATTAAAATCTTTCTTTACCCGCTGGTTTTCTTGAAATCACCCTGGCCGAATTTACCCCGTGGCCGGTGTGGCATGAAATTATGTCCGGCGTGAAATACTGTCCGACTTCGCCCACTTCCGTTGTCAGGACAGTATTTCATACGGTAAGTATGAAATCTTGTCCGGCATGAAATCATGTCCGAGTCCGGCCACTTTCGTTGTGGAAACAGGATTTACTATTACAAACGTGAGATATTGTCCGCGTTGGAGTTTCGTCTCAACGTAATATCAATAAGATATGCGAAATAATGTTCAATTGAAGCAGATGAGAAAACAATGGTGTGAGCAGTGGAATCATGGTTTTAAAGCACACAGCTTGTAGTCGGAGTCCCGATGGCGCTTGTTCTATTTTTATAAGGAAATTCCCATCGTGGAAAGGGGCGAACGGGCAATATGTTGAAACGTATGTAAACAAGTCTTAGAGTTGCACACAAATACAAAATTTAGGCTTTCATTTATTCATATCTATCTTTTCCTGTCTACTCCAGTCATCGAGACAAAGCAAAAGGGCTTTTGGCCAACACAAATAGCTCAGCGGAGTTAGCTGCGTTAGGTTTTGGTCTGTTTATTTTCCGGTTACATAGCGGTCATTATTGGAAGATGCTTAGTTTTTACAAAGCACAATTTGACCTGTTGGCGCTGCATCCTGGTTCAAGCTCCACCCTACCTGTGCGGGCTTTTTACTCCAGTCTCCGTTTCTGAAAATAAAGAAAGTAAACAGTCCAACGCCCAGAAACCCTGCGGCATATTCGTATTAATATTCGTATCCCGTTTCTCTGGGCCGTCTGCCCGCGGTGATTACCTTGTCCCTTTTGTCGTACCGCTACTATGCAGCGAAGAACATTTTCCGTGGTGGGTCCAGCTATCTGGAATGGCCTCCCTGCGGCTCTCCGTTCGTTTCCCCGTGACTCTAGTGGCTCTTTCTACCGTCTTCTCAAGACCTTTCTCTTTGACCAGGCCTGGGTTGGGAGCGCCTCTGAGTAGCGATCTTGAAGGGGCGCTATATAAATTTATGCGATTGATTGATTGAATAATAATAATGAGATAATAATACCCAATGCAATGCAAGACATGTATAATGTAGCGGAATCCAAATACGCGTACGTAGTTCACTTGCAGTTCTCCTTTTGTCAGTTATCGCTGTTGACAAATATTGATGCTGTTAGTAAATGCAAACTTATAGGTCTACTATAGATAACAGACTCGATTTTATCTGACTGTAATAGACCATTAATTTTATAAATTCATCTAAAAGAAAAAATATTCCGAAAGCGCAGCAAATTGCTTCTGTTTGCTATCATAATTTAAGTAGGCTACTTAAAACATAATTTTTCGGTAGTATCGAAAATCATAGACCTGCATAATTACACTTCGTATCTTAGTCATTGATCTACATTTTTATACTATTATATGTACCTAATTATAGAGTTCGATGCCTCAGTACGTCGTATAATTATCTTGAATATTTTGTGTCTTTCCCGGACAAGATTTCATGATGCCTTAGCTTGACAGTTGCTATCTGATGTCATCGGTCACATGAACCAATGACAGCGCTTTCCGGACACAATTTCATGCCGGACAACATTTCATGCCACACCGGCATTACCCCGGCTTCCCCTATAGGTCTAAGTTTCCACTTTCCTGGTTCTTGCTTTTTGTGCGTATAATAATAGCGCCGTCAAAGTCGTTAACTTTGATTTATACAAGATTAACACTAGGCCCATAAATATCGCAAATATTCTATGTACGGTACTCAATAGTCCAAGCTACACCAGTGTCCAATACACGCAGACATTAAGCGAATAATTATCTGCGGTTGTCCTGAGAAATTATTCGATATTCCTTTAGTAACCGGAAAACGCACAGAAATAATAAGGAATAAATTACATAAAACAAGAAGCTCTAAATTTCATCATCCATAAATTCTTTGGACACCAGGCTCATTATAGCCACAATGTTTCAGTGCTCAATAGGCCTATGGTATTGTGGATGCTTTATCGTTGCGGTCCTGTCTATAACAGAGCACAGTAGTTCAGTTGGGATTTAAAACTCACTTCGAAGTCATCTCTTATACAAGAAAGTTTCTGCCGTAGGCCCCTACTGAGTCTAACTGAAGCAAAGTTATTAAACTCAGATATTTAACATCGTTTACTATGCAGGGACCACTTAGACATCTTCACTTGATCGTTGATCTTTGTTCCCTTCTGCTGATTCTGCCTGGTAAGAAAAATTTTATTTGTTGTTTGAGTTTTTCACATAATAACAGAACCACTGTCTCATCAGTATCCATTTTAATCATCTGACCGTCCTGACGTAGGCCTACTGGTTGGTATCTACAGTTGGCCATTAATTCACTTACTAGATGGACAGGGGTGGATGAAGGCATGTTCGACATTTTCGGCCGAACAGAGGTCCACGCTTTGGCGTAACTGGCGCAAAAATTAGTTTATTATCAGTGGAGGTTCTACTGCAGAGCAAATCAGGGCAAGTGTCCTAGTAAAAACTTTGTGCCCTGAGCGTTGTTTTGCCATAAGATTGCCAGAATGTTTTCCCTGCCAAGAATTTAGTTGGGCTTAGATTGGAACTGCACGTGCGCGAGTGCTCTAGCTACATGTATGCCCTTGCCAAACAATTGTCTGATCATGAATCACTCTGAAATTCTTAAACCGTTAAAGGTGTAGGCCTGTACTTTAACACTGGACAGGAATATCATAAGACCTGTTAAAATTGTAAATAGGAAAGAACGAATCAATAATAGACGCATGTTGATTCGTTGAATATGCCACCTTTTGTGTCCTTTTGTCGTGATTCTGCACACACACCAACACACTCACACACACACACACACCTACACACACCTACACACACCAACACACACACACCTACACACACACACCAACACACACACACACACGCAAACTCACCAACACACCCGAACACTCACACACACATATAATTATAAGACCAAAAAGTAATTTTTTTCATATTAAGGAATATTATAATATATATATATATATATATATAATTATATAATACAGTGCTCAATACAATATGAATATCATGAATATGACACTGGTATGAAAGCAGCCTTTAATGCATAGCCATCATTTTAATGATTCTTAGGCGTGCAGAACACTTTTGATTGATGTAAACTTGTTCACAGTTAACTCAGCAGACGTCAACGTTGCCAATGGACATCCAGCGAAGCAAAGCTCAACCTATTTGGCCTTAAATGCGGGACTGGCCGTCGACGGAAAATATAATACGAAGGTTCTTAACCGTATTTGGCGCACGACATCGCAAAACTTGTCTCCAAATTTTGCGACACACCACGAGATATGATAACAATTATTGTTAAAATTAAAAACTGTAAAGTTTAACTAGTTTATTTGCTGAAACAGTTAATTGTCAAAATGTTAATGAATGAAAATGCTGATAACGCTGAAATTGAATCCTTTCCAGTTTCTACTTATTCTAAAAATTTAATATCTACCGATCTATGCCTAATTCTACGATTCTACGCGTAGGGCCTACCGTTAGGCTATCGGCTATAGCCTATATACAAGGTGGGCCAAAAAAGACCCCCTTATGGTTTTTGCCAATATCTTGACCAGAAGTAGAAATTTCGAAGTGAATTTTACAAGCTTAATTCATATTTACACGTGATGGCCAGATTTCATCAAAAATATCTCAAACAGAACAAAAGATCGTCTATATCACTTTTAGTGAGACTAACCGGCGTTTTTTGGCGATTCAAAAAAGTAACGCAACAAAAAGTAACAAAAACGATTTTGGTAAGTCACATCTCAAATAACTGTTGTGAAATGAACTTGATAGTCAGGCCCGCCGACAGAAATTCCGGGCCCCTGAGCTGAGCAGTTACGGGTCCAAACTATCTTTAGACTTATTGAGCAAATTTACACAAGACAAATTTAAAAAATAGCAGTGGGGTCTAATAGTGGGGGTATGAATGTACGCTGATGCTTGCATTTATGATTTTAATCAGTTCTTAATTTCAAGAACTTAATTTTCAAATAATATGGCAATCAGCAAGCAATTTTTCTGGATTCAACTGTAGCAATATCTCTTATAATCAGCTGGTAGTTCTCCATGTCTTGTCTGCAAACCTAAAAAATGCACTTCGGAAATGCTCTTTCTTCATCGCCTGGAAAACTGTTCGAATGTCTTGGAGGACCGTTTCTTATAAGCTTAATAGCAGCCTATGATTATCGTCTCAATTGTTTGTGTTTAGGCCTAAATGCGGACCCTGGCGGCAGAGTGCCACCATCAAAACAATGCCTCTTTACAGTTTCCATAATTTAAGCATTCTCACAATTCTTATTTACAGTGTCTTCATTTGGAATTAAGCTATTAACACCACAAACTTCATTTTCATCCATTCAGCTATGTGCGATCATCATCATGCAGGCACGTTTAATTCACTATAGAATCAACCGATGCATACGAGTAGAACTAACTATACTGGCTCTGATTGCCTTCTTTTGAGATTCTGGATTGAAATAGCGTGCGACTGTACCAGGGTATAGGCTTACCAACTTTTGCCTTTTCAAACTTATTAGCCTTTTCTTTTGTCCATGTGCTCCAGATTTTGTGTTTATAGAATATTCCATAGTTGCCAGATAAATTTATCATTTAGATTTTTGTTCACTTGTGATTGAAATCTGACAACGCATAATTTAGCAAAAGAACGTTCTGAGACGAAAGTGAGCGTGTTCTTTGGCAAAACACTGATAACTAAGGTAATGTGAACAGTTGCTTGAAACTTTAACAGTTGTAGCAGTGTAACAGTAATAGCCTATTAGGCTCTATTTAAAACAACATAAATCAGAAACAATAGGCTAAGTAATAAAAATTATGAGTGATTATAGGATGGGCCCGCCGCCCGTAATCAACATATGAAACACATTATAATCACTGTAGCCCGGACCCCCTCCGGGCCCCTAAAAGTCGCCAGGCCCCTGGGCATTTACCCCTGCCCCCCTCTCGGCGGGCCTGTTGATAGTGCTTCACAACTTGTGTTCAATGTGCCCACGACCAGTGCCAAAACTTCTTTTGAGTCTCTTTGCAAAGTTATTGATGGCTCTGTTGATGCGTTCCATAAAGCAAATCTTCTAATACCAACTCCAATGCTCTCATAAATTCCCTTACCGCTCTTGGTTATGACTGCAGATTGTGATATTTCCCCAGCATAGCTCTCCGCAATTGATTATCAATCCATCGAGTTCAAATCCGGAGACTTGGGACCATTGACTTTCTCAATGAAACCAGAACAATCAACATTGATCCGATCTCCTTTCATTTTACGGCAAATCTCTTTTGGACTTAGCTCTTAATTTTTTCCGTTTATCAGAGCAAATGTTGCTCTACCTTTATATCTCCAGGATCTTTCTCAAGAGTTGTCTGAATACACATTTTGTCTGTCATTGACACCTTGGCCATTTTCGTTTTTTAGAATTTAGAATTTCATTGCTTTAATAGCAAAATTATTAATCTGGCAGATTCCTTAAGTTTACCAACTTGATTGTTATCTTGCTAAGTGATTTCACAGTGACGAGCAGCTACGCTGGTACCTTGTTTCTTTTAAAAATAGCAATAATAATGATCTGGCAATATCAAGGCTTTGATAACAATTATTTTTGATGAGACTTTATAAAATCGCGTTTTTGCTACTTTTTGTTGCGTTACGTTTATGTATCGTCAAAAAACGGTGGGTGGTCTCACTCACTAATACTGATATAACTTTTGTTCTGTTCGAAATATTTTTATGAAATCTGACCATCATGCGTAAATTTGAATTGTGTTTAAACATGAAAAAATTTCATTTCGAAATTCTTACTTCTGGTCAAGATAATGGATATTGGCAAAAAACCTTAGGGGGTCTTTTTGGCCCACCATGTATAGCCTATATATCGTACGTCGTTCCCACGACTCTGCGTCAACATAGTAAGCCCGTTTATGGGATTTGTCTTTTGATCATATCAAAACGAGGATCCAAAGTTTTTTTAGGCGCAATGCATAAGCAGACTGAGTGGCATCACTAACTTTCCCATGTCATCAAGATTTTATTCCCAAATTTCCGTTTCCTTACGATAAGTTTTCCGCTTCGAATGCTGCAGTAATTTGCAAAAGTTTTCAAGCGTGCGGTCGTAAGCGTTCATATACTGTTTTTCAAGGATATAAAAGGGAGAGATTGCAGTACAATAGAATGGATGAAGAGAGTGGTATACGAATAATCACAAAATACGTCCATTGACAGCTAAAGTAAGAAAATGTAGATCTACATAGTGCGCCAAAAACACCCTAGGTTTCTTGCCAATATCTTGGCCAAAAGTAAGAATTTCGAAATGAAATTTTACAGTCTTAAAGACAATTCATATTTACACATGATGATCAGATTTCATCAAAATATTTCAAACACAAAAAAGTCACACCACTTTTAGTGAGGTCATCCATCGTTTTTTGGCAATTTAAAAACGCGACGCAACAAAAGTAACAAAAAACCAATCTAATTATTCTGGCCAATATCTTGGCCAAAAGTAAGAATATCGAAATAAAATTTTACAAGCTTAAAGACAATTCATATCTGCACATCAAAATATTTCAAACAGAACAAAGTTATACCACTTTTAGCGAGGTGACCCATCGTTTTTGACGATTCAAAAACGAAACGCAACAAAAAAGTAGCAAAAACACGATTTTTTATCATCTCAAATAATTGGTATCAAATAGCCTTGATATTGCCATATGATCATTATTATAACATAACATAACATAGGTTTTTTTATTGCTCCCATAAAAAACATAACATGATACAATTTCAAATCAGTAAGCTTACTAGGTAGGAATACAAAGGAAAGTCCTAAAGGGACCAAAGTCCCGCTAGCAGGGCCCCCTATGTACCATTATAAATATAGGTGGAAATTGGTAACATAAGCAGCGGGAGTCATCTAAGTTCAAAATGAAATTATACGCAGGCTATATATTGTCTAGTGTAAGGATATTTTAGGTAAACAAACAGAATATAGCGAATAGCCATACGTTTAAAGTGAGAAGGTGGGCACGCAAATGTTTTTTAAAGAGGAGGAGATTAGGTGCACCATGAATATCGATAGGAAGATTGTTCCAAACAGTTGGACCAGCTATCTTAATTGAAAACTTGCGGGTGTTGGTGTGAGCAAATTCCGGTCTATAGTTAGACGCTGTTCTAGTGCTGTAAGAGTGAATGGCCGAACCGGTGTTAAAATAGTTGGCAAAAGTTTGAGGTAATAGGCCATGCTTATAGCGAAACATAAATTCACCAGATTGAAATATTCTTATTTGATCTAGTTTTAAAATACCGTTGAGGGAAAAAAGTTGAGCAGTATGACACTTGTAAGAAGATTTAGTTATTATTCTAATGGCCCTTTTTTGCAGAATAATCAAGCGTGTAAGACATGAGGTATAATTCGAGGCCCAAACAAAATTCTTCTTTCTTTCTCCTCCGTCAAGTGTTCACCGACGATGAGGCTCTAACAAAACTTCTCCATTTCGGCCGGTCTCTTGCGAGTTCTATTGCCTTTCTTAGCTCCAATCCTCTGTCTTCTATGTCCTCCAGTACGTTATCTATCCATTTTTTCTTTGGCCGTCCTCTGCTCCTCGTTCCTTCCACTTCTCCGTGCAGCGCCTTTGCCGGCATTTTTCCGCTCTCCATCCTGATCACATGTCCATACCATGTTAGTCTTCTTTTCTTTATTCTTTCCACTAGTTTCATTCTGTCCTAGTTCTTCTCGTGTTACCTGATTCCGTATCTTTTCTCTTCGTGATCTATTCAGTAGACCTCGTAGCCATCCCATCTCCGCCACCAGCAGTCTTCTCTCGTCCTCCTTTTTCACGCACCAAGACTCTGCTCCATACATGAGGACCGGTAGCACCAGTGTTTCATATAGGCCTAGCTTGGTTTTTGTTCTTGTCGAGATGTTGCCTGATCTCCATAGTTTCCTTAGCTTCCCAAACATTGCTGACGCCAGCCCAATTCTTTTCCTTATGTCCCTTGTCGACTCTGCATCTTCCGTAATTACACCCCCCAGGTACACGAATTCCGTCACCTGCTCCAGCTCCTCTCCTTCCAAGTTGATGGTTATCTTCTCTTTTTTCTTACCAATTGTCATTGTTTTGGTCTTCTCTCCATTGATCCTAAGCCCGAATCTTTTACTACTTTCGTGTACCCTGGTCGTTAGCTCCTGCAGTTGGCTTTCGCTTTCCGCCATCAGATCAATATCGTCGGCGAATCTTAGGTTGTTGACTATTTCTCCATTTATTCTCACCCCTATTTCTGTATCTGCCAGCGCTATGTCCATCATTGCCTCCAGTATCAGGTTGAATAGGTATGGGGATAGACCGCAGCCTTGTCTAACTCCAACATGTACTCTGAACCATTCCGTTAGTTCCCCGTCTACTCTCACTGCACTTATCGTCTTACTATACAGGTCCTCCAGTAGTTCCACTAGCTCCTCCGGTATTCCGTAGTTCCTCATCACTCTCCATAGCCCCTGCTGCCAAACGCTGTCGAAAGCCTGTCTGAAGTCTATAAAGTTGTTATATATCACCTTGTTCTTTTCATAGTATTTCTCCGCTAGTTGCCTGATTGTGAATATTTGGTCCACTGTTCCCCTTCCTCTTCTGAAACCCGCTTGTTCCTCCCCTACTATTTCCTCCACATACTTCCGTAGTCGTTGTTGCAGGACTCTGGTGTACACCTTCCCAGGCACGCTTAGAAGGCTGATTCCTCTGTAGTTGCTGCAGATGGTTTTGTCCTTTTTCTTGTGTATGGGGACTATGATCGCCTTTCCCCAGTCCTCCGGGCATTTCTGTTCTTGGTATATCCTGTTGCACAGGGTGTGCATCATTTCCACTGAGCTCTCATCTCCTTCCCTTATCATTTCTGATGTGATGTTGTCTTCCCCCGGTGCCTTCCTCTTTTTTGGTTTTTGATCGCTTCTTCAATTTCTCCTCTGAGTATGTGACCTAGTTTATCCTGGTTGTTATTCTGTGGCATTTCTTCCAAGACCGTGATGTCCGTTGGATTCTCTTCGTTATACAGTTCCTCGAAGTAAACAGGAAAAGATACAACAAAATAACCAGAGAAATCAAAAAGAAGGCAAAGCAATGCAAAGAACAATGGATAGAGGAAAAATGCGCAGAGGTGGAGCATAGTGCAGAGAGACAAGACACCAGAGGATTGTTCAGGATGGCGGAGGAAATATGTGGCACGGTGAGCAGCGGATCGTCAGAATTAAGAAACAAGGATGGGGAAAACATAGAGGACAAGGAAGAGATCAGAGGAAGATGGAGGGAACACTTCGAGGAACTGTATAAACAAAATTACAATAAGCTAAATATGGGTAGACTATAATGAGTAATATAGGTTGGTTAGTATGTTAGTTGGCAGCTTATATGAGATACGAGACAAGATGCCTATATTTTTGGCCAGTTTAATAGATATTACGGAAATATGTTCCTATTTTTATTATTACTATTTAAAGAAGAAACAGGGTACCAGCGTAGCTGCGCGTCACTGAGAAGTCACTTAGCAAGATGACAATCAAATTGGTAAATAAGAAATCTGTCAGATGAATCAACAGGTCCATCAAGAACTTTGCAAAGAGCAGTGGCGTAGCTAGCTTTTCGTGGGCCCGTGTGCAGAGGTTCCGCATGGGCCCCTGCTTGGCCTTGTAGGGCCGATATCTTCGCGTTCACGCAATTAAGATCACTAAAAACTATTCAATTGCGTATTTGCTAACTCATGCAATAAGCCTACAACTCACAGAATAAACAAGAAGGCTGCACGAATGAGACAGATGAATCAAAGTAGCCTATATAGCCTAATAGCTGCAGTGATTTCTGAGTCGAAATTTAAAACCTATCACGTACGTTGCATAGGGGGGCTTATACTTATCCATTTATTAGGGCCTATTAGTGGGCCTTCTTAAAACAGTGTCATGGCATCATAGAGTTTTCTTTCTAGCACTTTGTTCAGCAAAAATGTCAATCATCATGAATCATGTATCAATTCTGGTCCATGATTTGCAATTTGCACACCAAAAAAGGTATGATCATCAATTTGTCACAGGCCTACCTAAAACTAAATAGACCTACATAAAAATAAGTTCAGCAATACTCCAATTACAAGTGCAAAAATTGGGGAAAATGGCCTAAGTGATTCCTATGATCCCTTATCCTGCTCAATTTTGGTTTCTCTCTGATTTTGAGGTGAGATATGAAAGGAATTGAGAGCAGTTTGAGAATTGTAGAAAAATAACTGGGGGTCAGACTATGATCCAAGTGGAGTTTGGTCGTGAAAACTGAAAATAAGACTAGAGATAGTTGAACCACTTCAAACCCCCGGCAATTCTCACCCTGGTTGAAGGAGATGTCAGGTCACTACCGTTACCAAATCCAGCAAAGTATGCCTGCCGGAATACATAGCATGCCTGTGAGACGTATGAGGTTTCTGCAGCGCACCGTTTAATTGCAATATACAAATGTGACATATAGACGGATATAGTCACACCTATCCTAGATAGCACAAGCACGCCCTTATACCCTCTGCATAGGAAAGCGAAGCAGCGAAATTAAAATCTTATGTCGGTAGGTTTCTTTCATGTTCTCAGATTAAAACTATAAGCTTATTGCACATAGTCTTTATTATCGTTCAAATACATGTACATTGTACACTAATGTCATCTTGCAATGTGACAGTCACGACTTGAGACGACAACATAATTAATATAGGATTTCGAATTCAGTTTGGTTTTGCCTGTCAACAGCAAGTCGGTTGACAGGAGCCAGTAAAGTAACGAAGTAGCCTAATGCAAGTGTTTTCACAAAAATCTCATCTAAAAAAATAATGTGATATATTAATTAGAATAGCCTATAATAAATAATTAATTTAGCAATCTGTGTGGGCCCCTGGAGGTCGTGGGCCCGTGTGCTTTGCACACATTGCACACATGGTAGCTACGCCACTGGCAAAGAGACTCAAAAGAAGTTTTGGCGCTGATGGTGAACACATTGAACACAAGTTGTGAAGCACTACCAACAGTACCAAGTTAATTTGACAACAGTTATTTGAGATGAGACTTAATAAAATCGTGTTTTTGTTACTTCTTGTTACGTTTCGTTCTTGAATCGTCAAAAAACAGTGGGTGGCGTCACTAAAAGTGGTATAACTTTTGTTCCGTTTGAAATATTTTGATGAAATCTGGTCATCATGTGTAAATATGAATTGTCTTTGAGCCTGTAAAATTTCATTTCGAAATTCTTACTTCTGCCCATGATATTGGCAAAAAACCTTTTTTTGCTGCGTTTCGTTTTTGAAAAAACGGTGGGTGGCCTCGCTAAAAGTGTTATAACTTTCGCTGTGTTTGAAATATTTTGATGAAATCTGACCATCATGATTGTGTAAATATGAATTGTATTTAAGACTGTAAAATTTTATCTCGAAATTCATATTTTTGGCCAAGATATTGGCAAAAAACCTAGGTTTTTTTAGCGCACTTTGTATATAGTATATGCCCAATCCAGGAATGACGAACTAATGCTGTTAGAAGTCGCGACACACGAATTCTTCGCGACACACCAACACGGCACCATGTTTATGCGACACACCGTCTGTCGATTCGCGACACATTAGTGACTAGTGTGTCGCGACACCTCGGATAAGAACCTCTGCTATAATACGAATTGACAGTTTGGCTCTTGCGCCCATACAAACGAGACTGGCGGTTTACCCAATTGGTGGCGTGTTGACCTTGGTCGGCCAATGTACATCAAGAACATCGTCATCACCAGTCGAAACGATAATCCAGGTTCTGGTAAGTATATAGGTCCCACCCAGTGGCGTAGACAATGGGGTTTTCAGGGGTTAAAAACCCCCATTGGCCTAGGGGTAAAGTTTTTTAAAGGTTATTTATCCACTTAAATAATAAAAAAATTGCTTGTAGTAACAATTGCTTGCTTACTTTATTCCCTTTGTTACTCTATTCCCTTTTTATTTACTTTGATACTGTTGGGTTGGTGTCAGAAATGGCATCCAGCCAGGCCATAAAACCCACAACCCCTTCAAAAATTCCTGGCTACGCCAATGGTCCCACCCAACGACCATTAACTTATTCACATGAAACTCTCTTGCACAACATAAAATCACGACTTTAGCTTGCAGCTCCACATAAAAAGGCAGTTCTAAATTATTCTGCGCAGCCACAGGCGGATACTTGGCCCCGACATTGCATGGGGAGGGGGTGATCGAGCGGCCGAATGCCGTTCTGTGAGGTGCGAAGCGCCGAGCAGGATGAGGGATTTGGAGAGGGGATGTGCCCCTCCCAACATCGATTTTTTTAAATTTTCACACTGCAATTTACTTTACCTGATGACTTCTTTAAAAACAAAAGTCAGCAACGACGTCCACGGGCCTCCCTTCAAAAGAAGGGGAGAATCGCGTCCCTCAGGGTTGGAGGCGACGGCGCCATCCAGGTCGTAATCCAGAGAAACCCATGAGACAGACGCGAGCGACGCCTTTTTAGTTGTAAAGAAGAGGTAAACATTGGCACGTGGAACGTGAGGATGTTGTTCGCAGTGGAACAGCTAGACGTTCTCCTCCATCAACTGGAGAAGGTCAGATGCAGTATTATGGGACTGTCAAAGGTGAGGTGGACAAGAGCAGTAGAGTTCGATAAGGACGGGTACAAGATAATTTTCTCGGGAAGGCAAGATGGTATGCACCAGGCGAGAGTTGCAATGATAATAAGGAAAGAGGTCGCACAACGAATGGCGAGGCAACAGTAGTACAGATGTATGCAGTATGCACCAACTGCAAGCTCAACAGAAGAGAAAGGAAGGTGCTGTTGAAGACCTTGAAGGAGAACACTCAATAGGATTTACTCCTGAAACACGTAACCAGAGGCGTAGCGACCGCCCTCCGTACCCTCCAACCAGAGGGGGCCCCGCAAGGAAGGGGGCCCCTAAAGTGGCAACAAATGTAAGATTATAACTAGGCAAGTGACATTTTTGACGCTATTGTACAATCCATGCCGGTTCTTCTGACAAAACGTGAGGTAAATACGGAATACATGGTCAGTGTAATTCTATGCATACATAAAATGAACCCTGTATTTTGTACAAAATAAATGCTGCATTCCAGTTTCAGCATTGTAAGGGGCCCGCCACCCGGACATAAGGCTCGGAGGGGGCCACGTTCTTTGTTGCTACGGCCCTGCACGTAACACATTGTCATCGACAAATTTAAAGTTGTACGGCTTTGACAACACACATTTCTTGTGATCCGACTTAATAATAGCACGGCTAGGTCTTGGGGTGCTACAGATGATGATGTAATCAGATGTTTGAAGCGTAATTCGTTTAATTCGTTCCCAGACAATATGAAAAACGCTGTGGGTCATATACACACAATTGACAGTATGACAGTAGGCCTACTTATGCCTGAGTTTGTTGAATCATGTGTACTGAAGCATATATCGGTAATGCACCACTACACAGAATTATTGTTTATATAGTAGCTTCAGATGGTCGCTTAGACTACTTTATCGCTGGGGTGACGAACATTACAGCTGACCCGGTGAGGGGATGCTACGCCCTTTGTGGCCAATATCCATTACCGGCTGTCGGTGGAGTTCAGCTCTATCTCCAGTGCAATCCAAGCACCACATCCGGTCAATACGTGATCGTTCAACAGCCAGCCAACGGAGTTGGTTACTTGTCCCTCTGCGAAGTGGAAGTCTATGCTGGACAAGTGAGACAAAGTAAGGAATTGTAATCTGTTCAGCGATCAACAGCTAACAAATATATTGTCCAAATTACAGATTTATGAAATGCCATGGAAAATCAGAGTTTTAGTCAATAGTAGGCCTACACGTATATAAAGTAGATTCAACTTAAACTGAAACTGTTATGTAGAGCATTGCAGAGGCAGCGAAAATTGTCAGTTTGTCTGTCTGTCTGTCTGTCTGTCTGTCTGTCTGTCTGTCTGTCTGTCTGTCTGTCTGCCTTAGGCTGTGACCTGTCTTTCTCCTGGACACTACATGTGACCCGATTCGTTCTCGTGTGCCATCTTTTCGTGCTTTGTGCATTAGACGTCGTTTCGATGGATAACGTTTTGCTGACAATGCTATAATTATTGCAAGTTGCCTTTGTCATTTAATTAACATCTGTTGTCAGCCCTCAGCTAATTTTACTAGTCGATCTCTAGAGCACGTATTAAATACATGTATCTTATTCAATTCAGACAATTATTATTCTGTCGCTCAGGAACATTAAGCCATCGGAGGGTTAAACGCTGAGTCAAAACAAAACTTTAGGCCACGTGGTTCGAGGATTGAAAATTTAGGTTCAAACGCAGCTGTTTGCACCAATGCCTCTTACACAGGGAGAAAAATATTTTGGTGGTATACCTTTATTATGAAATAACTGACCTTTAAGTTGCGACACATCAACTATTCTAATAGCCTGCCAATGGTCCTAACTGGTTTACGACGTAGAGCTAATTGCCACGTTCTGATTGCAGTCGTCCTGGAGAGTGAGCCTTTCTAACTGAATGAAATTGGACGATATATATATGTAATTATATATATAAACTATGGCATGATAAACTATGGCATGTAAATGTTTAGCCATTTCACATGATGAACAGGTATGCACTCCAAAAGTAAGGATGAAAACATATAACGATCATGTCGAAAACTTAACGTCTCAAGTGTTTTTCTCCACAGCCGATCGCTGGAAGAAAAACACGGACCAGAGACTGATGACAAACGGAACAGTCGTCCTGCAGAGGAAACGCTCCGCTCTGCAATGCATCGGTTCGTGTAAATCAGCAACAGGATGCGATTCGGTCAATTACTTCTCGATGGGGCAGACGTGTGAGATGAATTATCTTCCACGTGGTGCCATCAACTGCGACCTGATCAGCGCAGCTGGATGGGATTTGTGGACACGCGTCAGCGAATTCGTCTGATTGTTTAACGATACGACAACGAACTCTGCACAATGACGAACACTACAATTGTCCTCGGCCACAGCTACTATATGTATATCTTCCAATAGGTCCATTACCATCAATAGTGTGCCATGTGTTGTTATCGGATACAACAGCAAATGACAGAAAATATAGCAATCTCATTTAGAAAATATATAGCAGTCTTGATGGGACACAGTGGTGCAGCGGTGTAGCGGATTAATGCTTCGTAATTAAACAAACGAACCTATTAAATAATGCACTGTTTAATGACTAATATTAAGTAGGAGTCAAGCTAGACAATTCATTGGCGTATTTTATAGGTAATTGATAAATGAATTGTGGCTTAATATAATAATTATTAAAAACGCTTATGCAAGCTCTACACAGTCTACAGCATTTTTCCGATATACGACGGAGATCAGTGAAACAGCGTCAATGTTTTCGAGCAGACGAGAAAGGAGAAGCAGACGAGAGATAGTTGGAAGGTGAAGGGGAGTCAGCGAGAGATTTCGGAGCGAAATGGCCGTCATGGATAGGCCTAATTCTGGCGTCATTCTTTGGTAATTCCGGAAGATCTGACGATTGGTTTCGGGTGAGGAAAGCGACGCCCTGTCGGCTTATCCCACCGTCGAACTGTAAGACCTCGGGAACATGGTACCGGGGTAGGTTGGTTGAACTTTGCGAAGTTTTGTGTGACTCTTGACGAACGAACTTTGGGTGATTTGCGAATCGCATGAATCGAAAGTTTCGGTTGCGAACGAACTTTTGTAACGACGAGAAAAGTGGAGAAACTGCGACGACGAGGTGTAAGAAACGAGTATGCGACCTGGAGACGCCAGCGCTTACGAAACTACAACGAAGTGGAAGAAAACGTGTAAGTGGCTGTTTCGAGCTACAGCACTTAGGCTACTGAAGACGCAGCTACAGTTAAGTCAGGACCGACGGCAAGCTGGAAGAAAACGACCTTTCTTCTTCCTTCCTTCAGCCCATTCCCTGTGAGCTGGAAAATAACATCTAGCCTACATCCATACTGGAGAAAACCAATGTGGACAGATAAGCATCACAGCAATAATACTTAATTAAATAATACGCCACAAATAAGTAGATAGGATTTCTTGAATTGTGTTTTATTGATTGATATTGTTTTTTTATATTATATATTCAAATGAATCTCAGCGATTTCTTGTTCTAGGTCGTAGCCAACTTTAATGATGAATCACCCAACAGCCTCTGAGCCTAAGTTAACCCTTATATTCTAGAATCTAGATTAACAACCCAGGATACACGGGGTAGTGACAAGCGTTCACTACCTTTTGACCTGAGGGTTGCAGGTTCGAATCTACCTCAAGTCACTGCGTAGCTACCTTGTGCAAGTTGTAGCCTATTATTGTCTTTGAGGAAGGCAACAGGAAAATCACGTCGCTCATCCCCAGGAGCTTGTAAACAATGGACCTTCATTCGTGCATAAAACTTAATCCCCAAATTAATGGGCGGCGAAGCCGCCCCACAGGCGCGGATGGAGCTGGGTTTCGGGACGAAAAATCGAAATTTCCCGTGCAACGCCGGGTACCCCAGCTAGTAGCCTAGTTTTATAAGATTGTTCCGCCATATATGAGATAGTTCTGATCTGACTATCGTATAGTTCGAATCGTCTATAAGATTGGTTGTATTTGCCTATCTATATGAAGTCTGTAATCTTCTTTATAAGTCTTTACTGCCTTCTCTGCGAATGCCACTTGACGAGTATACAGTGTCATTGATCAACCTATACACTGACGTTGATGAGATTATAATAGTAACGAACAATGCAGCGCTACCGGAACTCCTAGTCTAGACTTCTCATGCAAGGTGAACACCTAGTGTCTGCTAATACTAGACTAGACATGACAGTCTAACGCAGAATGTACAGTCTAAGCTTCATGATAACCTGACTGCTATCCTGGCTACACCTCTTCTGCTCAACGTCTGTTCTCCTCGACTGCCTCTCCGATTCTGCTCCGCTGTCTGCTCTCCTCCTGACTTACTTTCCCTAAGTCATTGTAAGCAACCTGGTAACGGTGCTTCTCTATTGGTCCGTCCAATCCTGAATCCCAAGATTGCCATCATAAGAATCATGGTGTGGCCTCAATTCTACCTTACCTACTTATGCTAACCTATGAATTCGTTCCTTAAAATGGGAGGGGGGACCTTCCCACAAGATTCTGGAATGCAACATGTGAGATTCATCCATTATCTCCCTCTAGTGGTTTGATATCGGCTTGTCTTTGAAGACCGCTGCTCTATAGAAGTCGATGGAGGACTACAGCCATAATTCTTCATTAGGACATTGTCATCACATGTTCTCCTCTTTCAGATCCTAACTCTGAATCTAGGTTCCATGACCTGCTGCTTCTATCACTGATCTCTCTCTGGCTGTCTTTCTCACTCTCGCGGCCAGTGGGTCACTGGTTGATGTAGGCCTGGATAGTAGTAGTAGTAGTAGTAGTAGTAGTATAGTAGTAGTAGTAGTAGTAGTAGTAGTAGTAGTAGTAGTAGTAGTAGTAGTAGTAGTAGTAGTAGTAGTAGTAGTAGTAGTAGTAGCCTACTAGTAGAAGTAGTTGCTTATCGCGTTTAGATGTCATTAGAATTGACTACTTAACATAATTCTGGCAAATTCGGCGTAATGATCGTAAGATTATTGCAATTAGGGGCGCGGTGGTGTAGTGGTGGCGTCGTCGCCTTGAAGCCGGAAGGTTCGAGGTTCGAATCCACCTCGCCGCGTAAGGACCTTGGGCAAGTCCTTCACTCACAATTGCTCAGCGCTTCGGCGTGAAACTCCGATGCAGTGTCCACTCTGCATTCGGGAGCGCCTCTGAGTAGAGAGAGAGCTTGAAGGGGCGCTATAACAAGTGCACATACAAACAAACAAACAAATTAGAACAAGTTAACCGTATTTGGTTCAATATTATTGCAATAGATGATCTTAATATTAAGGTCTATCTCAGTGCCTTTTGCTCGTGCCTCCATCATGCAAAGTCGTGCTTTTTCTGTGGTTGGCCAAGATGCAGGTCTATGGAATGGTTTCCATCTTGAACTGCACCTGCTCCGTAGGTCACTCTCTGACACATTCTATTGACACTTGTTCTTTTTGGTCATGCTGAAGTCGAGAGAACCTCTGAGTAATTTTCTTGGCGGGTGCTATATAAATGCCTGAACAAATGAAAAATGAATTTTAAATTGTCATTATTATTTTGACACAATGCCAATAATGAAATGCCATCCGTCAGAAAACATTATTGTTTTTTTGTTGAAAAGCGTTATGATCAACAAAGGCAAAAGAAACTTGTTCTAGGCTAACTATAATTGCCATTATTATTGTTTGCAGTCGCAGCCTTCGATGGACATTCATTCCAAAATTTCTATTCTGCTTCTTCAGGGGTTTCTCAGAAACGCTCCCGACTCTATAGCACGGCAAAAATCACGGTTTTGAGTTTAGTAAAATAAAATTCATCAGTCATCAGGTGGCCCGACAAAATGTCGCACGACAAAATGTCGCCGACAAAATGTCGCGGACAAAATGTCGTGGAGACAATATGTCGCAGGACAAAATGTCGCCGACAAAATGTCGCCGACAAAATGTCGCCGACATAATGTCGCCGACATAATGTCGCCGACATAATGTCGCCGACATAATGTCGCGAGGACCTCAACCCAAATTCTCCCTAAGTGGAATAAATGGCTTCGATTTATCCAAAGTTTGAAGTATACCGGTACGAGGAGGTAGCGAACCAGGATTAAAGAAAACGGACCTGAGACAAAGCTTGTAGATAGTAGTCCCTATAAGTGCGTAGTTTATTCGATCTATCCGAAGTTTGAAGCATACCTAGTTAGTGAACCAGGACCTGAGAAAAAGCTTGTAAATAGTACAAATAGCGTATCAATTGCTTATCAATGGACGTGAAAGAGCAAATAAATACGAAAACAACGATCGATGAGAAGAGTAAATAAGAATCATGAAACTTCGTGTGTCAACAAACGGTCGGCAATGAAGCCCATGGGAAAATCTAGCACCTTTAGAAGGCCAATCAAATAACTCCGTTACTTGTAAAGGTAATTTCGAACCTCAAAGAAAAAGCCGCATGTAACAGGAAGCTTGAATAACGGCTTTGCCGCTTTTGTACCTATATAAAAGTAGGAGGATGAACCTCAGTCTTCGTTTGTGACCGATACTGCTAAAAATGCTGGAATTCGTGACTTCGCAAAAAGGAACACGAAAGCTGTTAGTTTCCGGATTTATCTTCATAAAGGAGCGTGATGGGGCAACCGGTAAATGAGAGTTAGTTCTCACAATTTAATTTTTTTAAATTTTTAGCGGACATTACTCACGGATTTTTTTGGTTTAATGTGTGTGTGTTGACACTACTAATAACTAGTGCATTCGATTGATTTATTAAATGGTCGATTTGTGCAAGAAAAATGTGTTTTACTAATTTACGATTGCGCCATTTTGTCGGCGACATTTTGTCCTGCGACATTTTGTCTCTGCGACATTTTGTCCGCGACATTTTGTCGGCGACATTTTGTCGTGCGACATTTTGTCATGGAACCGTAAGAGCCCCAGGAGTAGACGTAGCTCATTCCGGACAACTGGGCCAATCACGGAAAAGTCTCGATTCTGCATGATTGTAGTTTGTGCAAATGGAACCAGAAGAACGCCTTCCTGCGCAGACGGGGGGTCGGTGGCCACTGGCCTTGGATACCCGTGGATCAGCAGAGGTCTCGCAGCTAGCAACTCCGCCACTGGTTACACTCTGCCAGTGCCAGTCCCAAGCCGGGATAAAGGAGGAGGGCGTCGCTAATGGTCTTTGTTGCCACACAGTGACGTTAAACTGCAACTACTACTACTCTCGCAGCTAGCAGGCAGTCTGCATGGGCAGCACCAAGCTGACATCGCCGAACCAGAGCAGCGATCCTATGCCCAATGAGCTGCTGGGTAGGAACTTGTAAGCCAGTGTAATGTCTGTAGCATTTAGCTGGAGACATTGCACTAATTTAAGGAGCATAAGTCTCAGTTAAGGTACATTATTCGATTGGATGGGAGGCCAGAGCAGAGTGACGAGCAATAGTCAAGGCGAGCTGCAAGCCTGCATGCATGTGATGAAAGAATGGACTACATAGCGTGGTGACACCACTAGACGTCAGTGAATGGTGCAATTATTGTGAGAAGCTGACGTAGCTGATAGTAGGCCAACAGTCTCGAGCGAGACAGTGAATATGAGGAGCAAAAGTTTGCTCCAGCCTCCGGGTCCAACAGGTTACCAAGGTCACGGACCCCATTTGGGAAGGTGTAACTGGGGAATTTAGTCTCAAGTGCAGCGACCTCAAATTTAGCATGTAACTGTTGCTTACCATTGTCATGCCAGATAAATAATATTTAGTCTCAGCTGGATTTTGGCGTAGTCGGTCAGACGACATCCTTCTTAGTAGGGCAGCTAAGGTCTCACTCATGTCACGGATCACTGAGGTATCACTAGATCACAGGCAATACTTGTAGGATAGAAAACTATGGATGGAGGCAGGGGTTATTTTAAGGAATTTTCTCAACTGCACATAAATGACCTATTTTGAGACTGCAAGGACATAAGAAAGTCCTTGACCAGGGATTTGTCCCCAAAGTTGAAGCATCGTTTGGTAAGCGCTCGTTAATAATCTGGTGCTTTGCGCTTGGCCTTCGACTGGAGCTTTAGATGTTTGAATATTAAGAATTTCCGACTTTATAAAAATTCATATTAAAGATCAAAATCAATTGTTATGACAATGTTTTACTCAAAGTTCATCATTGCAAAATCTCCAAATGAATTAACGAATGAAATCAGCTAGACGTTCTTAGACGTTCCGACTTTTCAATATCCTTAATCGACTAGAGATCCCTTAAAGATTCCTTACAGATCCTCAGCTGTTGCTGGAAATTGGAAATAGCTCAGAAAGATTGTTAAGTGTAATAAAGTTAGATGATCCTATGTTCCTGGACACTTCCAAAGTTTCGCTAGTAGGCCTATGTAAGGGTACGTCTAAATGTTGCTTTTCTGCTCTGAAACCCTGGTATTAAGATCAACATGACATTGTTTTGCTAAAGCTAAAGCTAACAGACAAGATGAGATATTTCCCCCAAAAATAAAATCTTTGAGCTAATTTCAAATTTTGCATAAAATATAACCCACCAACTGCAAAATACGATGTAAGGCCGATAAATATCATTAGCAAACCTCCCAAATGGTCATTATTGATCGATAGGCCTATACTGTCACCCACATTAACACGAATATGTACTGTTTAGGCCAATAGCAGTTTTAACCAGGAGCCGCGTCGCCGATCTACATGTAAATGATATTTTACCACACCATGACTTGGCTTAGGGTACGACTGCTGGAAATTTTATATGCTACAAGATCTGGTGTCATTCATTCATGAGAACCAGAATGTGTGTGCGAACATAGCCGCAGACTTGGTCCTGGGTTTGTGGAAACGAACGAGCGACCGAAGAACAATAATTTCTAATGCACGAGCACCTAGCTGGGTAGGGGTTTTGGAAGGTGATGTACTAATCCCATTTTCGAATTTTGTTTCATTTCCACACTGCACTGGTGGTATTCTAAATTGTAATTTACCGAGGTTGCTCATCATTTCAGTGCTGATAGTCATGGTTTAGGACTTTAATAAGTGTCCCGTCCCATTGTTTAAATATTTTTTACAACATTATAATGGCAACTTGTAGACTGTGATATTTAAAAAATTGCTGACAAATTTCACGCCAAAAGGCATGTTTTGAGACTTCAATAAATGCCCCTCCCCATTGTTTACATTTCTGAATTTCCACACTGTAACTGTCATCTGAACAAAATTGCTCTTTTTAAATGCTGACATCTATGGTTTTTAGAGTTTAGAGAGTCTCCTCCTTATTGTTTAATTTTTTTCATTTGCACGCTGTTAATCTGTCATTTAAAGCTGTCATTTGAAAAATTACTCATAATTTTCTTTTCTCGTCCATTGTTTGAAAAAAAGTCATTTGCCTACGGCTGTAATAGCATTTTAGGCTCTTACCTTGACAAATTCAATCATAATTTCAATTGGTACTCAGAGACGTAGTTTAAGACTTGAATAATTCCCCATACCTGTATCTTAAATTTTTTAATTTGCACAACGTAATGATGGCAGTTTAGGCTGTCATCTGTATCAAAATTGATAATTATGGACAAGCAGTGGATAACACCGTAGAAATCTATAATAATGTTTGTGATTATTTTTGAAATATTTGGGGGGATATAAGATATAAGCATCTCCGTCACCACAACAAGTTCCGGGTTCCGTTCCTCAATCCTATCCCATCTAAGTCTACACCCCTGTGCGAGATGCTAGTTCAATAACATAGGTCTACGTGTATCTTTCAGATTCTGAGGATGGTGATTTTTGGATGGAATCACATAAACTCAAAAAGGGTGCGTGTAATATGGGGATATAATTATGGAGAATTTGGAAGAAAATTTGAGTATGCATTGATCTACAATCCTACATCATGTATGTATGTATTGGATAGCCTGTGTGGCTGAAAGGATAGCTCAGTCTGCCTGTTTAATTATTTTCTTTTCATCGCCTGTCTCCAGTTAGATACTTGGGTTGTTATATTATAGTAGACTATTTTGCTTTATGCGTCCGGCTGTTAACGTCCCTTCCTGCTTCAGCTTGTTAGAGTAAGCGGCAAAAGCAGGAGAAAGTAGACTACGATGGCCAAGAAGTTGTCATTATGGTATGAAGGATAACCACGGCCTTTACAACTTCATCAGGATATCAACCTACAGCAGGCCTTGAATCTGCATCCGCCCATACATTTAGCCTACTGCAAGTTCTTCTGTCTGCAGCCTATGTGTGATTTTTAGCAGAACCTTGTCTTCGATTGCATCACCCATTTCCCCCGCTCTTACTCACAGGCGGAGACCTGGGTGGAGACTTGGCGGGGGGACGGAAAGACGCAAGATTTTTTGATGGCTGAGTGTCGCAGAAAAATTTCCATCTTTTGCCGGTGTCGCGTGACAGAGTCACCCCCTAAAAGTATCCCCCGGAGACTTTATTTCGAAACAGATTCTCCCCCGTAGGATCTGTTCCAGAATAAATTCGCCCCGGAGAGTATATTCTGAAATAAAGTCTCCGTGGGGAGAGAATATTTCCGCCGTCCACGAAATAAAGTCTCCCCCGTTCAGCGTGAAATGGGCTACAGTTGCATCAAATTTAGAGAGGACCAGGCTACAACGGCGGATCCAGGGGTGGCCAATCCGGCCATGCCCCCCCATTTAAAAATTGCATGGAACGTGCCCCCCATTTGGTTTCAACAAGCCATTAAATATATGCAGCGGGAGAGAAAAACAGGACATCAGGTCCCTCCCATTACAAAATCCCGTGGCCCCCCGTTCGATTTAGTGGTTGAAACGGTATCTTCTTTCCCGAAAAATTGGTCGATGACTAAAAAAGAAGGTCATCAACTTTTTTGGCGGATGACTTGGTATCTTTTTCCCGGAAAATATTGGTCGATGACTAAAAAAAAGGTCATCAACTTTTTTTCGCGGCGAAAATTAAATTTTTTGCCCTGTTCCGCCAACAAGACCGAACATTTTGGCCCCCCCCTTCGAAACGTTCTGGATCCGCCGCTGGCAGGCTAAACGGTTAGTTTACGTTGCCAGATTATATAACAAGAAAACATATAAAACTTTTACTTCAGAAAATTTCTTCCATTACAGAGTTTCAGGGGAGACTCTGTTTCGGGGGGACACTTTGTATCAGGGGTAGACTTTATTTCGTGACACCGGCCAAAATTTCTGACGACCTGCGAAATCTCGAACAAATTTCTATTTTCACCGCCAAAAAGTTGATGACCTTTTTTTTAGTCTTGGCGCTCAACGATTGGGGGGGGAGACAAATGCATGGGCCGTCCCCCCCAACACCTTCGTTGGGGGGGACCGGTCCCTTGTCCCCCCTAGGTCTCCGCCCATGCTCTTACTTCATTCACACGGGTGACCTTCGCCGTATCGGTCTAATGCCTGACTTGAAAACTGCATGTAATCACCATATCTATTATAGTTCACGCCAAATTTCAACAGGCCTGCTCTTTTCCTGAACATAAATATCACCCAAATAAACCGCCTCAAAGAGGTTCACTTTGGGCTGTTACTATCATGTTTGTGTCCAACTTTTTACCACTAACTTCTCGTCGGTTCTCACAACTAGGCAAAAAGTAACTGCACAAGATCTGATTTTCAACTGCACAAATCTCTTTCCCAACTACACACTTTGTGTCCAGCTGCACGTTAAAATAACCCCTGGATGGAGGGTTGACAGAATGGTTTGAAATCAAAGTGGGAATAAGACAAGAATGTCGAATGTCATCAGATCTTTTCAATAAATTTACTATTGGAAATAGTAATGAGACTCGCAAAAGGACAAAAAGAAATAAGAACATACATCAATGGACGATCAATAGACAATTTGCGATTTGCTGATAATGTCGATCTGATAGCTAGCACAAGTCGGAAGTCTGAACCTATAGGAGCTTGCGAACCGGGTAGACAGCAGCAGCAGCAGCAGCAGCAGCAAAAGAAGAAGAATGTGGCTAAGAATAAACATAGAAAAAACAAAGACCATGGCAATCGGAAAGGAACACGAGAACCTAAAAATAAAGATAAGAGATGAAACATTAGAAGTTAGAACAAGTTTTGAAATTCATATACTTAAGAGGAGTAATAACAGAAGATGGCAGCTGCACAGAAGACATCAAAAGGAACTGTGGACTAGCGTGCACAGCGTTTGGAGGATTAAGCTAAATGTGAAGGGCAAAAATGTCTCCACCACAACTAAAATGAAGCTTTAGGCTACCATACCGTGGTGGAACCTGTGTTATTGTATGGATCAGAATGCTGGACCTTGAGGAAAGAAGATGAAAGGAGACTACTGGTGGTGGAGATGAGTTGGCTAAAGAGACTCAAGGGCTTAAGCAGAAGAGACAAGATCAGAAACACAACAACAAGAAAGGAACTAGGAGCAGAGGAAACAGTAGTAGAAATTATACAAAAGGGAAGACTTAAGTGGTATGGTCAAGTCAAAAGGATGGATGACAAAAGATTACCACTCGCGACCCTGCATGGACACGTTGAAGGAGAAAGGGGTAGAGGGAGACAAAGAAAGAAATGGATAGACAATAGCCTATCAAGGAAGATTTGAGATGCAAAAACACGAACTTGACCATGGTGAGCGAAACTATCAGGGACAGAAGTCACAGAACACCGTGGAAAAACGTCATAAGGGCCTCATCGTCAGGAAACTGATGGAAGAGAAGAAAGAAGAAGAAGAATTGTAGGATATTGGCCACAAAGCGGATAGGATCCCCTCTCACTGGTGCAGCAGTGCTGTTCGTCATACCGACAAGGAAGTAATACAAACGTTCAGCTGTGCATAAATGAAACAATCAGTATATATCACACTCACAATAATTATCAGCTCTGAAAATATGATTGATTATGTCTTATATATATTTGAAAATTGAGTCACACTCATAGTTTGATTTGTAAAACAGCACTGCTGCACGCTTTAGTCTGCTTAGTGCTAGGCCAAAGTCTGAAGAGAAAATGAAACCAAAGCAATATTCTATAAGAGAATGGTTTCAACCGCTGGTGAATAGGCCTATTTACTCGGTTGGCCATTTCAGTTGTTTTATCGAATTTTCTTGTCGTCTTATAGCCTGACCCGCCGTGCAGTTGGCTAGCAGCACATTCATTACACTAAGACGTCATCAACAGTCGATAGTCGCCAAGTAACGACCACCGACTGCAACATTGACTGTCCGGATGAAGGCAGCTTAAGCTAAGGTATTGAAATATTCCTTTGCTATGGTAGGCTTAGTATGTCAAAGGTTCGGTTAACACATTAGTTTAAGTATTGTATTGTCTTGTATCTGGCCATTTATTAAGCGCTTCTGGGAGTAAGAACCTCTCAGAAGCGATCCGAGTGCGTGCAACCCCGAGAGAAAAGGCAGTTGTTTAGAGACGAGAAAACGATGACGAAAGACCAAGTGAAACAAAGGCGCAAACTAGCTCAGAATGGTGAGACGGTTCCACGACAATTGGTCTACAAGCAACTCGTCTAACGACAACTCGTCTACAGACAATTGGTCTAACGACAACTCGTCTACAATGATGAAATAGAAGCTGGATTTATGAATAAAACGTTAAGTGGTTTTCTAGTTTAAATGGAAGTTGGATTGATGATTTTCATTCATGTATTTCAACATGCATCCGGCTTCTATTTCAGATCCAAAAATACCTTCCATTTCTCGCTCGTTATTTTAGTCAATCTTCTATTTCATGTATAAAAATACCCTCATCCGGCTTCCATTACTTAAGCGTTTTTTCATCAATCCAACCTCCATTTCACCTGTAAAAACCTTTCATCCAGCTTCCATTTCTCAAGCGCTAGACCAGTTGTCTGTAGACCAGTTGTCGTTAGACGAATTGTCTGGAGACCACTTACCGTTAGACGAGTTGTGGCGACACCGGTGAGGGTTCGGTGAGACAATGTGGATTAAAAATTGTTATTTTTTATGCTTGTATTTTGTTTGGCCAACAATTGTTCATTCGATATGTACCGGTAGTGTCGATCTTTTACGAAAAAATTCTTTGGACAAACCCCTCGAACCATAGGCTGCATGTAACTCATAATGATAGTATAAAATGTAAAAGCAAGGCTGTTTTGCATTTTTCTTTCCAAAAGTCATCAACGATTAACCTATTCGTTAATTTGCTAAAAGTATCAAATAGGTCTGCAGAATGTTGCGTTATTACAAGGACGCGTTAACCATGAATTTGTAGTTAACAAAAAAATTAGAGAAGTCTTTTGTTCGTTTGAATTTCTATAAGTCAACTACGATTATTCAAATTTGTCTAAAAGCTTTTTCTTGACATCGTGTGTATTTCAGGTTTAGGCCTACTACAAATGGTCAATAACCTTATATGATAGGGATTATGAGCCTATTTGCTATTTATGGAAACTTTTATTCTTTCACCATTAAAACAGACTTGATGAACCGAAGTTCATTGATCGCTATTGTCATGCAGAAGCAAAGCTATTTAGCGACGTCATCCGATTTTTAACGATGTAGAGCTACATTCTGTTTTTAAGCATTGCGCTCAGCACAATCACAGCTGGCGGAAATTTCGACCCTCTAGCAATTGACCGATCCTTTTGTCGGTTAATGCGCAGTATTGTTGTCAACCGTCTCAGTCACATTTACTCTCTAGCAACCTGTTCACGAGATGGGCATTTAGATTCAGCAATTGATGCATCACGAACATCTCAGAGCGCTCATTGTACTAGATTTCCTGTCATCCACCATATAACTGAGACAATCGTGACATGCGTAAAGAGAAGTAGAATAGGCGAAGAGCTTCAACTGACTATGTTCAGTTTTGTAAGCCTGTTTCATCTGTGGATCATTTGGTAGATATACGTTGTAAATGACATTTGAGACATATAAATCTCAACACGAAGTCTGCAGAACGCGATCACTTTCTCAAAGTTACCGGAGCAGAGAAACGGACGTTACAGATGCTTATCTGTAATCTGTTGGAGTGTATTCAGGCACGAAGCACCACGATGTGTAGAGTATTTTTCTATCCTTTGATCCTCCACCTCCCAATTCCCGACCCAGACGACGCCCACCTTAGTTAGTCCATCCCCTCTGACCCCTATGATAACTCGACCCGGACCACCTATGGACTGCTCTTAAGGACAACCTTTTTGACACAATGCAGCGCTCCTGAATAAGCTGGTGTCTCACGCTTGACTTTCCAGTAGCGCTTTAGAAATTTGGAGATTACGATTACGATTCTAATTGAGAATGCTGTTTCTGCAACCAAACCGTGAACATAGCATACACCTGATTGAGTTACCATCAATAAACTGACCAGTCGCTGCTGCCAACAAGAATAGTTTGTTGATCAGAGCTGTTGAGAATATAGAATAGGTGCAGTGGCGTAGCTACCATGTGTGCAATGTGTGCAAAGCACACGGGCCCACGACCTCCAGGGGCCCACACAGATAGTTGAAATAATTATTTATATATAATAATTAGTAATTCACAATATTTTATGGCAGGATAATGTAGTTTTTGTGAACAAACTTGCATTAGATTACTTCGCTACTTTACTAACTTCTGTCAAACGCCGTGCTGTTGGCAGGCAAACTAAACTGAGTGTGAACTCCTTTTAAAGTATGTTTTCGTCTCGATTCGGCTGTCAAATTGCAAAATGACATTAGTGTGTGTGTGTGTGTGTGTGTGTGTGTGTGTGTGTGTGTGTGAACGATAATAAAGAATAGGTCCAATACAGTTATTTACTTCTTCATTTCCATTTCTATAGCGGCCCTTCAAGCTCGCTACTCAGAGGTGCTCTCAACTACAGAGCGGACACTGCATCGAAGTTTCACGCCGAAGCGTTCGAGCATTTGCGAGTGAAGGACTTGCTCAAGGTCCCTACGCGGGTCTTTGAGGTTGGATTCGAACTTGCAACCCTCCGGCTGCAAGACAACGAGCCACTATACCACCGCGCCCCAAGTTGAGAACATGAAACGAATCATATCGGCATAAGATATATAATTTCGTTGATTCGCTTTCCTATTCAAAGGGTAGGGGTGTGCCTATGCTATCTAGGATAGGTGTGATAATAATTATATGTCCGTATATCTACCACATTCGTGTATAATTAATTTTGTAGACCTTATTAAATAGTGCGCTGCAGAAACCACATACTTATTACCTGTACAGGCACGCTCTTGCATTCCGGTCCTTGCTGGATTTTACAACGGTAGTGACCTGATATCCCCCTCAACCAGGGTTAGAATTGCCGGTATTTGAGGTGGTTCAACCCTCGCTATATTCTTTCTTAGGGTCACATAATATATATTATAGTTATGTCGTCTTTTCACCTTTTCACAACTCAACTCGACGTAAATCATAGCCTATTATAGTCTAACCCCAGTTCAAGGGCGGATACAGAAACTTTCGAAGGGGGCCAAAATTTTCGGTCTTGTTGTTGGGACAGGGAAAAAATATTTCGTCTTCTTCACCGCCGAAAAATCCGATGACTTTTTTAGTCATTCGTCCAATTTCAAGGAAAAAGAATGAAAAAGAATACCATTTTGTCCGCCAAAATAGTTATATAATATATATATATTATATAATGACAGGGGCGGATCCAGGCCCCTCCCATTTCAAATCACCATGGGACGTGGCTCCCCATCCAAGGTGGCCCCCAAAAAATTTTCAGGGTGTCAGTCATGCACAGGAGAATTAATGTATAAATGTAATTAAAATCTATAATAAAAATAATGTATAAATGTAATCAAAATCTAATCTAAGTCTCTCACGCAATTGCATTGTATTAATATAAAGCATCGAAATGAAACAGACTTTCAACAGTATCCAACTATGATTTATGGCATGCAATGTATGTTATTCGTGTATTCGTAGTAAATTGAAAAAACATTAACACCAATTAACACAATAACTAAGTACAACTAACTATTAAATACAAATCAAGTTAACACTAACAACAGTGTTTGGGATGTAATTTATTTTTTGCAGATGCCAAAAAATTTCAGGGCGAAACATGTTAAGTTTTGAGTTTAGCCTATATGTGCAAGAAAATGCGGTGAATGATAACACATGTTTACTCCTTGTTTTATTTATATCTTACTATATATCATTCAGTAGTGGGAAGTATTTTATTTATTCTAGTCTTAAAAAGTCATCAGTTTTTAGAAGGAAAATTGAACACCTTTTTGAAGATTTCGGACGGAAGAATAAAAAGTCATCGCCCTTTTTAGACGAAATATTGAACACCTTTTTTAAGATTTCGCACGGATGACTACAAAATGTCATCAGTTTTTTGGGATGCTAAATTGAACACCTTTTTTGAAAATTTCGCACGGAAGACTAAAAAGTCATTACTCTTTTTAGACGAAAAATTAAACACCTTTTTTAAATATTTCGCACGGATGACTACAAAAGTCATCAGTTTTTGGGATGCGAAATTAAACACCTTTTTGAAAATTTTGCACGGAAGACTAAAAAGTCATAACTCTTTTAAGACGAAGAATAATAAATACTTCGAATGAAAACAGCTCTTAAGTGCTGTAATATGCCGAGCAAATTTCTGTCCAGGGTAACGGCCTCTGTTGTCATAGACCCTGGTCAAATCTGGATCCTCCTCCTTGATTCTAAATTGAACACCTTTTTTTGAAAATTTCGCACGGAAGACTAAAAGGTCATCACTCTTTTTAGACGAAAAATTAAACACCTTTTTTAAGATTTCACACGGATGACCAAAAAATGTCATCCGTTTTTTGGGAAGGAAAATTGAACACCCTTTTTAAAGATTTTCGGCGGATTACTTAAAAAAGAACATCTAGTTTTCGGGAAAGAAGTTTTTAAGTAAAGTCTATATTTATTGAGACCTTGTGGCACTCTTATAAGCACTGAAAAGTACAGCTATTTTGTTAAGATAACAGCTTAAAATGCTACCATTGCAATGTGAAAATTCAAAAAGTTTCTGGTGGGGAGGGGCATATCCCCTCCCCACACCCTTCCCCTATCCACTCTCGGCGCTGCTCGCCTCATGATTGTCTTCAGACGATCAATTATCTACCCCTCCGGAAACCTCAATCCCCCAGAGGTGGGGGCTAAATTAAACTCTGGTTTCGGCCAAAAACGACTAAAAAAGTTAAATTTTTCGACCCCAGCCCAAATTTTTTTTGGCCCCCCCTTCGAAACGTTCTGGATCCGCCACTGTATAATGACCTTTTTTAGTCGTCAGTCATCATTGTTGGGAGTAATGTTATCCTGCTTTTCTCTCCCGCTGCACTTATTTAATGGCTTGTTGAAACCAAATGGGGGTCATGTCCCATGCAATTTTTAAATTTTTAAATGGGGGCCATGGCCGGATTGGCCCTTCTGAATCCGCCTCTGCCCCAGTTATATTTTACAATTCTCATAGGCCTACTGCTCTCAACTCCTCTCAGCTCTCACTCCACAATCAAGGAGACACCAAATCGAGCACGTGTGGACCAGGGTCCTAGGGAATCACGTAGGCTACATGTATTTCCCCATATTTTTGCACTTGCAAAGAATATTGCTAACCTCATTTTTAGGCATTATAAAAAATTGATGCTTATAAATATTGTTTTGGTGTGCAAATTGCAAAATCATGGACCAGAATTGATAGATGATTGACTTTGTTTGCTGACCAAAATACTAGAAAGAAATCTCTATCATGAAATGACACTGTTTTAAGTAGGCCTACTTGTTAATAATAATAAGTGGATAGTTAAGTATGCAACGTGATAGATTTTAAATTTCTACTGAGAAATCACTGCAGTTATAACACTCTAATTTATCTGTCTTATTCGTGCAGGATTCATGTTTATTCTGTGATTTGTGTTGCATGTGTTGTGTCTAACGGCAAATGCCATTGATTAGTTTTTGTGATCTTAATTGCAAGAACGCGAAGATATCGGTCCTACAAGGCCAAACAGGGGCCCATGCAGAACATCTGCACACGGGCCCACGAAAAGCTAGCTACGCCACTGAATAGGTGTCCGAAGATAGACCCTGTGGAGGACCAAGTGAGGCCGTACCCTGTATGACCTGATCGTGTGGAACAAGGTTCAACGCTGTTTCCGTTCAGAGATAGGCAAACGGTCTACAACATTGCAAGAAGTTGCAAGGTGCATTATAGAAGAATGCCTTGGCTTGACATATAGCCTACATGCCTAGATCGGGAGACCATATTATCCACTACATTACTTCAGCACTAAACGCTGGACAATGGACAATAGTCTTGCTTAGAGTGCTAGAACAAGTGGTAGGGTTGCCTAGAAACGCCACTCTAGAGGACGGAACACAAGTGTTGGTGTGGCTGCTCGTATTTGGCAAATCTTTTAGAGCCATATTGCCTCGTATTTCAAATGCTGGTAGATTTAAGGTTTTCTTACAATTTTTTTATTAACCGACAACATCTTCATTGTATGCTGTAGGCCTACCACTTAAGTTTTCTGGGGGGAAAACAGCGATTCATTTGGTATTTGGTAGACTGCATGAGATTCCAATCGTCATTGTGAGGTTCGAAAAATCATTTCTAAGCAATAGGATCCCAGGAGTTAGACTATATAGCAAACGTGTTTAGATCTAGTGCATTGAAAATTATAAGAGGATGCAATGCAACAAATGTTTTCCTTAGTCACATGACTGTTTTTTGAGATGCCGCAAGCATAGGCTACCAGAAGTTCAGTTCTAGCGATAATAGGCCTACTAAAGCCTGTTTTCATTACCTTTCAGCGGACAACATATCCGCAGATATGAGCTCAACGGACGATCTCAAACAGTATGCCGTATATCTCTGGATCTTTCTACAGGCGTTGCCAAACATTAAAGGTTCTTTATTTATTAAAAGTGCCATAACGTATGTTATGTTTGAAATATTTTTGATGAAATCTGGCCATCATGTGTGCAAATATGAATTGTCTTTAAGCCTGTAAAATTTCATTTCGAAATTCTTACTTCCGGCCAAGATATTGGCCAGAATAATTAAATTGGTTTTTTCTTACTTTTTGTTGCGTCGCGTTTTTGAATCGTCAAAAAACGGTGGGTGGCCTCACTAAAAGTAATATAACTTTTGTTCTGTTTCATATTTGGCGATGAAATTTGGCTATTGTACGCAGATATGAATTACCTTCAAGCCCGTAAAACTGGATTTGAAAAATTCTTATTTTTGACCAAGATATTGACAAAAAGCCGTAGGGGATTACTTTTTTTGGCGCACCCTGTATATAATTATAATGCATCGCTTGCAGCTGTCTAGCGACAATGTGTCATGACAAAGATTATTAGTGTCACCCTCCTCCTTTCTCCAGGCTTGGGACTGGCACTCCCAGAGTATACTAACAGTGGAATAATTGCATGCACGCAAATATAGACTATGCGCACATGCACGCATACATGTACAACATACGTACACACGCGCATTTAAGTGAAGGACTTGCCCAAGGTCCCTACGCGGCGACTTGAGGTAGATTCGAACCTCGAACCTTCCGGCTTCAAGGCAACGACGCCACCACTACACCACCGCGTCCCACAGAGATGTATATATACACACACATATATATATATATATATATATATATATATATATATATATATATATTCGTTTCATTCATGTAAAGATACAGTTTGACACATCGCAACCTGGCACCCGTATTATACAATAGTTCGGTAGCATTAAGTAGGCAAAATGCATGCATATAATATGCATTATTTATTTTTGAATGCCTGTGCGACGTGCGTACTGTATGTATTTATAAATGTATGGAAGCATGCATGCAAATATATAAATATGCGCAGCTTTATATAATTATAGGCTACACGTTCTACTTTATGAGTAATATCGTTCCAGGTCACAGGCATAGGCGGAGACTTGGTCATGACTCTGCATGGGGAGAACGACATAGTGGCCGCAGGATGATCGCCGAGGCGAATTGGCGAGCAGAGGATGGGTTTGGGGGAGGGGATGTGATCCCAACATCGAGATTTTTTAAATTTTCACACTGCATTGGTAGCATTTTGGGAAGTCATTTAAACGACATTTCCGATAATTTTATTGCGGAAAGAATTGATTTGGGACTTTAATAAATGCCCAACCCCATTGTCTGATTTTATTTCTATGTTGTAATGGTTGACTTTTAAGCTGTCATCCTCATAAAATCGCACATTTTTAAATGCTGATAGCCATGGTTTAAGACTTTAGAAATTGGAAGTTTAGAGTATCGCCTCCCAATTGCAAATTTTTGGATTTGCGCAGTGCAACCGTAGCTTTTAAGCTGTCAATGTCATCTTAATTAACAAAATTACCCATGATTTCAGTGCTCAGAGACTTAAGATTTCAATAAATGTCTCCTCGCATTGTTTAAGAAATTGTTTATTTGAACACTGTAGTGGTAGCATTTTATGATGTCATTTAGGCTAAACAAAATTGCTCGTTATGGATATACAGTGGATAGGCTAACGCTGTAAAAATTTATAATGATATTTAAGAATTTTTCCGAAATACTTGGGGCATAATTATAAGCATCTCTGCCGCCGCACCACAAACTCTGAGGAGGGGACCTCCCCGCTGTCCACCCTTAAGTCTCCGTCCATGGTCAAGGGACCGACGAAAGCAAAATTGTTGCTTTGCTTTAGAGTAAGGAGGTCGAGGGATGATAAACACGATCGTCGAGCGAACGTATAGGCTACACTTGTGGCTATAGTAACAGACCGTGGTCTCCTATATAGGCCTACCCATTAGACTATAGAATAATAGAAGGCTTTCTTGAGACAATCAAAATTAAGACTTTAAAATGGGTCAGGTCTTAGAAATTTAGGCTGCGTTAAAATTCATGCTTAAGCGCACATTTTAAATCAAGCTCAACTTCCGGCCAACTTCCTATAAATTGATTGGCTAGTGGTTAACCTCTCCTAAGCTCCGCTACTGTCCGGTTGCACTCTACCAGTGCCAGTCCCAAGTCTGGACAAGGGAGGAGGGCGACGCCAATGATACTTGCTATCACATATTATTGTCGTCAAACTGAAACCACTGCAATAGACTCTCCTGACGATGCGTTGTAAATCAAATTTCCATTTGCAGTTCAATTTAACAATTAGTTGATGCTTTATTGTTTCACAGCGACGGCTGATGTTAATGTTGCATTGGGTCGTCCAACGACTCAAAGTTCAACCTACCTAGACCAAGTAGCGGGCATCTGCTGGTCGAATCTTTCAGTCGACGGCGATTTCAGCACTAAAATGGCTGCCGAAACCTGCTCTCATACAAACGACCCTCCAGGAGGACCGAACTGGTGGATGGTGGACCTTGGGAGTCCCTTATACATCAGCCACGTTGTTGTAACTAGTCGAAGCGATGGCTATGGTAAATAACTATTTACACACTCATGTCAAATATTAAAAAATAATTATTATGTAGCGTTTATAATGCTTCTTAACAAATAAACTAATGAACCAATGAACTGTTTCATATTTTAATCCAAGGTAGATGTTAAGCTAGTCAATTAACTGGCGTATTTAATAATTAATTAATGACTAGATGTGACTTAGCAATATAACATTGAGAAAACAACATTGATACATGAGTCATAAAAGTTATTCAGCACACGACTACAGCGCGGACACTGAATCAGAGTTTCTTGCCGAAGCGCATGAGCATTGAGCAAATGCGAGTGAAGTATACTTGCTCAGGGTCCTTACGCGGCGGCTTGAGGTGGATTCGAACCCGCAACCGAGTCCCACGAACTAATAAATATTGCGTGGTCTTGCTGATTACTTTTTATAGCGTATCATGCATGCATCTTAAAGGTGCTTGCTGCGATACCGTACCAAAAGACCTTTTCAATCTATAAAACAACAAAAGTTTGTCTTACAAAAATTGTGGCTCAATAATTATTGAAATGTTGATCACGAAGCATATTACTCCCAACCACCGGAATTCAGTTCATGTGAGTAGGTGGTCGCTATCCAATGATAAATTGCTCATGCAATATTATTTCTCATGAATAAGCGTTAAAAAAATATGAGCCACAATCGAACAATGTGCTCTGCAAAATTTAAATAAGCTGATGCCTCTAGGGAAATTTAGACTTCTTAAACTTTTACTTTTCATGCAAGAGACATATAAGATAGAACTACGTACACGTGGGCTCAGTGGCGTAGACAAAGGGGGCTTCGGGGGTTAAACCCTATTGGCCTAGGAAAAACGTTTTTTAAGGTTATTTATCCGCTTAAATAAGAAAAAAACAAAACAATTGCTTGTAGTAACAAATGTTTTTCTTACTATATTCACTTTGTTACTTTATTTCCTTTTTATTTACTGTAATACTGTTGGGTTGGTTTCAGAAAGGGCATGCGGCCTGGCCATAAACCCCACCAAACCCTCCACATAATAAATTCGTGGGCTAACGGCATTGCAATTTGTATTTAGAAAATCGTATGAACTACTTCATCGTCGGAGTCTCGAACAGCAGCTCTGCACCGATGATAGGATGCTATGTCCTTTGTGGCCAGTATCCGAAACCGGCCGTTGCTGGTGGCAACCACAGTGTCACCTGTGACGCCAGCAGTGTGTCTGGTCGATACGTCATTGTCCAGCAGCCGAGCGATGGCGGTGGTTACCTTGCAATGTGTGAAGTTCAAGTCTTCGCCGGAGAAGTTCGAAAATGTAGGTTTCGAGAAAATTGGAGACTGGTTGGGTCTCCTTCACATAGCCTAAGCTGAGTTCTAAAGATTTGCACAAGAAAGTGACTGTGTTTACCATAATCTGCCCTACCCGACTCACTTGAAACTATTTTCTGTTACCTTATCATGGGGTGAAAGACTGATGAATAGTATAACCCTGAAACAATGAGTTTGGAAAAGTCCGCTCATGAGATAATCAGATTTAAGGGATTGACTGACAAGGTTTTATCGAAGCACGTAGTCTATTTATGGGAAACAGTTTTAAAAACGGCAACATAATTAAGTTGATGCTTTTTATTTGGTCAATTTGGTATAAGTGCATTGAGCTGCAGCTTATTACAATTGTTACACGTGCATTCAATCATTAGATTAATATAAATCATAGAAGATTTCATTACAAGCTAAAGAGCTATTATTATCTTAAACGATTTAGGACTCTATTTCTTCTTAACACGAATTAAAGTTTATGTCAAAGCACATTCTGTTATCCGCAACCTTAGTGTGAATATTTTTATCAAAACCTTAACTTCTCTGATCACGTAGACTAATCTATTTCTCTCATTCTTGTTTCAGGCATATCAATTCTCGGAATCCGCCGTACATACATAATATGCTCACTGCTCAGCTTCAACATTGCACCTAAAATCACTGCATCTATAGCTTACGCCGAACTCGACTTCAGGCCTCTGAAATTCTCTCTTCCTGGACAAATACATCATCCAAATAAACCTTATCCGAGCTATTCAGAAGGCCCTCGACGCGCTTTCACCAAAACCTCAAACGCTGCCACATCCCTCCCGTCCTGAAATCACTAGGACTATATACCTTGGCTCAAAATGCCTTAACGAACCGGATACAAAGTCTTATCACTCACTTACAATACACTTCAGTCCTTCCACTCGTCCTGTCTTCGTCAGTTTTTCATCATCCAGCCACTTCGTTCAACACGCTCCTCATCCTCCATAACACTCTTCCACCCTTCCGTCACCTCATCAGCAAAACTTGCAAACCGCTCGATTGCTATTGCTGTTTTGCCTCTTTGGAGCAAACTTCTAAAAGCACTACGACAGAAATCTCACCCGTCATACGAACTCACCAAAACTCCACCGCTCGCTACATCCCCACAAGTCTTTCACTCGAAACTGAAAGCATTGTTTTTCACATATCCTATCCTGATTCCTCCACTTACTTTTATCAGCTACCGGTACGCAGTTTCAACTCTATACATCATCCACACTAGATTCCTGGCTAACTGCCTGCTCGCCTGTCTCTCCGGATCTTAACCTCTGCCTATCAATTTTTTGATTGAGCCTCTGTTATGATTTATGAATACGCTGGTTCCCGCGACTTCGCTTCTATATAGGTGCTGCGGAAGTTACGAGTTGTTTACGATGACGATTTTGGCCTACAATTATTGTGACAAATGCTTCGAATAAAATATATTTTGAAAATATCATACGCATTTCAAAATTATCTGACGAGCCTCTTATAAGTATCATCTTAATTACTTTTACTTATTTATTCATTTATTTATTTATTGCTTATTTAGCGAATCGCTGGAGGCGACAGAGGGACGAGCGACTGATGACAAACGTATCCAGACTCACGTGGATAGACTCTGCAATGCGATGCATCAAAGAATGCAAACTGGTCGCTGGTTGTGACTCGATCAACTATCACTCAGTCGACAACATGTGCGAATTGAATTTCGTTCCGCGCGGGGTCACAGAATGCGACCTAATTAGCACGACAGGATGGAGCTGGTGGTTCCAGATCTACGAGTTCATTTAACTGCGGAAAAGTTTAGCAGATTTTTGCACGACTAAGATGTTGTAAATGTAGACTGATTAGGCCTACGTAGTTGCAAGTCGTAGAGCTTTCACAATTTTATTCATTGATCAACGCTGAAAGTTAATTCTTACAAGTTTTTCTGTCAATATGTAGGCCTTATAATCTCATAAAATGAGATATTCGATAAATTGTTACTACAAGATCACACAGATGGCTAACATAGGCACTTATAAGCCCTATTCTAACTTGCATTGTTGAGTGCGTCATTGCCTTGCAGTTAGATTACATACAAGTGCGCTACCGATATAATAGAATAAACAAGAATTTGCGTTAAATTATTTTAATGTCTTCAATGACGTAGCCTACTTGGTGTTGGTAAGTAGGCTATGCAGTCAAATCAATATCCACGATGACCTTCATCAATCCAGCTTCTATTTGATAAAAATATTTCATGAATCGAAATTATGTTTAAGCAAGAATTGTTGCCATCAATCAAACTTCTATTTAGACAAAACATTTTATCATTCATTCAACTCCCATCTATATGCAGGAAATTCTCCCGTCAAACCCACTTCTGTTTAGGCAAAAAAGTCTCTATTGATCCAGCTTTTTAGTAGGTTACCATGTCAGACTGTTGTCAGTCATAAAATTTTACAAATTTAAACAATATGAGCGGACACCTTTGAAGTCGTACTGAAACGATGAGCATTTTGACTAAAACGACAGTCTAAAATGCTACCATTGCAGCGTGAAAATTCCAAAAATGTTGATAAGGGAGAGGAGCATTTTGTTCCCCAAACCCATCCCTCAGCACAGTGGCTCAAAACTAAGCAATTGTCGCAATATACGGTACACAAAGCATAGGCTAGGCCTTCACATAATTAGTTATAAAAAGTTAGAGAATTGCACACATTTTGGGTGGTTTGAACCAGCAAACCCCTTAAAACTACCTGTTCCTAGGGTTTTCCTATACCCACATAACAGTATACTTATAAACTTGCAACAGGCCTAAACCTTTAACTTTTATGGTCATGGTAAAGACGAAATCGCAGGTCCTGTTTCTTTTAAAATAAAACTTTGACTTTGATATCCTGGCAGTCTGCGACCCTGAAAAACGACTCCCTCTTGAAAATTTCATGACTTTGTCGTTTATAAACAGCTAGCAAACAAGAGCCTGAAACGTGCTCTAGTTGATGTCAACAGCTAAAAAGGCGTTGAATTCTGGAGCTACGCCCTAGATCCCGTTGGGGGGGGGCTCACGACATTCCCCCAGACTTCCTAGTCGCTATATATGGACTTCGTGCCTTCGGTAGACGCAGCGCTTGCAATATGAACATTGAACACCCTCAAGAAAAATGTTCTAGTTGCGTCCATGTGATGGAGAAAGGGCTTAGGGCTTCAGCCCTCCAGATCTGAAATCTTGGCACCCCCACTGCTTGAGCGACTGCGATTTTTCCTCAGGTGTGACGTTAATAATGAGTCATGGAATGTGTTGCGCATGCAGATGCCACCCAGCAGCAGCAGCCATAGACTATCGCCATCCGGTTACCTGTGGAAATCTTTGTCACCTTTTAATTCATTTATTCATGTATTCATTTATTCATTTATTCATTTGTTCATTCTCTGGGGTCTAGTTTCTATCAAATTCAATATCTTTGCATTATTTTCGTGTTTCACTGTGTGCGTATGTGCAGTGACGTGCAATATAAACTGATAAAATATTTCACGCTAAAGACGCAGTTGATGTTGCACAACTCAGAATTACTGGATCTGTGTCCAACGAATCCATCCCTTAGCGGTGCCGATCATCAGGTCACATCGGGTGGAATTGTGGGATAAGAGGTTCAGCTCGCATCGTTTTTCCAGTTCGAACCAATTGACTGAATCGCAGTCTGGCGTGTATTTGCATTCACCGATGCATTGCATGATGGAACGTTTGCTTAGAGTTGTTGTTGAGTTTGTCATCAGTCGCTCGTTATCATGTCCCTCCCATAACACCTCTAAATCAGAAATGAAGACATTAGTTCAGTTACCTTGCCATTGGATATCATAATCGTAAGATAAATTATAAAAGCGCCCTCCTCATTCCTTAGCTCCTTTTAGAATGTATCCAGGAGATGAACGATGTAAATTAAGTGAATGAATGAATAGCGCTCAAGTTATCATACTTACAATTCGTTCATCTTCAAAGAATTCACCTGATTATTCACAGACGTTATCTGATTAATTTTCTCTGTCATAGACCCAGGCCGGGGGCCAAAGGCTTTTAAAAAGAAATTTGTAGAACTGCGCAACCAGGAATATCTTATATTTTTAGTGCTGCTTTGTTTGGCGAAAATTTCTCGTCGTTTGCGAAAATCTTCTCAAGAAATGTCGAACAAATGACGAAATTTTCATTTTACCTTCCTGCGTATTTTTTCACTGCACATGTCCTTCTTCTTCCGTCGTAAAACGGCCTGGAATTACTTTTTTTCTAGTGATTTCCACTGCACATAGCTACTTTTGAAACTGCACAATTTCATATACCGGTATATCTGCTCTTTTTGTGTAGAACTGCCTGCACATTAAAAAAAACCTGATGGACCCCAGCTGTTATTGTTGAACGGAGATTTTTCGCTTACTCGATCTCCTTTTTGGAACAGCTCGGCGTGTGGTGGTGACTACTGACTTGTGAGTGTGCGCGTGTGGGTTTGTCCGTTCTGCTTATTCACTTGCGCCATCTCGTTATCAAAATATAACTTTCCTGTTTCAGATCACTCATCGCGTAAGAGATTGATTTCGGATTCGCATAGGAACGCCATCGGTAGATACTTTCTGCATTTGACACAGTCGCCAAAAATTATCAATTGCAGTAAAAAGAACGAAATGTTCAAAATATCGACATTCTACATGTATGATGAAAATTTTATAACCGTAGCCTACATAGATTCTACTGAAAATGAGTAGGCCAAGCCATAACTGACAGCACTATAGGCAACATACATGTAAGTGATGCCGGAAACAGCACATACTTGGGCGTCGCTGAATTCACAGCCAAACGCTGGAATTATTCCACTGGAATTTTTCCAGGTAGAAGCGAAGGCTCTAAATGTTATCCAATCCATGATGATCCATCATACTTACTACTTCCAATTACTCTAGGGTAAACTTCAACTTCGCACATGGTCAGATAACCAGGTCCGGTGATTGGTTGTTGGATGATGACATAGTGACCAGATGCGATAGTTGAACTGCACTGGAGACAATGCTTGGCAGAAACCGCAGCTCGAGATGGATATTGGCCACAAAGTGGATAGGATTGTTCGTCACACCGACGAGGAAGTAGTCGAGACGTTCGGCTGAACACACAAATAAAACAATCAACCTGTTTCACAATATAGTTTAATTACATGCTAAATATTTAGATATTTAAGACAACAATACCATATATCTTCAAGCTAATACAATAATCAAAGATTATAATGTAGCGAACCAGGTTGCTACTAGCCACCTTACTTAATTACTTAAGTAAGGCCGCTATTTCTATTGAGAATTCATGGGTGCTATGCTTAGCGCAAATCGATGCGGTCATCGCTATATTTAGCTTCTCCATGCATTTACCAATGGAATATTCCGCCACGTGCGATTTTTGATTGGTCGGACATCACGTGATGTTTTAGGCGCCAGGAAGCGGTCTTCTTAGGCAAAATTAACGCGCAAACTGTCAGTCTGGACACGGAAACCGAACGGGTGACACCTATGTCGATCGATTTCTTAAATTGTGGTAAAATTATACAGATCCGGCTCCGGCAAGTTTCCAGAACCAGGAGGACAAGGTTCCTTGGTAATTGGTTTGTCGATAAATGATGGTGAATCGTTTCGGGCACCGATTAAACCAAATAATCGAAATTTTATGGAAGAAATTGTGACGTTGGCGGAAGACACAATAAATCTTACAAGACGGGAAACGTGGATCGGCTGTCTTGAATATATCAATGGAACAGGGAAGTATTGCCATGCTAACCTATTGAGCTCGAACCAGAATTAAGTGTAAATCGATAAAACCTGCATTGCTAATTTTGACGCTGTTTAATTGAATCTACTCAGTCTGTGAACTGGGAGAATAACTCTTAAATTAGTAGAGGAGCATAGTTAGTATTTAGAAGACCTTGATAGCGACTCATTACTATTGATTTCGTTTCTACTACTGTACAAATAATTGATAATGAGCGACGGACAGTCACACGATTAATTGTATAATAAATAACGCTTAAATAAGGAAACTGTGTATTTATTATTGCTATTAAAACCCGATGGACTCGGACAGTGACTCAGACGGTGTACTGTAGATGGAAACAGGACACGAGGAGGACAAGAGATGTCCTGAGGAAATGGTTGATATGGAAACGACTGACCATTCAGCAAACCCTGACCTGATTTTGATATACCGACAAATGGCAACTCTAGAACAATTTATGGAGCGCCAGGCTGATATTCTAACCAGTTTAACTGATGAATTAGGCCAGGTTTCTGTACAACAGGGCAGACTGAATTCTCGCCAAGAAGAGAATGAAGTAAGAGTTAAGTCCCTAACTGAAAGTGTAGCGGGTGGTGGAGCTAGGGGAAATGTTGAGGGATCGAACCCAGATAAGCACCCTATCACAGGGGCTGTTGTGCTCTCAACAGACACCACGTACATATGTCCGATACCGGCTCATCCTGAGGAAGGTAACCAGAGAAGCTCACACCCTAGGTTAGGACTTGAACCGGCTACCATTGACAATAAGGAAACCCTACAGGGAAGGGTGGGGCACCTTACCGACCCGGAAACCCTTGATCTGGGACCCAGACTCCCTCAACAACGCCCAGGGGAGCGCGCAGCAGTGGAACCCATTAATTGGGCAGGAAATAGTTATGGACAGCTGGCGCCCCCGCGCGTAACAATAATATAGCAAGGAAAACAAGAACAATATTCGTAACGCATAAGGGGCCGAGAAAGTATGTGGAGCATTCACCGTAAAATTTCGGTGTCACAAAGGAAATAATGCCCTCAACAAATTCAAACATGCTTTTATTAGTGAAAGATAACACGTGTCGTGTGCGTGCACTAAGGTTAGTGAAGCTTAGCTCCCAGAAACGCTACAGACTTAGGTCTATTCCGTGAAGAAAGAGAGATCCAATTTAGTGTGACATAAATCATCTTATTACCAAAAGTAGGCCTAGAGGACTAGAATGTGTGTGTTTGTACAAATTCCTGAAATGAAATTTCTTTCGTCCTTAATCAGAAAGCTAAAGTCGTGCGGTCTTGGTCTGGTCTCGTACCACCGCCTTGTCAACACCTGCGAGCCACCCCAGGCGACCTCCTTCAGTAGGCGGCAGGGCTGTAGTGGCAATATTAGAGGTGAGAACTCGCGGCAATTCCCGTATTCTACACGCAAATACTTGTGCATACCCGCAACGCATAGGCCTACCCTCGACTACAGCCCTGCTAGACGGTCCTCCATCGCACCCAAACCATCTTCTAAAAGAGGACCCATGGGCGCCGACTCTGCGAGGCCCGTGAGTGCTCAGCACCACCAGAAATTGGCCATGCGAGGACCGCCTATGCATGGGCACCACCAGAAATCAGCCAAAAAGATATGCTTTTTATGATGTTATTTTTCTGTTGGCATTGCTTATCTATAAAAATCATTGCGTCTTTTACATAAATAATTATTTTCTTTTATCTCAGTTAGTCTATCTTACTATAACTCCAGTTTTACCCCGTCCGGTAGTCTGAACTCCATACGAATACGAGGAAAACCTAGAAATCCTGCTCATTCGATCCGCTTCAGTCATTTTTTTTTTATTACGGACGAAGGCGACAATTTGAATTACGCCTACTGTTTCTTTTTATTGTACATGCTAGGCTATATAATGATCCTCGCTGCGCGAGAATCACCTCCAAGCATCACAAAAGCTGGATATTGTTTTGCCTGCGCTAATTAACAAATCAGCCTTGACTAAATTGTCTGTGAAAACTATTTGAAAAACTAGCTTCCCCTATGCTAATATAGTCTCAGTAAATACTGGTTAATGTAGACAGAAGTTTCTGATTTCTTGTGCAAAATTTGAGTCTGTTGAGTGTTCCAATTCCAATTCCAATTAAGGGAGAGTGCTTCAAGATGTCCATGCTAACGAAGATTGTGCTTTTCTTCTGTGTGGATTCCAAGAGAAGTACATGTTGACCCATGCAAAGAGTGATTAAGCAATTTGGAAGAACATTTATTGAAGTGTTAGATCATATCTTAAACAATGAAATAATTGGAAATATTGATGAGATAACAGCTTAAAATTTCAATATTTTATGTTGTGAAGAAACTTTTTAAACAATGGCAAAGATGCTTTTCAAGTCTTAAACCCCGACAATTTCGTAAAAATGACAGCCTAAGATGCTACCATCGCAGTCAGTGTGGCAAGAAAAAAATTCGAAAATGGTTAGGAGCACATTCCCTCCCCAAAGCCCCTTCGGCACTTCCCTGCTCGACGATCGTCCTTTGACTGCGAGTTCGTCCCCTAAAACCATGAACAAGTCTTCGCCTATGAACAGAGGTAATTTCAATAACTATCCTATCAAAAAGGCTCAAATTTATTCCCGCGCTCACTCGCGGATTTCTTTCACATTCTTTTGGGCACTCACACTCTTCGGGTCAACTCGGCGCCTATGAGAGGACCAGATGGAGAAGCAGCAGAAAGTCGCTGAGAGTCTGAACGGAATTGATCTCACTCTTCCAGTGACAGGACATACTGCAGCACTCCGGTGGAAGGACAATCCAAGGACGTTTTGTGTTCCTCCAGGTTCCACTACATGGATCAGTTTTTAATCGTCCTCCCCTGATCTGGAGGGAAATCCAGGTTTCTGGCCGGGGAGACAACCGAGCGACCGGCGGACGATGCGCATAGCGCCAGGAGAGGGAGGGTAAGGGGTGTGGATGTACCTCCTTCCCATCAGGCTTTTTTTAATCTCCACATTGCAATGGTAAAATTTTAGGCTTAATTCGTTGGAATTGTTAATATCTTCTTCACATTTACTTTCCTTGACCTACTGAGTAACTGCTATGGTTTGACCTTGCCGCGACCTCCCTAAATTGTAGACTACATGGATGGCGTCGTTATTGGTTACCGCGCATAATATAGGGGTCTAGATATACTGCATACAGCCATACACTGTCCTTTTCTGGCTCATTTAGATTTGTATCTATTGGTCACTTAAAAAAGAACTATTTCGTACCTCTCAAACGCACTTCTAAACTTTAATTATCATTATTTTGAAACCTATCACCACACGGCGCAGGCCATAGTTGCAAAAAGGTTTTTCGTTTTTTATTCACTCGCAAAAACGCCGCTTTTTCGGGTTTATCGCATCGTTTCTCCCGTTTTTTTTATATTTTTTTTATCTAACTTTATTTATCTACTGTCTGTTAGATCTATTCATCATCATCATCATCAAAATCCTTGGGCTATGCCCGTAAGTGTCCGACGCCACTCTCTGTCTGAGTCTGTCTCGCGTCATGCTGCCCAGGTTCAACCAGTCCGGTCAGCAGGTCTGCTCCATACCATTAACATCTTGGAGCAGCTCGACCACCTTGTCTGATTGAAGAGAATATTGGGAGGGAGGCATGAAGGACAACCTGGGTCAATGCCCGTATGTGTCCCATGCTCTCTCCCCCAACTCTCTCCACTGGTCTGTCCTGACCGGCCTGTGCATGTCAGCTCCACATCATGACACCTTGAAGCATCTGGGTCCCTATGTCGCTTATGCCGTGGGTTTTGGGGATTTCTGTGGTCTTGGTCTTTTACTGCCAGTGTATCTCCACCCATCTGGCAAACCTTCCTCATTTTATCCGGGCTTAGGACCGGCACAAGGAATTTGTTGGTTCCCTGTGGCAGAGGATGGATGCAGTTTAACGTCGTGCCCAGGACCACCATTTTAAGCTTATAAGTTAGATCTATTAGTTTCCTTAAATTCATTTTTTCTGATATTCCATACGTTTTCACCGTACTCTCAAGGATTCAACTAACTATAGTGTCATTATGTAATTGTTTGTTTAAGTCATCATTTGAGAAATACCTGTAGGAAGTCCCTAGAAGAAATGGAATTTGTAAGAGCTATTTTTGATATAAAATTATTCTTGGGCCTATAATTATTAGTAACAGTTTTAAGCACAAATGTACAATATATAACTTAGTACACATCTATGGTCTTTACTTCTGATTGGACTTAATTGTGCAAGTGTCGATCAGCATGAACTTATGTGGACTTGTGTTTTTTACCATTTAAATTTGAAAAGATTTCAATACCTTTAATTTTCTCAATGTCTCAATAAACCAAAGTTATAAGAAAAAATGTTGTAGATTAATGTTACTTGTAACAATTAGTCTTGGGCTATTAATAAAGTTGTATTATCTGCAGGTTAAAATAAAATTGCATGCGAGATTCTTAAGCTTAAAATGAATTTTCAGCTGTAACAAAGGCAAATCATTTTCCGTGTTCGTTTTTTGTCGTTTTTTCGAATAAAACGACTTTTTTCGTTTTTTTATTCCATTTTTTCATGTTTTTTTTACAACTATGGCGCAGGTGATCAGTGTTTAATCTAGACGTCTTCGGGGGGGGGGAAGTCCCCCCCCAGGATTGACATTTCCCCCCCAGAAAATTTTCACAAAATGATATTGTTTTTTAGTTACAGTTTTCATCATTGTTTTACATGAGGTGTTATAATATACCGTGATATTATTTACTATTATATGATTATAATGACATTATTTACTACTATAATATATGATGCTATCATGTTGCAATGAGTATAACTTACTGTATATATATTTGTATAAACACTTTTTTCTAGCTAAAAACAGAGATGACATCCCCTCCAGAAAAATGCGTCAAAATGATATTAGTTTTCAGTTGCTGTCTACTTAATCGCATTACATGAACTGTTATAATAATATACCGTGATATTATCTTCTATTATATGGTTACAGTAATTTTTTACTATTATAATATATGACACAATCCGGCTAAAATGAGTATAACTTACTGTTAATTTTTGGACAAATACTATTTTTGTACAACTGAATGGCTTCTCTCCAGTGCTATCCTTCAAATTTTAAACTGTCAAATTTCAAAATGTTTTGGTCCTATTATTTGAACACCTAGTAAAACAACATCATTACTATATTGTGGCTTCCATATTTTGGTACCAGTAGTTTATTAGTTCTTGGTTGATTTGTGCACCATATGATTTCGGAAAGTGTATATTGGTCAGCAATTCAGGATCATATTGGGAAACAGGTATAAGCTGATTATAGTGCTTAAAAGTCAGCTTATTATAATCACGTCTGCAGTTATTCATTAGAATAACCCAACAACAACAGAACTGAGATGCTGAACTCGACACACAAAGATAGTTTTATTGCAATTACAATTAGATAATATATATAAAATATTATATATATATATATACTAGCTGTACCCGGCCACGCGTTGCTGTGGCTGAAAAGACTGTCCAACCCACCCTTCCTAGGTCCCCTCCCCTTACCCCTCCCCTTCTCCCTCCCCTTCTCCCTTCCCTTCCCCTCCCCTCCCGTTCCCCTCTCCTTCCTTTCCTCCCCTTCCTCTTCTCGCCTCCCTCCCCTCCACTCCCCTCCCCTCGCCTCCCCTTCCCTCCCCTTCGCTCCCCTCCCCACCCTCCCTCCTTCCCTCCGTCCCTACTTCTCTCCCTCCGTCTCTCCCTCCCTCCGTCTCTCCTTACCTCTCTCCCTCCCTGCATCCCTCTCTCCCGTTTCATCCCCTCCCTCCCCCGTCCCTCCCCTTCCTCCATCCCTAGAAATAATTATGCGCTTTAGAAACACGCGCGGAAAACAGCCGCAAATAGACGATTTTGTAAAAACCGACAGTTACATATTGCGCTAGAGAAAGACACACCTTTTAAAACGCGCCCAAAAAATGGGCGGACGCCGCGGACGGATGCGTCAAAGTTCAAATGGATATAGCTGGACTCCATCGACGTATATCGAATGGAAATAAAAGTTGTGTTTTTTGTGTCGTAAAGATTGCGCTTTTCCCCAAAAGGCATTACACAAACCCGCTTATGTTCGAATGGAACGTTTTGGTAAAATTTTGATAACAATCGGTGAAGAACTTTCCGAGATCCTTCATCTCGAACGGTAGCGTTTTACATTTTTATTTATATAGATATATATAGGCCTATTGAAATCCTAAAACACTTTTTATCAGTACTGAAATAATGGAGTTATTTTGCTGAAATGGCATCTTGAAACTTAAAAACTACAGTGTGGAAGTTTCCCCAAAAATACATCTTTAAGTATTGCGGTTATTTGTTGAAGTCCTATGCCGCTCTTACAAGCAATGAAAAAGTACAGCTATTTTGTTACGATAACACCTTAAAATGCTGCCATTGCAATGTGGAAATTCAAAAAGTTTCTGATGGGACACTGAAAAAGTACAGTTATTTTGTTAAGATGACACCTTAAAATGCTGCCAATGCAATGTGGAAATTCAAAAAGTTTCTGATGGGGAGGGGCACATCCCCTCCCCATGCCCCTCCCCCTCCAGGTCTCGGTGCTACGCGCCTCATGAGCGTCCTTCAGACGCTCAATTGTTCCCCCCCCCCAGAAACCTCAATTCCCCCCCCCCAGAGGAGGGAGGGGACTAGATTTAACACTGGCAGGTGATGCAGAGACTTCTTACGGCTACATAGATACATGTAGCCTATCTACCAACATTCAGACTAGTCTGATTGTTTTCATCAATAGCAAATTAACTTTTAAAGCTGCAGGCCTATATTTCGGCATTTTTGAAACAGATATCCTAATAATTAGGTATGTCAATTCTTACGGTAACTGTTTCGATTAGTGATGACGACCATTTTGATGTGAAATGGACGACCGAGGTCGACCATCCACCAGTTCGGTCCTCCACCAGAGTCATTGGCATGACTGCATGAATAAGCATATACATCCGTGTTGTTGTTTCCGTTTACGGCTCGGTCAGCTACACAGAAGCTTGTCGAACTGTCGTAATACGTTGAACTTTGATTGGCAGGTCGATGAAGAGCGATGTTCCACTCTGCGATTACTACATGCAATAATGAAATCCATTACTCAGACACAAATAGACCTAATAACGTATGTGTATATGTATGTATGCATGAATGTAAGTATGTATATATGTAAGTATGTATGTATGTATGTGTGTATGCATGTATGTATGTATGTATGTATGCATGCATGTATGTATGTATGTATGTATGTATGTATGTATGTATGTATGTATGTATGTATGTATGTATGTATGTATGTATGTATGTATGTATGTATGTATGTTTGTATGTATGTATGTATGTATGCATGCATGTATGTATCAGGTTTTAACTACTTGCATACCATTTGCAGTAAGAAAGATTACAGCCAGAAACTGGTCGCATATGTATTCTCCCATCATAATTATAATTGCTCTCATACAACACTGTAAATCCTTAAAATTTTCAACGCACACATTAATTTTTAAAGACTTAGTGTCCTCCTTAAATAGCATTCTTCTGCTCACCGCAACATAAGACGACGGCTGAACTGTGGATCGATTGTAGGCCTACCTTACGTCAAATTCCGTCCATAATTCGGAACGGGTCGATGAGGGCAGCGACGCACGTGCTAATGATGTCATCAAGGTGCTCGTTGTGCATTCGAATAGCAAGGCAGTCATAATTTTTGGGTATCCACTTCCATTGTTCTAGTGAACAGAAATTTTCCATAAGTTATAGGCAAAGAGAAACCACGCATCTACATGTAATGTTATACAAAGCAGTCAGTGATGCCACAGCTGGTTTTTTCCACTAGATCTGGGTTTTTTGCCTTCGTCTGGGTTTCTGGGTTTTTCGGGCAAAATCTGGGTTTATTTTGGTGAGATGACCATTTTGTACTTACCATAAATATTCTGTGAAATTCAATGTAAAATGGTTGTGATACATACTTTTCCACTAACTTTAATCTTAAAGTCCACAATCAAGATAGCACGTTGTTAATTCACAAACAATTTATAACCTGGTGACGCAGAAGAATATCTCTGCGCAGAAACAAGCCATTTTGACATATCAGTATAGGTCAGGTCACACCTCTCCTTGTTAAACCGTTGCCTATTGACATCTCTAACATGTATACGTAGGTCCGGTCAATCCACTAGGAAGTGGTCTAGTAGAGTATTAATAGGCTATTGTAGGTGGTTAAAACGTTGGATTGTTGTGTTTAAAAAAATTCTGGAAACTTCGGACAACTTTAAAACTTCGCACACTTTAGCCACGCGTGTTATATGTTTACAATTCTAATAGGTTTGACTCTCTGCGCATCCGCACACGAATAGGCTATAACATAGATTCAGCTTATTGTCAATATGGATGCCGAGTCTCTGACAACTTTGGCAATATTGATATTTTTACAGTTTTAATTACTTTTTATTCGACTCATTTGACGAAGAATTTGTTAACCCTCATCCAAACAAGTGAAAACCCAACTTAATTTGAAGACGGGGTATACAATCGCTGTTTGAAGTCTGGGTTTTTCTGGGTATTTTTAGAAGGAAATCTGGGTTATTTCTGAAACTTCAGTGACAACACTGAAAGCAGTCGCGCGACACGCAACTTTGGCGATGAACTGACTGTGCAGTTAACCTGTCGTTGAGCGGAAACATGAACTTCGTGACAACCGTAGAATTAGGTATCAGAGGGAGAGGAAGCACTCAAAAGTAGGCAATTTTTATGGAGGTCCTTTATGAGCGATCCACAGTCGAGTGTCTACATTTGTAAAGAAACGGCTTTATCTTAAACTTTCTTGCTTGCTGACATTCGCTGCCTATTGACGCTGCAAGAGCAGGCCGAAATTGAAAAAAAGAAACCGTAGGTACCTGATAACTGGAAACACTCAATAGGTTGTAGCCTACAACGCGGTCCTCAGTGATTACCCCAATTCCTTTCCTTTATGGCTAATGGCTTCGTCTATTACATGCACTCCATTAGTAGATAAAATTTCTGAAAGGATATGATTGACATCTGGCCATGTCTTTTGTTTAAAAAAATCATTATAGGTCGACAATTTGCATTGCGGCCTTACACTTACTTTATACTTTGTCATCGTCATAATGGCCTACAGTTGCCTAAAAGCTCCAGCTGAATTGATGATTGTTCTGTCACGACGGAACCCAATTTTGACATAGCAGTTTGTAAGAGAATGCAATTCAAAACAATGTGTTTCATAATGCTCGGCAGTGCATTTTGAGCAGAAAACATTAAACGTCATCAACCTTAAGCAGAGTAAAGGAGGTGGCCTACCTTGTAAATTGAAAGCGAACGATTGCTCGGTAATAGGGCCTAACTATATATTATGTGCTGTCTATAACAAATCTAAGACCAAACGTAATGTCTAGCAGGAATATAATATGCTAGATCGCTAGTAATTATAGATCTTCCGATTTACAACTGTCTTCAGCGATCTTCTAAACGAGTTGCGCTGCTAACATGGTGCTATGGAGGCTGGCGTCTGACCCACTGCGTGGCTGTGGTGAAATCCAGACAATGTCACACAACGTAACTGGCTGAAAAACAACTCGCTTCCCGGTTGGTTTAACCGCCTTGCATGTGGCTGATGAGGCTGCTGTACAGTGGCTGGGCGCACTTTGCAAAAGCTAAATAAATAAATCTAAACCAGTCTCAAGACGGCTTTCTACCAGGCAATAAAGGCATAGAGAGAGCGTCGTCGGTTAAAGAGGAAATGGAAAGAATCTGGGTTCGAAGAGGACAAACAGTGATATTTCCGTCACTGCCGTGCAACAAACAAGCCAATAAACGATTCACGAACTTCTTATCACATAGCCAACTCAAAAGTGCTAAAAAAATTCAAAGGACCAATCACACATCTCCCAACGACTTATGCACTCAAGGAAGACTTTCAGCTGCCAACGCTCAGACTTTGAGAACCAGCCTTTGTGCTTCAGCACTCCTGCATCTTTTGGTAGCAATATTGATAACCTTAAATGTAAAAGTACTAGATGCACTGCTAATTTAGTATGGAATAACCTCCTGTTCGACTTCTCTGGATCTGCCTTTAACGACCTTCCACCTGTTACCTACTTCGAAGTAGGCCTACATAATCTTTGCAGAGTCTTAGTACCTAAAACATCCCTAATGGACTTCGTATTCCTACGACACTTATTGTTTCTTGTTCTGATGTTTTCTCCCACCTTATTCTGATGTTTTCTCCCACCTTATTCTGATGTTTTCTCCCACCTTATTGCACACTTGGCCAAACCTGACTTTTGATGATGGATGTTTTCCGTCATGCCTCAAGTGCATTAGTCACCCCATTGATTGAAATACCTGACCTAGATTCCAGCAACCTTTCTAACTTCAGACCTATCTCGAACCTTAATAACATTTCCAAGATCTTTGACCGTCCCTTTCTAACTCACATCAAGAAACACATCACTTCCTCTCACAACTTCAGTTATTACCAGTCAACTTGCCGTGAAGGCTATTCCACTGAGACTGCCCTTACATCTACACTATATAACATTGTTTCGTCTATTGACAATGGAAAAGCCTGCCTCTCCGTATGTCTAGACCTCAATGCAGAGTTAGATGCTGTAGACCATCAACTACTCTTTTCAAGACTCACCAAAACTAGCATTGGTGTCTCGGGGACAGCATTAAACTGGTTAGCTTATTAGCTGGATGACCGGAATCAGCACGTGGGCATCGGCACCGCTCGGTGTGAACTGTGAACGAAGACCATACCGTAGCTATAGGGTATTTGAACACTACCAAATAAAATAATGCAAAAATGAAATCATGGATTGACTATAGCATATGATGCCAGAACTACATTGTGTAATTGTATTGGCCGTCCAGAACCCGCCATTATAAGAGCTCACGACGCTTCTCTAAGCCCTTTGATCAGTTGATTCGGTTGCTTAATTGTGGGCATAGGCGCAACAACCCTATGGGACCCACGGGAGGTGTCCCCCCCACTTCTGAAAGGCTTGGAACGTCCCCAACTTCCGACGGAGGCTTGGGACGGTTCCTCCCAACTTTTGCTACCTACTGCTGATAATAGCCGTTTAAGTATTGATTGGCATATCAAGAACTGTAGCGTTTTGGGAAAAGCTACAAAATTATACTTATTTTTATCCATGTTGGTCATAACGGTTAATTAACTCTATGCTGCACCAGAGCGAGGCTGCAGACATTACGCCAGCGTGACGTGTGACCTGTTAGATGACGTGGCGAAGGTGTGGGCGCCGCTGATTGGCCAAGAGCGGCACGTGATCTAAAACAGCGGTAAAAGGTCGCTTCCGATTGGCTGTTGGGCAAATCTAGGTCAGTAGGACGAAGAGACGCGAAGAGGGTGAAAACTGCGAGAAAGACTAGGCCATCTTTTTGAATAGAAATTCGTTTAAAACTAAGTTTTCGGGCATCTAAATTAATAAGGAAGTCAACTAAATTAATAGATAATAAAGTAAACGACCGCTGGTCGCCTCCGGTGGAAGGAGAACGTCGAAATAAGCAAAACCGCTTAGGAATCAGGGAAGTAGAAATAAATTAAAGTGTAGCGTGCTGAATCTGTAAATGAATGAATGTTTAAAATGGCCGGAACGCGTTGATATAGATTATATAGCGCATTACAGGTAGAGCGAAGGATAAATTAGCGCTTGTATTAAGCAGCGTGAATATATTGAAAGAGTTGCTAGAAGTGGCCTTGCGATATAACTGTTGCTGTGGTCGTGGTAAATTAGTGTAAAGTGTTGATGTTAATTCGTTGCTTTCGTGTAACTGATTAATAGCGTGATTTGACCTTCTGCAGTCGTTAAGGAAATAAGAACTGAACTGATAGCCTAGTTATATGCAGGAGCATAAGAGATAGGTATCAAGTAATGCAGAGTGTGTAATAACCAGCCATAAATGCTGTGTAGTGTTAGGAATACTTTGTGTTGAACTGATAAGTATTATAGGCAGAATTGTATTTGCACAGGTTGCTGCCAAATGTATATTAATTAAGTAGTAGTGAAAGAACAAATAAAGTGTTGCATATTGAAATAGAATTGAAGGTGATTCACTGACTGACTTGCAATTAGTTGTAAAACAGAATAATCCCATGTCTCGTGCCAGCTCTTTGAGGGGGGACGCCCTAGAGGAATCGGATGATTCGGAGGGAGGGCGGACAGTCAGTAGTGATGAGAGATTTATAGAGCGCCAGATATATCCAGCCAAATACTCTCCGCCACCTCTTCAGGAGTTCGAGTCCCTTTCGCCCAAAGCTGCCGCGGGGATAACGAACTCAGACGAGCACCGGAAAGAGGGTGCTGTCGCGCGTCGACAAACCGCCGCGGAGACATGTCCTGTAGGCCCTGGTACCCATGAAAGAAGAGAATCTGGACGTTCCTCCCTGTCGTTCACACTAGAGGTTCCCGTAGGTGGTTCCCTGTCGCCCCGGCAGTACGCCGCCACACTAGGGGAGGGGGGCGAAAGTAAGCGAGTAAGTGGGGCATCCCTTGCAAGCGCTTCCGGTCCCCTAGCGGTTAGGGCGGGCGTAACAAATGGTACCAGAAGTGGGGTAGGAGTGGAACAAGGGGAACAAGTGGAACAGGTGGAACCAAGAAAATTTGGAAGGGCAGAATTTCCTGGAGAGAGAGAGAAGTGGGAAGGCGAAGAAATGGCTTATTATGGCGCTAGACCCAAGCGTCCTTCGGACTACCCTGTTACCGCAGCAATTGATGCGGGTTTTGATTTTGAATTTTACATGAGAGATAAACAAGCGAGGTTGGTTAACAGAAAGCTTGGAGGAAATAATTATGAAAGTGAAGGTTCGGAGGTAACTGATCTGCGACCCTTTCATAACGTTCTGTTGCATCCTAATATGTTGAATTTGGATAAAGGTTGTGTTGGGATCCTTGCTAACTCTGAGTGTATAGTTTCAGATATGGAGAATGGGGATTCGGCGCTGCCGAGGGAACTGGGACTCCCGACTTCGGATGCACATCCCGGGCACCCAACCCTAGTCCACCCTCGGGCTACCACCTTCCCACCACCGCCTCCCTCGTCGCACCCTTTCGCCGTCCGAGCCCCTCCTGCTCCGACCCCGAACACAATCGGTGGTGTCGTCAAGTCGACTCCTTGGGTGAGAACCGTCACCCCGGTCACAGCCTCGGTGTGCAAACTGTCCGTATCCGTCGTGTCGTCGACTCAGTCAATCATGTCGACCTTGTCCTCGTCGTTGAAACCACAGGTTACACAAAGTTCCGCCTACCTGCCCTCGAACCCTGGCCCTCCCGCTTACCTGTCCGGTTGTCAACCAACAACCGCTCTGTGTCGGCCAGCTTCCGCCTACGATGAACGATTCTGGGTAACCACACGAGCAGCCCAGAACAACCTGGAAGCGAAGTTCCATGTTGTGTCTACATCCGGGAGCGAAAACAGTCAGTTCCAGTTCGAACAGTATGCTGAACTGCCTACAGCTGAACCTCAACCAACGATCCAAGGTCGTTTTCAGCCGAGTACGACTCCACCCTCGTCGGTCACTGTGCAGTCCCAATCACGCGTGAGCAGAACTGTTGATTCGAAATCCAGACAGTATATGAAATTGGACAGGTACAATGGAAAGACATCGGTCGAAGCTTTCCTAAAGAAATTCGAGATCTGTGCGAACAGTAATGGTTGGACAGATGGGGAGAAATTCGCCCAGCTGACCTGTGCCTTGACAGAGCCAGCTGATCAGCTGCTCTACGAGTTCGACTCCGAGACCATAGCATCCTGGTCTGACCTGGTTGATCGTCTACGCCTGCGGTATGGAAGCTCCGATCAAGCCGTCCTCTACCAGACCCAATTGAGCACACGACGTCAAAAGATGGGTGAAGACCTCAGCTCTGTAGTACGAGACATTCGACGAATCATGATCCTGGCGTTCCCTGGTCCCACCTCGGTGCACAGTGAAGTCATAGCGATTCGTGCCTTTCTCGACGCCCTGCGAGACAGAGACTTAGCCATGAAGGTTCGTGAGAGAGAACCTACCACCTTGGACCATGCTTATAAGACTGCCATGCGTTTAGAGGGTTACCGTCAAGCAGATGATGGTAACCTTGGCCGCGATGAACATCGACCCAGTCGGGTAAAAACTGTAACGGAAGTAGACTCTGCCCCTGCTGACAGTCAGAGACAATTCCAAGAAATCGTGTTGAATAGGCTGGAGCAGATGGAAGCAAGAATAAACGCCATCTGCAGCAGCCCCTCCGGCGATGGACAATTTCGCCCCTGGCGGCCCCGAAGTCAGGTTCCACCCAGGGCGGAACCTACCTTCGGAAGTCCGAGAACAGTTAACCGGTCATCCAGGTTCCCCGCGGGTGACCGTCGCTGCTTCGAGTGTCAACAACCCGGTCACTTTGCTCGAGTTTGTCCCACTCGTTACCACGACTCGACGCCGGAGGTGGAGAGAGAAGGACTGGAACACAACGAAGTCCGCGATGTCCGCCATGTGAAGGGAAACAACGACGCCTACCTCGACGTCACAGTAAACGGGAAAAAGGCAATGGCGCTGCTGGACTCCGGATGCGAGGTGACCCTCTGTCCGGTTTCGCTCGTGAGTCAGGAGACCATCCAGAGTTCGCAGCAACGGTTACAGGCTGTGAACGGTTCAGTGGTTCGTGTGGCTGGTGAGGTGAAGCTTCAAGTACGAATTGGCGACTACCCCTTCGAAATACCCTGCCTGGTTACCGAACAAGTGTCCGAACTCATCTTGGGAATGGAGTGGATGAAAAATGAAAATGTCCTGTGGCACATGGGACAAAACTGGATCCTGGTAGGAAAGCGTCGCTTCCAGGTTCAGCAGAAGAGCCGCCCTGCGCAGTGTCGTCGAGTCATCGTCTCAACCGCTGTCCCGGTGTCGTCGAACTGCAAAGTAAAAGAAAAGCCTTCAGTGAGGCGTTCGAATCCAAAAGTCGCTGGAAAATCCTGTGTTATCCCACGAGCATCGGTCGAAGCGGAAGCGCTACCACCAGAAGGAGTTCCTGTTCCAGCCAGTCCTGGGGGGAAGATCGACCAGCCCAAGGTGGTGGCCCGAGTCCCGCCTCGTCGGGGTGTGCATCTGCCCTCCCACTTCGCCAGCCCTACCTGCGGTGGAATGTGGCCTCTACCGACTTTCGTCGGGCTTCGTGGTGCTAACATGCATCCTTCCTCTGGTCTCGCCGCCTATCGAGACAGAGAGAGGAAACGCACCAGAGTTCCGCAGAATCGTCACTTTCTGTCGAGAGGCACCATTCCTCACCATCGCTGGCGAGATCACCAAGAAAGCTTCGTGCAGCCTGGGGGGTATAACGAGTAATGTAGTGTAAGGTGATGGTAACGTCGCGTAATGGCGACGAGTAGAGATTGTGGTGAGAAGCCTAGGTTTTAGTTCCTTTGGATGAATAAAATGTTTATTTTATAACTTTGATCTAGGTTAGATCATTGGGGGTAGATTAGAATTGTTTACTTGTGTTTTATTGCATTGTTGTTTTTATTGCCACAGAAGAAAGGCAAAATGTTGTGCTTGCATGTTATTTTAAAGTTTGATGTGCATAACCTTGATTGCAGATTAAAGTTGAATCTAAAATGTGCTAGAGTAGGAGCAAATTGCATTTGTGCATTGATTGAAAAGCAGTCTGCTAGAATTTGGTGAATTATCCTGATGTATGCATTGGCCTGAGTAGTCGGTAAGTGAGTAAGTTGTAGACTAGTAGGCAGACTGATGTTGTTGCAGGCATTAAGAATTGCATGCGAAGGTGAGACTAAGGACCTGTTATTTGGTAAGAGCGGTAATCCGTCCAATCGTCGCTATTGGTTGCTCAAGTGTACTCTTTCCTGTGTGGAAATGGAGGTGTAGAGGTCATGGTGCATAGGTACGCTTCTCTAAGCGGTAAGGCCTGGTGTAGGTAGCTTCAGCCTTCATGTAATGTGTCTTGCCTGTAATAATGATTAGTGCCAATGTCTATGATTTTTATCTTACTAGGAGAGTACGGCTGTGGAAATGGTTGACATAGGATAATAGAATTCTTAAAGAGCACTGCATATATTCAAGATTGCTGTTGATACTTAGCTATTTGTCATGTTGAATAATAGTCTAAATTCTTATATAAAAGTTGTTGTAAGGATTGAGCTCCTGATTAAGCAGTAACTGGGAAACCGTAGTAATAATTGACTAGGAATCTAAGGTGTGTATTGCCCTGAAGAAGTTAAGTAAACAGATCGGTGGTAAACTTGTAGGTAGACTGAAATTGTTGCAGGCATTAAGGGTTACATAGAAGAGGAGACTGGTGGTCTGTTAGTTAGATGAGCTGTAATCCGTCCAGTCGCAGTTATTGGTTGCTCGAGAGTTTTTCCTGTGTGGAATGAATGAGATATAATAAGCGGTAATCCGTCCAATCGTCGTTATTGGTTGCTTGAGAATTTTCCTGTGTGGAATGAATGAGATGTAATAAGCGGTAATCCGTCCAATCGTCGTTATTGGTTGCTTGAGAGATTTTCCTGTGTGGGAATGAATGAGATGTACTCTTTCCGTTGGTGGAAATGGATGTAAACTTCTTCCTGTGTGGAAATGAATGGATGTAATAAGCGGTAATCCGTCCAATCGTCGTTATTGGTTGCTTGAGAAATTTCCTGTGTGGGAATGATGGTGATATATTCTTTCCGTTGGTGGAAATGTGTGTACTTGGTCCTGTGTAAACTTCCTGTGTGGAAAGGTGACGTAGAGGTAACAGCGTAGGTCATGGAGTCAATCCGTCCTAGTAGGCATAGGTACGCTTCACTAAGCGGTAATGCCTTATGCAGCTGGTTCAAGCCTTGTTGTAACGTGTTGTGCCTGTAATAATGTGTCAGCTACTGATGTGATGATTTGTGCCTGCTGAGAGTTAACTTTGGGCTGAATACATAATGACAGAGAAATGATTCATCTTAGGTTTAGTTGCTTTTTGGATGAAAACTGCTTTAAGTCAAATTGCTTATATTTCGTGTTAGTCTAAGTTGTCGTTAATGTTGTAGCTAATAACATGTTAACTGCGCTAAGACTATCTGTAGGATTGGGAGCCGAAGCATGATTGTATGTGTTAGAAGACATTCTCTTGGTTTGTGGCTTCGAGCTGTTGCTGAAATGGATTGTAGTACATTGTTTACTGTAACTGTTTGATGTGCATTACCTGAAACCTGGGTGGGAGGATAACCCGATAGCACCTGATAATGTGTAAGAATATGGATAATATTTCTATTGGGATTTCCAACCCTGCTTTAGTTCAGAGACTTTGTGTCTGGTAGTTAGTAGTCCCGGGGTTCGTGGAAGCAGAGACTGGTGATTAAACACCAATGGCCTGTATTCCGACGAGGATTGGGTAACCAATGGACGTAGTTAGTAACCCTAGTGAGGTAAAGGCTGGCCTAGTGGTATGCTTTCTCTGAATCGCCTGATACCCTGACCTATGTGCCTTTGCTGAATTGTGGTCTGCGTGGAGTAGGGAGCGAGAGTGAGTTGGAGACCTTCAATTTAAGTAGACGGTCCCCCCCCTCTTTTTGCTGGTGATTCCGAACGTATGGTTTCAGGGAGATTGCAAAGTAAGGATGTTACATGAGCGTAAACATTGCCCTGCAGTCTCCTTGAGAATTTAAGCGGCTGTGTTGTTAGGGTTTAGTTGTTATGAGTAAAGACGTGCTAAGATGCTGTACTTTGTATGCCTGAACTTTTACAACAAGCGTTGCTAGGAGACTAATTAGTTGATTTCTCCTTTTGTGAATTAGGAACCCTGTTGGTTCTTAGAGTTAAGATGAGATTTCATACAGTTGTTGATGTAGAATTGCCTGCTTACTGTTCAGACTGTTCTCAAGCGGCAATGTCTTTTAGTAGTAGTGATGACCCTGCCTTAGCAACTCATGTACAACGGATTCAGTACGCGACCACTGCTGAATTTTCCAGTAATATGGAAAATTCGGGTTAAGGAGGGGAGAGTGTAGCGTTTTGGGAAAAGCTACAAAATTATACTTATTTTTATCCATGTTGGTCATAACGGTTAATTAACTCTATGCTGCACCAGAGCGAGGCTGCAGACATTACGCCAGCGTGACGTGTGACCTGTTAGATGACGTGGCGAAGGTGTGGGCGCCGCTGATTGGCCAAGAGCGGCACGTGATCTAAAACAGCGGTAAAAGGTCGCTTCCGATTGGCTGTTGGGCAAATCTAGGTCAGTAGGACGAAGAGACGCGAAGAGGGTGAAAACTGCGAGAAAGACTAGGCCATCTTTTTGAATAGAAATTCGTTTAAAACTAAGTTTTCGGGCATCTAAATTAATAAGGAAGTCAACTAAATTAATAGATAATAAAGTAAACGACCGCTGGTCGCCTCCGGTGGAAGGAGAACGTCGAAATAAGCAAAACCGCTTAGGAATCAGGGAAGTAGAAATAAATTAAAGTGTAGCGTGCTGAATCTGTAAATGAATGAATGTTTAAAATGGCCGGAACGCGTTGATATAGATTATATAGCGCATTACAGGTAGAGCGAAGGATAAATTAGCGCTTGTATTAAGCAGCGTGAATATATTGAAAGAGTTGCTAGAAGTGGCCTTGCGATATAACTGTTGCTGTGGTCGTGGTAAATTAGTGTAAAGTGTTGATGTTAATTCGTTGCTTTCGTGTAACTGATTAATAGCGTGATTTGACCTTCTGCAGTCGTTAAGGAAATAAGAACTGAACTGATAGCCTAGTTATATGCAGGAGCATAAGAGATAGGTATCAAGTAATGCAGAGTGTGTAATAACCAGCCATAAATGCTGTGTAGTGTTAGGAATACTTTGTGTTGAACTGATAAGTATTATAGGCAGAATTGTATTTGCACAGGTTGCTGCCAAATGTATATTAATTAAGTAGTAGTGAAAGAACAAATAAAGTGTTGCATATTGAAATAGAATTGAAGGTGATTCACTGACTGACTTGCAATTAGTTGTAAAACAGAATAATCCCATGTCTCGTGCCAGCTCTTTGAGGGGGGACGCCCTAGAGGAATCGGATGATTCGGAGGGAGGGCGGACAGTCAGTAGTGATGAGAGATTTATAGAGCGCCAGATATATCCAGCCAAATACTCTCCGCCACCTCTTCAGGAGTTCGAGTCCCTTTCGCCCAAAGCTGCCGCGGGGATAACGAACTCAGACGAGCACCGGAAAGAGGGTGCTGTCGCGCGTCGACAAACCGCCGCGGAGACATGTCCTGTAGGCCCTGGTACCCATGAAAGAAGAGAATCTGGACGTTCCTCCCTGTCGTTCACACTAGAGGTTCCCGTAGGTGGTTCCCTGTCGCCCCGGCAGTACGCCGCCACACTAGGGGAGGGGGGCGAAAGTAAGCGAGTAAGTGGGGCATCCCTTGCAAGCGCTTCCGGTCCCCTAGCGGTTAGGGCGGGCGTAACAGAACTAGCTTCTCAGCATTAAGGCTGAGTCAGGAGCGTTGTAATACTGAATGTAGACCTACATCTTACCACGACAGTGTTGGCATTTCACAGATAGCACGTGAATCTGTTGCTAAGTGTGAATCACGAAAACTGATCTTTGGTGATGTTAAGTGAAGACTTCAATCGAGCTTTCATTTATGGAAAATAATTTGGCCTATTATATCCATCAATACAACTTCTATGCAGGGTCGCATTAGGGCTAATGCGGGCCCGGGTGCTGTGATTACCCTCCAATACTGAGAACCCACCGGTCCATAAGAGACACATATTTATTACAGCATGCAGGCCCATATGCGGATTAAGACATTTGTGATCGAACATATGGTCAGACACTTTATGGCTTCACTCGTGCGAAAGAAACAAGTTCCGATAATTTATTATTGAAATTTGCTGATTCTAATCGTAAGAAGGGCAAAACGTAGAACAAATTATTCGAAACCACTAACTTTTGTTTTATATATTTTCATATAGCAAATATATGCCACAACAATTAACCAAGAGTCCATGTAGCAAAGTTATCGTTCTTACAGCAAGTCAGCAACAGGCTCATAAACAAAGCTAGTGACGTAACAATGGAATTTTTAGAACGAAGAGGAGTCGTCATATTACGGAATTAGCAACGTATCAACAATTAATAGCTAATGACGCAACAATAGTGTTGTAGTCCAAGAAGATGTTGCCATAATAGTACACAGCCATTGTCGTATACCAGCGACTTGCCCACGACGAAGTGACGCAACAAAATTGCATAACAAGGAGAAACCGTCACAGTATACGAATTACACAAGTGCACATACAAACATGCACAGAACAAAATTGCTGATTGTCACGAAAATGCGCTAGAGTAATTTTCACCGGAAGGAGGTTGGCGTGGTGCCTAGGAGAGGATTGAGGACGACCTTGAGTCAGTGATGTTGGTGACTGAAGGGCACGCACGACATTTCAAGAATGTCTACTTTTAACCGAATACATTCGGGTAAGATAGTTAATTTTGGTGTACAGTTATGGTTTTTCAGTAACTGAGCTTTAATGCTAGTAGCGTATTGAGGTAGCGCTATATTTTATGACTATGTTGAATTGAAGCGCTGAAACGTGCGAGTATTGCTGTTGTGTTTGTAGGGGGCGTACCCCGTCTTCACATTTCATTTGACTTTATACATTATTGTTAGAGTGAATGGAAGCTTTGAATTGTGCTGATATTGCCATGGTGGTTGCAGGGGAGCGTACCGTGTGTTTGGTGAATATTTCTTACAGTATTTTGTGTTTAAACATTTTATCTAGTTCTCGGGGTGGACGCTGTTCTACAGTGACATTCTCGGGGTGGACGCTGTTCTACAGTGACATTCTCGGGGTAGACGCTGTTCTACAGTGACATTCTCGGAAGGGAAAGTGGCGTGAAACCTGTACTGGAGCTCTCTTCAAAGAGTGGAAGTGTCGGTTGGTCAGTGGGTCTGTTCTACAGAGACAGTGGGTTTCTACGAAGAAAGTTTACCTAACTTTACTTTGGAAGATGACATAAATCTCAGGGGAGATGGTCAAGAGTTTGGGTGTTTAATCAATAACTTTATTGGTTTGATTTTCATGAAATCTGTGAGTGACCAGAACAGTGCTATTGTTTTGTTTCGATATGAAGACATTGATACATGATGTAATTCTTTTATTTTTCGTACAAGACGTTGTTGTTATTTATGAGTAAAAACTGGAAAATCAACATTTCTGGCTTGGTCAATGATTCAGGCAACTAGTGAATTTCTGGTATTATGATGTTTCTTAAAGTGCAGGGCATCACTTCTAATTAATAATTCAGATAGTAGACTCTATAACAATTAGAGGTATTTTGTGACAAGTGGTGGTAGCGGTAATTCGTGACACTGATGTCCATTAAAACATTGACGTAGTAATATTGCTTTTAGAACAAAGCAATGAAATGTCCCTGGCGCAAAGCCAATAAACGTTTCATGTGTCTTTTTGTTGTGATTATTTTGGAATGGGCCACACAGTTTTCGCTGGACAGGAACAGGGCCACCACATTTTTAATCCGGTTCTGTGTGTGACTCTTAAAACTGCTGGTCCGGGTGCTGCAGCATCTTTGGTACCCACCTTAATGCGGACCTACTTCTCTTTAAGCAAAGAAATAGTTTCATCAATCTAATTTCAAAAAATTATTCTCATCAGTCCAGCTTCCATTTAGATTGACAATACAAGATAATTTGGCAACGCAAAATACGATTTTACCTCTAGATGAATAGATATCTATGTTTGGCACTGTTGGCTTTCTAAGTTTCTACGCTGACTCCCTGATTTAAAAAAACCGGAATCAGAGTTTTATGACTAAATCACATAAGACGCTACAATTTGCTCGCTGTTTTACGTTTAAACAAGACGCGTAAGAAACAAAACTCGTATATTTTAAACGCAATTGAATGACAAAGCGGTAATATCATATTCATTGTAAAACCGAGGTATAGCGTCAAGCTATTCACTTGAATATCTACTAAAATTCAGAATTTCGCATTTTGTTACATAGTGCTTTCACGTCGGCTCCAGTTGCCTGTAGTTGGGTTTTAAATGAAGTTAAGTACTAGCATTAATCAATTAATCAATCAATTCTGCAGGTCAATAACAAGGACAATTCATTATATATTATTATATTAGCATTTGGAACCCGTAATCATCTCACGTTCCAGTGGGTACAAAGCGACACAAACGGGATAAAGTTTCACTAGTTTCAAGCCGCATATGCACATGGATGATTTAAGCTGACATTTATAGTTATTTCGCATAATAGGCTACCCTATTGCATAGATCTACATGTAAGAAGAATTTTATCTTAGCAAAGAATAAAAATTACAGTGAATATGATTCTTTTCTTAAACTTGAAATATAACTATTAAAGTGAGCTATAAATAAAAACTATGTGTCATCAACCAAAGTTTTAGTTTATAAAATAAAATTTTATTTATGTCAGTTTGATTTTCCAACATTTGTCAGCTCAAATCTCAACATCAACATCCGCGTGTTTATATTTAAATATCTACGACTCATTTACGCTTGCTTTCCTTTCCACAGTATCCTCTTATATGTCTGTCTCCAGTTTTTCCAAGCTGTCCCTTTTCAGGGAGCAATGTCTCTTGACAGTGCGTGAAGGCGATGGAAATATTCTTCATTAATAAAATTCTTGTCAGCGCAATGGCAGAAAGTTTCAAAAACTCACGTCAGCATAAAAGAAAATAAAGCTCGAAAAAGTCTCACTTGAGCAATGGCGCTTTTTCATTGTGCGCGACGTTGATGATGAGTTCTGAATTTGGCGCGCGTGTAACCTATATAGACTCTAGACATACCGGGCAACCCAGGAGCAGCAGCAGCAACCATCGATTATTGCCATCTGGTCACGTGTAGAGATCTGAGGACAATTAATTTGTTAATTTATTAATTTATTCAATCTCTTGGTTCTTGTTTATCCTTATCATATTCAATATCTTTGCATTATTTTCGAGTTTCACTATGTGCAGTGCAAAGTTTGTGCATATGTGCAGTGACGTGCAATATAAACTGATAAAACATTTTACGCTAAAGACCCAGTCGATGTTGTAGAACTCAGAATTACTGGATCTGCGACCAACGAACCCATCCCTTAGCGGTGCCGGTCATCAGATCACATCGGGTGGAATTGTGGGATAAGAGGTTCAGCTCGCATCGTTTTTCCAGTTGGAACCAATTGACTGAATCGCAGTCTGGCGTGTATTTGCATTCACCGATGCATTGCATGATGGAACGTTTGCTTAGAGTTGTTGTTGAGTTTGCCATCAGTCGCTCGTTATCATGTCTCTCCCATAACACCTCTAAATCAGATATAAAAAACCCTTTAAATCGATTACTCTATACCATTGGGTATCATATCAATCATATAGATCGTAAGCCCTAGCGTGTACAAAGCGCGCTCCCATCGTTTTCTTTAATATATTTCTCAAAGTTTGTCCTTCCATTTGTTCGTGTGTCCGGGTGTATTTTGACTCTTCATCTCAGAAAAGGCTCGGAAATAACAGAGCGTCAGGTTTTTTAAAGTTTGCAATTGATTATTACCCAAACTTTAAGGTCAGCGCGACTATTTTCAGCTCTTAATTCACTTTAAAACCCGAGTTATTTGCGTTTTAAAACAGATTTAATCAGCCACGCTGCCGCATTTGTAAAGGGTCGACAGACTGCATGACGTCATTCTCACCCAATAATAATTCCCATAACATTCCGGTTGACAAGCCGAAACCGGTTACAGTGTACAATTATGCAGTTGAATTATGCAGCTGAAACAAAAATTTGCACAAGAACGCAGATCACAGAAATTTTAACTATACTAACAGAGCAGACAACCTGCAATAATTGTAGTAGGCCACAGTCAGCACACACACCCGCCCCTCACGGACGGGTCATGTTTGGCATTTTGGGGAAGCGGGGTTGGGTGGAGCCGTGGAGGGTTACCGAAAACCCGAAATTTAGCGGTCAACTTTTGGTACCCCAGAGGAGTAGTGTTGAAAACCCTTAATTTTCCGGGCAACGCCGGGTAACACATCTAGTTCCTTATATCGAAAGCGAAGAGTCTGGGTTTTTTTCAAATTCAAATTCAAAATTCAAAATTATTTATTGATCCCACAATAAACATAAATATACAGAACATGATATAACACAAGTTAAATTAAAGTATTAATGCGTTTGGCAAAAAAGTTAGGAGACAGATTAGGGAGCAATAGGCACTCCAGAAGGGACACGTCCCGCTTAGTAGGGGCCTATATACCAGGAAGAAGCTGAACCTAAGTAATATAAATTAGTGTGTGTGCACGTGCAAGTGTTTTAAAGTGGCTAAGGGATGTAACCGTACGGATTTCTTTGGGAAGGCTGTTCCAGTTAACAGGGCCCTGGACCCTAAGCGAAAATTTACGGACATTAGTCCTTGCAAACACAGATCGGAAATCATTGTTACTTCTGGTGAAAATACGATGTGGTACAGGATCAAAATAGGATGAGAATGATGATGGGAGGAGGTTATTAATGTATTTATACATGAAAATGCAAGTTTGTAGGAATTTGATTTGATTAATGTCTAGGAGTTTATGTTCAAAGAATAGTGGACTAGTGTGTGAATTGGGGGAAGATTTAGTTATAACTCGTATTGTCTTTTTTGAAGGATCTTTATACCATTAAGATTGGAGTCATATGTAGAAGTCCAAATCATGTTGCAATAAGTCAAATATGGATATATGAGAGTATAATAGAGATCCCGCAGGATATGAGGGGGAATAAGGTAAGATACTCTTTTTTATGATGCCAAGATTCTTTTCGATTTTGTTACCAATTTCAAAAATGTGTGTTTTCCATTTCAGGTGTTGATCGATGTAGACGCCTAGAAATTTTGTTGAAGATACTTGAGGAATAGTAATGTTATTTAAAGCTATTTGGCTGTTGTTATTGGGTATGGATTTTCCTGTGGAGCGGAAAATGATGCAATTGGATTTTTTTACATTAAGTGATAATTTGTTGCTAATAAACCATTCGCTAGCGGACATTAGTTCATTATTCACCAGTTGTATCAGACTGTCGTACGAGCTGTGAGATAAGAAGACATTGGAGTCATCTGCAAACATGATGAAGTGTAGGACAGTAGAAGAGTTTGGCAGGTCGTTAAATAATAAAAATAAGAGTGGACCAAGAATTGATCCCTGTGGTACGCCAAAGTTGATTGGAGCGATTTAGGCTCACCTCCTTATGGCGCCAGCCAATACCCGTCCAACGTTGACTACGCTCAAGTGGAACTCGACCGGGACTCCTACGAGTCTCCGCGGTCTTTGGGGACTGGTGCCCTATCCTCGCTTACCTATTTTCCGCTTCGCTGCATGAGGATTAGATGAGCCTTTCGTCGGATGACGATAAATACTATTTTATGGTCGCCATGCCATGAAAGTATAGTGTGATCACATTATATATTCAAGTTACTTTTTGACGTTTATAGGCACTTAGGCCAAGAAATTTTATTTCTTCAAAGGATCACGAATCTATTAAAGAACATGTTCCTCTAACAGTGGTTATTTCCCCCACCCGGGAAGAGGGGGCTGGAAAAGACAAGACTCTTTGAAATGACCGGAGTTTGGCTGGTAACTCCGGGAGAAGGTATCCTGGAGAAGATCTATGCAAATTATCTGAATGAATACCGACATATAAATGAATGAATGAATGAATGAATGAATGAATAGCCCTTTTAAATCGGCCAAATACTTGCAATTTGTTCTTATTCTAAGAGGTCTTCGGATCTGATTATTCAAACAGGTCATCTGATTATTCAAATAGGTCATCTGATTATTCAAGAGGTCATCTGATTATCTCTGTCATGGACCCACAGCTGTTATTGGTGAACGGAGATTTTTCGCTTACTGTATCTCCTTTTTGGAACAGCGCGGCATGTATGGCTGAGTGTGCGTGTGTGGGTTTGTCCGTGCTGGCTATTGGCTTCTGCCATTTCGTCATCAAAATATAGACCGAAGTTTCGTGTTTCAAATTATTCGTCGCATAACGGATTGATCTTCTGGACATTGAACTGATTTCGGATTCGCATAGAAGCACCATCGGTTGTGTAGTGTCTGACTATGACGTAGTATAGGTGAGACTCTAGTTATAGAAAGACATTGAAAGAGTGTGTAAGAAGAACGAAGGTGGCGAATGTCTAATGTGGAATAAATGATATGTAAAACGTTTGAAACCAATTGTTTGTGGCAATTGTATAATTGGCGACGAGGATATTTTGAGACATTGGTGTTTTCTTTGGAAACGAACCGGTAACATGGATATTCAAACAATTCCACCTTTTGACACTGTGGGCGATGCGACGTGCGTTGGGCCACGTTGGAAGCGTTGGCGCCGTTCATTCGAGTTCTACGTTGTTGCAAAGGGCGTTACAACGGAAGTTCAGAAAAAGGCCTTGTTACTGCACACTGCGGGTGTGGCAGTGCAGGATATTTTTGAAAATTTAACGGACCTAGGACCACTTGGTGGCGGCGAAGACGGAGGAGGCGTGTACGAAGTGGCCATGCGAACCTTGGACTCGCATTTTTCTCCGAAATTGAACACTCCTTATGAACGACATGTCTTCCGCCAGATGAAACAGGAAACCGGAGAAACTGTTGACCAATTTGTTGCTCGGTTACGACAACAAGCTGGGAACTGTGAGCTTGGAGCACAGCTCGAGGAGAATATTCGTGACCAGGTAATTGACAAATGTTCATCTTCTGTATTTCGTCGAAAACTGTTAGAGAAAGGTCAGACTCTGACTCTATCTATTGCACAGGATATTGGTCGAACTATGGAAACTGTTGCCATTCAGGTACAAAAAATGGAAGAATTGCCATTGTCTGTGAACCTAACCAAAGTGCATAACAGAGATAATCCGAGGACTCACATGAAGATGCAGAATTGTTATCGGTGTGGGAAACTAGGTCATTTGGCAAAGGACCTATCTTGTCCTGCTAGAAAAGCTATGTGCAGAAAATGTGGCCTTGTCGGTCATTTCGAGGTCGTTTGCAAATCCAAGTTAGAACCGACGCACCATCTGAAGAAGCCTTTTGTAGGTCATTTGACAAGGATTAAGAAGCAGGTCAATTGTATTGCGGAGGAACCGAGGGACGGAAATTCCGAATACCTGTTCAGCTTGTCGGAGGATGACGGGGTCAGTGTTACACTTGAGGTTGGTGACGTGCAGGTTGAAATGTTAATCGATTCTGGGGCATCATGTAATGTTATTGACCAATTCACATGGATTAAAATGAAGGAACAGCATGTGAAGTGTCAGTGTCAGAGCACTACGAAAGCCATCTACGCTTACGGATCTCAGACTCCCCTGAAAGTACTTGGTATGTTTTCTGAAAAAGTAACCTTGGGACAGGAAGCCATCGAAGCGGATTTTTTTGTCATAGAAGGAAAAGGAAGGTCGTTGCTAGGCAGGAATACAGCTGAACGACTGGGAGTTCTTCGGGTTGGACTAGGAATAGGAGCAATTAATGCGAGACAGGACATATTGACAGAATTTCCTGAATGTTTTGAAGGAGTAGGAAAACTGAAAAACTTCAAAGCTAAGTTCTACATCAATGAAGATGTGAGACCAAAGGCACAGCCAGTAAGGCGCATTCCATACAACTTGAGAGGCCCTGTAGAAGAGGAACTGGAAAAACTCCTGCAGGCTGATATAATTGAGAAGGTCGAAGGACCTACTCCGTGGATTAGTCCAATCATAGTGGTGCCAAAGGCTGGAACCAATGAGATCAGAGTTTGTGTTGATATGCGCCAAGCAAATGAGGCAGTGATCAGAGAAAGACATCCAATTCCAACCGTAGATGACATTCTTTATCATTTGAATGAAGGAACTGTATTCAGTCGTTTGGATCTTAAATGGGGATTTCACCAGATTGAACTTGATGAGGAGTCGAGAGGGATCACTACTTTTGTAACCCATACAGGGTTATACCGATACAAACGGTTAATGTTTGGAATATCGTCAGCACCTGAACTCTACCAGCACATCATTCAGCAAGTTTTGATTGGGTGTGCAGGAGCTCACAATATCGCAGATGATATAATACTGCACGGTAAGACACCTGAAGAACACGATTATTGTTTGAGGATGGTCTTAGAATGTTTGAAGAGAAATGGGTTGACTCTGAACAAAGCCAAATGTCAAATAGGAATGCATAAGGTTCAATTCATGGGTCATATTTTGAGTTGCCATGGAATTGGGCCAACAGAAGCAAAAGTCAAAGCTGTTGTGGAAACAAGAGAACCTGAAAATGCAAGTGAAGTCAAAAGTTTTCTGGGTTTGGTTAACTTTGTGGCTCGTTATATTCCTGACTTGTCGACTGTCAGCGAACCATTGAGACAGCTTGTCAAGAAGGATGCACACTTTGTATTTGGACAGAAGCAAAAGGATGCTTTTGCAGAATTGAAGAACAGATTAAGCAGTGCTGAAACTTTGGCTTATTTCAAGCAAGGGGCACCAACACAGGTGGTTGCAGATGCCAGTCCTGTTGGTTTGGGAGCAGTTTTGATACAGAACCAGAATGGAGTACACCGAGTAGTGTGCTATGCTAGTAAAAGTTTAAGTGCTGTAGAGAGACGTTACTCGCAGACAGAAAAGGAAGCATTAGCTTTGGTTTGGGCATGTGAACGATTCCATTTATATTTATATGGAAAGGAGTTTGAACTTGTGACCGATCATAAACCACTTGAAGTCATCTATTCAGCACGATCGAAGCCGTCTGCTCGAATAGAAAGATGGGTTTTGCGATTACAATCGTACAATTTCCGAGTGAAGTATATACCGGGACGTGAGAACATCGCTGATGTGTTGTCTCGACTATCCAAAGGATCGGTGGTGGAATATGATCCAGGAGAAGAATACGTCAAGTTTGTCGCTGTGACTTCAACTCCAAAAGCCATGTCAACCAGAGAAATAGAAAGAGCATCCGCAACAGATGAAGTTCTTCGTGCAGTTCGACAGAGTCTTAAGAACAATACATGGACAAAAGGTGAAATGGTTGAGTACAGAGTGATTAGCGAAGAACTGTGTACCATTGGACAAATTCTGCTACGAGGGACAAGAATTGTAATGCCTGAAGTTCTGCGAGAACGAACATTAGAACTGGCTCATGAAGGTCACCCAGGAATTGTGCAAATGAAGAAACGCTTGCGCAGTAAAGTCTGGTGGCCGGGAATCGACAAGGATAGTGAAAGATACTGTCGCACTTGTCATGGATGTCAACTGGTAGGAATGCCACTGAAACCAGAACCAATGACAAGGACCCAGCTACCAACAGGTCCTTGGCAAGATTTGGCAATAGACTATATGGGACCTTTACCTACCGGTGAATACATTTTAGTCGTGGTGGACTATTATAGTCGATACTACGAGGTGGAGATTACTCGAACAGCTACATCAGATCATGTCATAAAGAGCTTAAAGCAGATGTTTACAACTCATGGCTTACCGTATTCTATTACCAGCGATAATGGACCTCAGTTTGCATCAAATGCATTTGCGGAATACCTGAAGGACAATGACATTGTGCATCACAGAACAACTCCTTTATGGCCGCAGGCAAATGGTGAGGTCGAAAGACAAAACAGATCCTTATTGCAACGAATTAAAATAGCTCAAGGGGAAGGAAGAAATTGGAAAGATGAACTTCTAACATACATGTTTGCCTACAGAACTACTCCACATTCTACCTTGGGAATTTCACCAGCCGAAGCATTGTATGGACGAAAATTGAGGACGAAATTGCCTGAAGTGCGACCGTCTGTCATTGATGATGAAAGCATCAGAGATGAGGATCGGCTGAAGAAGTTTAAAGGGAAGGAATATGCTGATGACAGGAGAAGAGCAGCAGAGACAGAAATACATGTTGGAGACACTGTTCTAATGAAGCAGCCATTCACCAATAAATTTACTACACAGTTCCAGCCAAAACCATATTTTGTCAAAAGAAAAATGGGCAACTGTGTAGCAATTGAAAGTCCAGAAGGAGTTCAGTACAAGAGGAATGTCACTCATCTCAAGAAGTATGAAACGCGACCAGAAGCAGTCACTGGAAAGGAGAGAAAAGTAACAGTTGAGAACATGTCAAAGAACACAGCAAACCAACAATCAACAACAGAGGAACGAATACTGGAACCAAATGAGGAAGGGATACTGGAACCAAATGACTTCGTGAAACCAAATGACATTGGAGAACCAATTGACATTGTCAAACAGAAACCAAGTGACACTGCAGAAACAAACAACGGTGAATCGTACAATGGAACAGATGAAACAGAAGCTGCAGCGAATGATCCAGAACATAGTCAACGACCTGTATGGAAACGACAGCTGCCAGCAAAGTTTAAGGATTTTCATTTGTATTATGAAACACACTAAGGGTGTAGGCGGATCGCTGCCCTAGTGTGATAACTATGTTTGTTTAGGTATAAAGTTAGTTTACTAGTTTATTAGGCCTAATTCAAAGATGACATTATAAACAAGATTTATGAAAATGCCGAAATTATATAAGCTTAGAACTGTAAAAAGGCTTGGCTTTGATGCTGGCACTGCCATCAGGGTCCGTGCCTACACAAACGATTGAGCCCGTATAATGTAGGCCATAAAATAGGCTACTATATAAGAAACTGCAGACCTATATACACACAGGGTGTAGGCGGATCGCTGCTCTAGTGTGGTATGTTATAAATGTTAGTGTTAGTAATAGGGTTCAAGCCAATGTTAAAGACAATGTTGTTACTGATTAGAGTAGTGAATTGCATTCTGTGGAAAAGGAGGGAATGTAGTGTCTGACTATGACGTAGTAGGCTATAGGTGAGACTCTAGTTATAGAAAGACATTGAAAGAGTGTGTAACAAGAACGAAGGTGGCGAATGTCTAATGTGGAATAAATGATATGTAAAACGTTTGAAACCAATTGTTTGTGGCAATTGTATAGGTTGATGCTTTGTTCATTTGCAACAGGCGCCAAAAATTATCAATTGCACTAAAAAGAACGACAAATTCGAAAAAAATCGACATTCTATGATAAAATGTCGTAACCGTACATAGGACGACTGAGAATGAGTAGCCATGCATGTTTACACTGATAGCAGTAGGCAACAGAAGTGGCGCTATAGAAACAGCACAAACTTGGGCGCCGCTGAATTTACAGCCAAACACTGGAATCCTTCCACTGGAATTCTTCCAGGTAGAAACGAAGGCTCTAAAATCTAAATGCTATCCGATCCATTATACTTACTACTTCCGATTACTCTAGAGTAAACTTCAACTTCGCACATAGTCAGTTGACCAGGTCCGGTGATTGGTTGTTGGATGATGACATATTGACCAGATGCGATAGTTGAACTGCACTGGAGACAATGCTTGGCAGAAACCGCAGCTCGAGATGGATATTGGCCACAAAGCGGATAGGATCCTCTGACTGGTGCAGCAGGGTTGTTCGTCACGCCGACGAGGAAATAGTCGAGACGTTTAGCTGACACACGTAAATCAAACAATCAGAGTGTATCAAAATATAGTTTAATTGGGCTATCTGATAGGTCTACGTGTTCAATATTTAGATATTAAAACAGCAAGGCAATGCAATAGTCGAAGATTATAATACGGAAAGGAATACAAGTGCAATATTCGTAACACATAGGGGTCGATAAAGTAAGTGGAACAATCACCGCATGTCGTAAAATTTCGGTATTACAAAGAAATGAAAACCTCGGCTAATTTTTAAAAATTCCTTTTATAGCGTGCATTTAGGTCAGTGAAGCTACCTTAAAGAAAATGTTTCCCCGCAAACTAGTTGACAGACCGCTCACGAAAACTCTATATACATGTATGTATACAGACTTGTGTCGTGAAACAGATCCAATTAAGTCTGATGTAATCGGCATAGGCCTATTGCCAAAAGCAGAGGACTAGAATGTGTGTTTGTACAGAACTCTCGAAATGAAATTTCTTTCGTCCTTAATCACAAAGCTAAAGTCGTGCGGCCTGGCTCTGGTCTTGTTACTTGTACCAACGCCTTGTTCTTGGAGGGAACATTAATTGGACGCAACACCTGCGGGCCATTGCAATTAAGTGACCTTCAGTAGACGGCAGGGCTGTACTGGCAATATTATAGGTGATAACACACAACAGTTCCCGTATTCTACACACACATATTTGTGTATTTGTCGATTACATCTCTGGTATACACGGTCCTCCGTCGCACCCACCATCTTCTCCAAGAGGACCAGAGGGAGAAGCGCTGAGAGTTTGGGCGGAACTGACCTGACTCTTTCATGAGTGGCAGGACAAGCTGCAGCACTCCAGTGGAAGGAAAATCCAAGGACTTTTGTGTTCCTCCACTACATGGATCAGTGTTTAATCTAATCCCCATCATCTGGGGAATCCTGGTATATGGCTGGGGAGACAATCGAGTGACCGGCGGACGATCGACGAGGCGCATAGCGCCGAGAGAGGGCGTCGTATATATGAGGAGTGAATGTGCCTCCTTCCCATCAGCCATTTATTGAATTTCCACATCCCCATGGTAAAATTTCAAGCTGCTCTCATTTGAACTCTCTGTTTTACTCATGGCTTGCCTTATGAACTGCAAAGAAGTCATTGGGATTTTTAATATTTCATCACATTTACTTTCGTTGACCTATACTGAATAACTGGGACGGTTTGACCTTGTCGAGACCTCTCTAAATAGTAGGCTATGGCTCGCGCCGCCACTGATAAACGCACGTGTTAGGCCCATATATATATATATATATATATATAATTATATATATATAATGCACAGTACTTTTCGTGCGCATTATTATGCTTGTATCCATTTTTTCACTTAATAAAGAACTATGTCGTACCTCTCAAACGCACTTCTAAATTTAATTGACATTATTTTGAAACCTATCACCCCACGTCGCACCGATCACCACACGGCGAAGATATTGCAGACACTTCTTACGGCTACATAGTTACATGTCTCTGCCAACATTCGAACTAGTCCAATTTACTTTCATCAATAAAAAATTCACATTTAAAGCTGTATATTTAATCATTTTTGAAACAGATATCCTAATAATTAGGTTATGTCAATTTTTACGGTACCGTAATTGTTTCGATTAGTGATGACGACCATTTTGATGTGAAATGGACGACCGAGGTCGACCATCCACCAGTTCGGTCCTCCACCAGAGTCATTGGTATTACTGCATGATAACGCATATGCATTCGTGTTGCTGTTTCCGTCTACGGCTCGGTCAGCCACACAGAAGCTTGTCGAACTGTCGTAATAAGTTGAACTTTGATTGGCAGGTCGATGAAGAGCGATGTTCCACTCTGCGATTACTACATGTAATAATGAAATCCATTGTATACATATAAGTATGTGGCTTAGGTATGTATTATGTAATGTATGTATGCATGCATGTATGTATGAATATTATTGTAACCAACACAATTTATATAGCATCGTGTGTAGCAAACTACTTCTAGGATGCTTTACACACATAATATTGTAAAACGTCAGCATAACTGCAAACAGCCCGAATGCAGATGCAGATGTATGTATGTATTGCATGCATGTGTGCATGTATGTAAATATGTATGTAATTATGTAATAATATGTATGTAATTATGTAATTATGTAATTATGTAATTAAGTGTGTATGTATGTATGTATGTATGTATGTATGTATGTATGTATGTATGTATGTATGTATGTATGTATTTATGTATGTATGTATGTATGTATGTATGTATGTATGTATGTATGTATGTATGTATGTATGTATGTATGTGTGTGTATGTGTATGTATGTATGTATGTATGTATGTATGTATGTATGTATGTATGTATGTATGTATGTATGTATGTATGTATGTATGTGTGTATGTATGTATGTATGTATGTATTTATGTATGTATGTATGTATGTATGTATGCATGTATGTATGTATGTATGTATGTATGTACTATGTATGTATGTATGTATGTATATATGTATGCATGTAATGGGCAGTGACGTAGAATTAGCAGATCAGTATAAGAATAGTGGAAAAAATAACGGACCAGACGTTGATTTATGTATAGCTGTGGGTGCAATTAAGACTTTACTATATGGCCCTAGGAAAAAATAGGGGTTGAACCCCTCAGAGTTTCTTACCATGAAGCAGATGAGTTTATGGAGGAGCTAAAACCATGACTTGTTACGTTATCAAGAGTTTGCACTGACTACCCCCATTGATTAGTTGTGAGTACACTGATACTGTGAAAGAAAAAATTTGAATTTCTCGATTTTTGCATTTTTTGAGCGTTAGACTATGCCCAAAATATCCATTGTATCCAGTAAAGTTATATATTTGTAAATTCTACCATTTAAGTGTTTTCCAATGGCATTAAAGTTGTTATAATAGGATCAAGGGTTGTGATCTAAAGCCATTTAGAAGTTGGACACATTAGGCGCAAATTATGCCAATATGGGAAAGTTTTGGCGCCTTAAGGGCGCCCTGAAAATTTTTGCAATCTCATAAAAATTTTCAGGTGTTATGCCGGACCATATGGAAACTTTTTAGGAGGAGTGCATAGAAAAATTTCAAAACAAATATTTGCTGGTACACCCTAATAATGTATGTAAGTATGTATGTATGTATGTATGTATGTATGTATGTATGTATGTATGTATGTATGTATGTAGGTATGTATGTATGAATGCATGAATGTATGTAACATACATATATGTATATGTATGCATGCCATACATACAGGGTGGGCCAAAAAAAGACCGCCTAGGTTTTTTTCCAATATCTTGGCCAAAAGTAAGAATTTCCAAATGAAATCTAACAGGCTTATAGACAATTCACATTTACACATTATAGCCAGATTTCATCAAAATATTTCAAACAGAACAAAAGTTATGCCACTTTTAGTGACGACACCCATCGTTATTTGACGATTCATAAACGCGACGCAACAAAAAAGTAAAACATACACAATTTGATTATTCTGGCCAATATCTTGGCCAAAAGTAAGAATATCGAAATGAAATTTTCAGGCTTAAAGACAATTCATATCTGCACATGATTGATGGTCAGATTCCATCAAAATATTTCAAACAGAACAAAAGTTATACCACCTTTAGGTAGGTCACTCACCGTTTTTTGACGATTCAAAAACGAAACGCAACAAAAAAGTAACAAAAACACGATTTTTTTCATCTCAAATAATTGGTATCAAATAGCCTTGATATTGCCAGATGATCATTATAATTACTATTTTAAAGAGAAACAAGGTACCAGCGTAGCTGTGCGTCACTGTGAAGTCACTTAGCAAGACGACAATCAAATTAGTAAATAACGAATCTATCAACAGGTCCATCAAGAACTTTGCAAAGAGACTCAAAAGAAGTTTTGGCATTGATGGTGGGCACATTGAACACAAGTTGTGAAGCACTGCCAAGTTCATTTGACAACAGTTAGTTGAGATGAGACTTAATAAAATCGTGTTTTTGTTGCTTTTATTGCGTTTCGTCTTTGAATCGTCAAAACACCGTGGGTGGCCTCACTAAAAGCGGTATAACTTTTGTTCTGTTTTAAATATTTTTCTGAAATCTGACCATCATGTGTAAATATGAATTGTCTTTAAGACTGCAAAATTTCAATTCGAAATTCTCACTTCTGGCCTCGATGTTGGTAAAAAACCTAATTTTTTTGCGTTTCAGTTTTGAATTGTCAAAAAACGGGGTTGGCCTCACTTAAAGTGGTGTAACTTTTGTTGTGTTTGAAATATTTTTATGAAATCTGGCCATCATGTGTATATATGAATTGTCTTTAAGCCTGTAAAAGTTTATTTCAAAATTCTTACTTCTGGCCAAGATATTGGCAAAACACCTACGGGTCATTTTTGGGCCCACCCTGTACATACTTGCAGCTGCAGATGCATATGTATGTATTATTTGTATGCATGCATATATGTAATTATGTATGTATGTGTGTGTAAGTGTGTATGTTTGTATGTGTGTGCATGTGTGTTTGTGCGTATATGCGTATGTGTGTGTATGTATGTATGTATGTATGTATTTATGTATGTATGTATGTATGTATGTATGTATGTATGAATGTATGTATGTATGTATGTATGTATTTATGTTTGTATGTATGTATGTGTGTATGTATGTATGTATGTATGTATGTATGACATACATACATACATACATGTATTTATGTTTGTATGTGTGTATGTATGTATGTATGTATGTATGTATGTATGTATGTATGTATGTATGTATGTAGGTAGGTATGTATGTATGTATGTATGTATGAATGTATGTATGTATGTAAGTATCTGGGTACCCCGTCATTAGCGCGCAGGACAAAAGCGCGATCTGTCAATTGCGCGCAGGACAAATGCGCGCAGTCATTGGCAATGGTAGGCTACAGTACAGTTGAAGCAAAGCCAGCAGGCGTCGGCTAAGTCTGAATATAATTAGCCAGTTCTAATGCTTGCTTAAACACAATAAACAGTTGTTGCCTAAATGGAACTGGATTGATGAAAACGGCTGTTGCTTAAATAGAAGTCGCATTGATGAAAAGAATAGGCCTAGCGACTAAATCAAAGATCGATTGATGAAAATTTTTGCTAACATAGGATTTGGATACATACTTACAGCTGCAGATGCATATGTAGGCTAATGTATGTATTATATGTATGCATGCATATATGTAATTATTAGGGCTGTTGATTTAATCGCGTTAACGCGTGCGATTAACGCGTTAAAAAAATTTGCGATTAAAAATTTTAACGCATTAATCGCACGCGTTAATTAGATCTGATTAAAATGGAATCAGAGGCAGAAAACTTATTTTAAACGGAAGGTTCATACTTAAAACTAGTGATACATTCTTTGGCAAATATTCGAAAGAATTTGAGTATTATCGTAGCAATTCTTTGCTCATTTATCGCCTGCATGCGAACCAAAATATGCGTTAAGCGCTAGCGATGAGTCGTCGACATCGGCCGCATCGCATCGTCCACTAAGGTTGTTTTCTCACCCCGTCAGACTACGTTAGTTGAACTCCATGAGATGGCAAGACCAATGGATTTCAGGTTTCAAATGATGACGAGGTTTGGCATGAACCGCAACCTCTTGTGAAAAATTGTGACTAAATAATTAGGTTCAATAGTAGACCTACTAGTGTTAATTAATAAGAGCATCCCTTGAACCGACCAATGTAAATAAACTGGTCTGCATATACAATAGGCTGGATAAATAATTAATCTTGATAGTCAGAAAATGGATAAATAACGGATTTTGAGCAGCTGACTGATTTGAACAGCGTTTTAATTCTGTCTGTCATACAAAACTGTTCAATAAGCTAAATGCAGAAATTCAATAGGCCTAAGCCAAAGGTTATTAAATATGCTTGCAATAGACAGAATGCATTCAATCATTAAAATTTTATGCTTCAGGGGTCCTTAGAAAATAGTGAGATTAATATATTTGAAGGAAATGTATTGCGATTAATTTGCAGTTAATTGCGATTAAAAAAATTAATCGCGCGATTAATTTCGATTAAAATTTTTAATCGAACAACAGCCCTAATGTATATATATATATATATATATATAGCAAGTAAACAGAGCTATGTCAGGAATGTGAAAAGCGTCGATTAATATTGCGTTAATATTGCGTTAATTTGCGATTAAAAATTTTAATCGTGCAATTAACGCGATTAAAATTTTTAATCGAACGACAGCTCTAGTAATTATGTATGTATGTGTGTATGTGTGTATGTATGTATGTGTGTGTATATGTGTGTATGTGCGTATGTGTGCATGTGCATTTTTGTAGTGTATGTATGCATGCATGTATGTGTGATTTTTGTTACTTCACAGTGGGCGGTCTCACCAAAGTGATATAACTTGGCCAGATTTCATCAAACATAATTATTTCAAGCTAAACCAACGGATCCTTTAGAAAATTGCAGTTGGCAGTTGACAGTACTGTTGGCTTCATGCTCGGAGTTCATTTAATGACGAAACACTGCAGTCTTTTCTGTCTTTTCTGTCGTGAAATAGGCTATTATTGGTGTTTTTGACGTTATCTGGTCGAACTGTCGCTGGCCAGATACTCTTTATCGGATGGTAGTCTGGTAGACAGACTTAGAACCGAAAAGTCGAACGTCAGACATTGTAATACGCGGTGGTGTATTGGGTATGTTCGTTGCCTAGCAGCCGGACGGAATGCAACTCAAGCCGCCTTGTACTAGAGACCTTGAGCAAGTCCTTCACTCGAATTGCTCGGGCGCTTCAGCGCGAAACTCCGATGCAGTGAGCGCGCTGTAGTCGGGAGCGCTGCTGAGTAGCGAGCGTGAAGGGTGCTATAGAAATGAAGATATTAATTTTTAAAAATATTTAAACTTAGGTTATCCGTTACATGAAAGTTCGAATAAGCAACTTTTATCTGATGTAGGCTTACTTAAAAGGCTCAATCCTGAATGTCTAGAAAACTCTAGATAGTTCAGTAGCTTAACTCGTCTTATATACGTTTCAAATACGTAGTTATACCTCATTAATCTATCTTCCGTATCGCTATCATTTGATTAGAATTTTTTTATCACGATTTAACTACTTGCATACCATTTGCAGTAAGAAAGATGACAGCCAGAAACTGGTCGCATATATATTCTCCCATCATAATTATTGCTCTCATATAACACGGTAAATCCTCAAAATTTTCTACGCAAACAGTACTGTTTAAACATTTAGTGTCCTCCTTAAATAGCATTCTCCTGCTCTCCGCAACATCAGATGACGGCTGAACTGTCGATCGATTGTAGGTCATAGGGGGTCTAGGCCTACGTCAATTCGCTTAAGGGTCCATGAGGGCAGCGACGCACGTGCCAATGATTTCTACACGGTGCTCGTTGTGCATTCGAATAGCAAGGAGGCAGTCATAATTTTTGGGTAACCACTTCCATTGTTCTAGTGAACAGAAATTTTCCATAAGTTACAGGCAAAGAGAAACCACGCAGCTACATGTATGTTATACAAAGCAGTCAGTGATGCCACAGCTGGGTTTTTCCACTAGATCTGGGTTTTTTGCCTTCGTCTGGGTTTCTGTTTTTTTTAGCAAAATCTGGGTTTATTTTGGCGAGATGACCGTATTGTACTTACCATGAATCTTCTGTGAAATTCAATGTAAAATGGTTGTGATACATAGTTTTTCCACTAATTTTAACTTTAAGCTTCACAATCAAGATATCACGCTGTTAATTCACAAATAATTTATAACCTGGTGACGAAGAAGAATACATGTATCTCTGCGCAAAAATAAGCCGTTTTGACATCTCGATATAGGTCATATCACATCCAGAGCCGTTTTTAAGGTACTGGCAACGTCGGTGCAAAAGCTACCACAGGGGCATGCCGGTTGAGCGACCGTTTTTGTCCAAAGCAATGTTCCGCGTGCATTAGGACTACAATCATATGCTGTGCAATGCATGCATAGCCTATAAGCCTAATACCTTATATGTGCCTAACAGTTACGGATCCAGGAGGGTAATCCGGCCATAGCCCCCAATTTAGAATTTTTTAAATTTTTGCAAGCTATTCTGGCTCGGAAAATTGACGTGGCCCCCGGCCCCATGAGCAGTTCCGTATATAGGCCTTCTCCCCACGAGGTATGTGCAGGGGCTCAAGAACACTGTACGACACTAAAAAAGTCAACAACTATTTTGGCGGATAAAATGGCATCGTTTTCTTGGAAATTGGACAAATGAGTAAAAAAAAGGTCATCAGATTTTTCGGTGACCAAGACGAAATATTTCTCCTGTTCCAAGACCGAAAATTTGGCCCCTCCCTTTCGAAAATTTCTGTATCCGCCCTTGGTGCCTATAAACAGAAGTCATAAAACCCGTTAGCACTTTATTTTCTGAAAAAGATGTAACCAATCTCAAATACGCAAATGATAGATCGCTGCCTCCTGCAGCAAATGTTTGGATGTCATAGGCAAAATAAATCAGGTAAGCCAAAACATCAGCCTCTTTTCAGACCTAACTCTCAGTCACGCAGTGTGGTTAACTCTGAGTCTTTGCAGATAAAATGTGTTGTGCCTACGCTAAACAGTCCAAATCCCACGTCTCGGGGGTTTTTCTACATGAAAGCGTCAACAACTTGGTCCAGTTGCAAGTCATTTGTAAGATAGTTCTCAATTGACAATTAAGAACGCCGAGTCGGAAGATCTAGGCTATTGGTTTGCCAGTGTACAGAACTGCGCAACTGAGTTTTCAAATGAAGCAGGAGCAGCAGGACACAAAAAGACCGTTCAGCTGAGGAGATTCCGACTAGCAGCGTTACGTCAAAATTACGTATGAAAACGTGAAATATCAGTATCAGCATAGTGTAGGCTATTAATACTCGGGGCTTCAACGTATAAATCCTGAAGATTAGTTATTGTAAAAAAAGTGTCAGTAAGCAAGCACGCAGCGTCAGTGAATTTAGTTAAATTAATGTTTTCTTACACTTTTGATTTTACAAAAGGTTTAAGTAAGACTGAGACTCCCATAAGACATTTAGCCAATAGGCAGCAACAAAACTCGACTCACAGTCACAGCAGTCGGTGCGCCGCACCGATTGCACCTATGTTAAAAACGGCCCTGATCACATCTATCCTTGTTAAGCCGTAGCCTATTGACATTTCTTACATGTATGTAGGTCAGGTCAATCCTCAAGGAAGTGGTCTAGTCATTGCAGAGTATTAATATTCTCAGTGGCAGCGCCAGGATTTCAGTTTGGGGGCTGAAACCTCGCGGCGGAAATTTCCCATTTTCATCCGCCAAAATTTCTGACGATCTTTTTTCCTTTTTTAGTCGTCGGCCGAAAATCGTGGATATTTCCATGTAAAAAAATCGGATGGCCCTTTTTTAGGGGGCTGAGCCTCTTATAGGAGGCTTAGCCCTTAGCTCTTCCTAGCGCCGCCACTGAATATTCTAGGTGGATAAAACGTTGGATTGTTGACGTGTTAAGAAAATTTGACTGGAAACTTCGGACAACTTCAAAACTTCGTAAACTTTAGCCACGCGTGTTATAGGCTGTATTTACAATTCTAGTAGGTTCGACTCGCTGCGCATCCGCATACGAATATAACGATTCAGCTTATTGTCAATGTGGATGCCGAGTCTCTGACAAGTGACAACTTTAGTAGCCTAATATTGACATTTTTACAGATTTAATTACATTTTATTCGACTCATTTGACGAACATTTTCTTAACCTCATCCGAACAAGTGAAAGACCAACTTAATTTGAACACAGGGGTCTAAAATCGCTTATTCGAAGTCTGGGTTTCAATAGGCATTTTAGAGAGAAATCTGGATTTATTTCCGAAACCTCAGTGGCAACACTGAATTACTTAACTGTGGATCGATTGTAGGCCATAGGGGGTCTACGTCAATTCGCAAGGGGTCTGTGGACAGCGACGCACGTGCTAATGATTTATCCAAGGTGCTCGTTGTGCATTCGAACAGCAAGGCAGCCATAAGTTTTTTAAACAGTTTAAAGACTCAGTGTCCTCCTTAAATAGCATTCGCCTGCTCTCCGCAACAGCAGACGACGGCTGAACTGTGGATCGATTGTACCCTACGTCAAATTCCGTCTATAATTCGGAACGGGTCCATGAGGGCAGCGATCGAAGCACGTGCAATAATTTCTACACGATGTTCGTTCTTTCGAATAACAAAGCAGTCGTAATTTATAGGTAGCCACTTCCATTGTCCTAGAGAACAGAAATTTTCCATAAGTTACAGGCAAAGAGCAACAACACATCTATGTCATAGGCCTACACAGCAGTTGCGCAACACACAATTTTGGCGTTGCGTGCACTCCAAACTGTCATTCATCGGAAACATTAACTCCGTGACAACCGAAGAATTAGACGTCAGTGTGGAAAAGGATGCACTCACTCACAGTAGGCCCGTTGCGAACGATCCATAGTCGGGGCTCTACAGTTTTTAGATAAACGACCTGAGCTTCAACTTTCTTGCTTGCTGACATTCGCTGCTTATTGGCTACGGTATGCAAGAGCCTGCGTGATAAGGGGACCGTCAATAAATGGCGTCACGCACCTAGGAGGAAGGGTCACACATTTGTAACGATTTGTGGCGGTACCTTACCAGATAGCATAATTGTGACTTTCGTGTTGACGCGTAACGAAGGGAGAGAGTCAAAAATAGTTCTTAATTGCGTGGCGACGTCATTTATGGTCGGCCACAAGTCTTCTAAACAAAAATCTTATGATTGCTGCTCCTACAGAAGTCTATGATTTTCGAGATAGTAGGCTACAAATTGCATGCAATACACTGCATTTCAATCAACTCTGCCAAGACACTGCGTTTCAATCAACTCTGCCAAGACACTGCATTTCAATCAGCTCTGCCATATTTTTACGCACCAGTCGTGTAGCCTATTTACTGTACTAGACCAATACAGCACAATAACTTATGACTACTTGAAACTTCTTGGGAGAGACGGTGCTGTTTTTAAAATTTTTGCTTCAACTTAAGACTATGACACAAAACTTCGACATAAAGAATTTTCCAGGAAAGGATAGACGCTATGGACTAACTGGACAATTCCGACCACCGCATACATAATGACAACGCCAGGCACCCCAGGCTGGGACCGGGTTGGGGCCGATGGAAGAAGGTGGGGTGAGAAAGGCTAAGTGGAGCGGGGTCAGCGTGGCTGTGGACCAAATATCGAAATTTCCCGGGCAACGCCGGGTAATTCAGCTAGTGTTATATATGTATACATGTATGCGTGAAAGTTTCTTTGAAACATTATTTTACTTAACCCTATCTTCCGTATGACTTTGTTTTACCTAAACATACACCAATTTATGTAGTTTAACCCAACCAGATGTTCACTGGACACTTTGCAGGAGACGCAGGCATCGCATTTAAAACGAATGCATAGACAAAATGGTATAGTACTGTCAGAATGGTATAGTAGGAGTCTAGGACCTATGGTCAGATGCCTTCTGCGGCGATCTCAAGTAAACAACCGAATATTGATACCTATGGTATCCTATATCACTACCTTCAAAGCTCGAGGGTACGCGTACCCTAAAATAGAATACGTTAAAATACGTACGTACCTTTCAAAAAATAGAATACGCGTATGATACGTACCATACACGAAAATTTCATTTATGGTTTACTCAGCGACCCATAGCCAACGTATAATCTGACGTCAACTGTAGGCCTATGCGTCATTGAAACCGGTACAAAACCGCAGCAGTAAATTTAATACGATAAATTCTTTGGTGGCGGATGAGGCTGAAAATTTCATTATGAAGTCTGCGGCCGATTGGCTATATAAGCAGGTCCAATGTCTCTATGGCCACCGGGTGAAAGATGTATCTTCCGTAATATTATTATTATTATTATTATTATTATTAAAATTATTATTATTATTATAATTATTATTATTATTCTTTGGTTATAATTAATTTTATGCAAATTGTACTGTCTTTGTGATGAGAGCTAAGTACACGTCGCTGGTTTAAAAATTGGTGTAGCCTAACTCGAAAGTTGCAGTAGGCTATATCTATAGGCCTATAGCCTACGAGTCAGCGATGCCCAGAGAACGTGGGAAGGAATGGACGCACGTGAAAGTTTTGAAAAATGCGAAAAACAATTATTTGATTCAATGCAATTTTTCGACAAGCAGTGTTGGGTTGGATCAGGCAATCGCATAAGAACACATCTTTGAAGTGCTGCAGCAGAACTGAGACGACTGACTGACATTAGTGCATTAAGTGCAATGTAGACCTATGCTGGATAAAAAATAGACCTACAATATAGCATTGCAGCATTTACTACGGTACGCCGTATACTGGGTGGTGAGTGTTTGCTTAAATTAAATTGAACATTCTTATAATGAGCAATGACGTGGTTAACGTATTTTATTTATTGTTTACGTACCCTAAAATAGGGTACGTTAAAATACGTACGTACCTTTCAAAAAATAGAATACGTACGGTACGTACCCTCGAGCTTTGACTACCTTAGACCGACAAATGAGTAACTGTCATCTTTATGCCGAAAGTCCGAAACTGATATGCAAAAATCATAATATGTTTCCTTATTATGCAACAATAGACTTGACCTACATGTATTTAGCAAAGAGAGACGAATGGAGGAGTGGAGTTATTTAGCCTATCACTGCAGCTGTCAATCATCTGTGCTCAGTCGCCTCCTCGACAAGTTAGTGTAACCTAATTAGTCGACTGAAGATGTCTCAAATAAGAATAGGCCTACTGCATTTGCCAGGAATATCGTTAGGCCTACAGTTTCATTTTTTATTTCGGCCTGCTCTATTAATATTTGATGTTAGTTCATGACATCCAGCTTCCTATTTCCGGAGTAAGCAAAATATTGTGAATAATGAAAGTTTACCGGTTTGAGTTCAAAATTAAGCGTTCATGTTTCAATTAAGGCAAATGCTGATGGAAAAGTCCAAAATGGAGACAATTTTAACTTTTTCTCTGCAATATAACCAGTTCGCTTTCCAAGGCTCAAGCGCACTGTTGACGTTTTACTCTCGGAATGTGTATAGTGATCAAAACTTTTTTAAAGAAAAAATTCGTTATTGCTCTAGTGACTGCATTTTTAACAGCTTGCACTTTACTTAGACATGTATTAAATCAATTGAATGTAATCTGTTAATCGAAGTTAAGTTCTGGAGAGTGATCGATCAATTTATTTCTAAGCAGAATGGGCTCTACACCGTGATTTTCAAATATCTTCAATGCCTGATAACATATCACGCCAAAAAATTTCAAATATTTAGAGAACTGGACCAAGAACATGATTCCAAAATTTCATGAGATAAAGTTGAAAGGATAAAAAAAATATATGAATCTTTCAACTTCATATGCCGAAATTTCAGTTTACAAGCAATTTTCTGTTAGATTCAATAAAATGTAAGACAAACTGTTTTTCTTATATCTCTAATGCCTGATGATTAATCATGCTAACATTTTACAGATATGTAGAGAATTGAATAACAATATGATTCCAACAGTTTGGTTTGATTATTTAATTAAATAAGATGCTCAAATGTCCTCCTCCTGCTTGCACGCAATCCTGGAAGTGCTGGAGCCCTTGGGCAGCAGTATCGTCGATTATCCTCTGGTCCAGGTCATCTCGCACTACCATCAAGCGCTACTTCAGATCGTTTATATCGTTTATTGTCTACTCGGGCTTGCATCAAGCTCCACACTTTATGGTCGACAGGATTCAAATCTGGGCTGTTCGGAGGCCATAATGTGGAAGAAATGAAGTTTGGCGTTGCTCTTGTCAGCATTTCAATGGTTTCCTTGGCTCTGTGAGCTGGGGCACTGTCCTGTTTGGAAAAAAACATCCTGCTAGAGGTTAGATTTCTGATTACAATTAGAAGATGTTGTGACAGCAGAACGTCGCGATAATAAGATCCAGTAATTTTTACTCCAGGGTCACTGAAGACCAAAATTGGGAACTATCAAGCGTCGAAACCGCAAAGAACACCATAACAGATTTGCTGAAAACTGAAGTTTCGGGAGACGAAGTTGAAATATTCATATCTTTCTATCCGTTCAAATTTATGACTTGATATTGTTGTAAAAATAGGCCCCTGCAGTTTGTTTTAATTAATTGTCCGTGTCCCTGTCTGCCTGTGTATCGTTGAAACATGCCGTCTACTTAATTTATGCATAGGCGTGGCTAAGCGTCTACATGGCGTCTACTTAATTTATGCATAGGCGTGGCTAAGCGTCAACATGCCGTCTACTTAATTTATGCAGGGCGTGGTCCAGCGTCTACATAATATATGCATGGGCGTGGCTTGGCGCATACGTATATATACGAGTGCGTGCGCAGGCAACACAGTCAGCGATACAGTCATCGATCGAGAAGAAGTCATCAACAGTCGTCGAAATACAGTCATCAACAGTCACGTCAAGGAACACAGTCGTCGAACGGAAGGATCAGCCGACGCGGTCGCCGTGAGATAGAAGGGAGCTGCGACAGCCGAGTGTTACAGGTTCGAGGCGCAGTGCCGCTACGAGTCGTACGGGAGAAAACGCTTCGAAGGGCGCTACGGTGAATCTACGACGACTACAATCCGACGCTGTCGACGACGAAAGGTTCGTAAGCCTTTGCTGTCCGACGCTGGTGGCTGGGGTTCGATTCTTGACCCACAGTCGTGCTCTTCTGTAACTCGACGCGGCTGACGGCGGAAAGTCTGGGGACTTTCGTGAATCTACGACGACTACGATCCGACGCTGTCGACGACGAAAGGTTCGTAAGCCTTTGCTGTCCGACGCTGGTGGCTGGGGTTCGATTCTTGACCCACAGTCGAGCTCTTCTGGAATCCGACGCTGACGACGACGGAAGGTCTGGTGATTCTCGCTACGCAACGACGACGCCATTCGACTCCGGATCTGCCAACGTTTCCGACCGGGTGAGCGCAGTGGTTCAGTTTTATCGCTACGCAACGACGACGTCGACTCTGGTTCGAAACCCGACCCGTTTCACCGACTTCGACGTGCGCTGGCGAAGCAGCGGTCCTCTACGCGACGACGATTCAGCATTCTGCGTTGGCAATTACTGCAGACAGTGGTATATTAGTTTTCAGACAGTGGCGCTACGCGAATTGCTCCGAACTTGCTCCGAACTTGCTCCGAACTTGCTCCGAACTCTGGCGCTATAGAAGTTGGCTGAGGACAGCTTAACGAGGGTTTTCTTGAAGTCGAATAAAAGTGTTTCAAGCCTGACTGGCTAGTCGTCAATCCCCAGTTGACGCCGGACTACACGACGGACGGACATCGCCTTAACGACTAGGGTCTGGAGCTCGGTTCCTGGTGGTCTTTTGCCCAGCCCTAGTAGGTCGAGATTCTTTACAAACTGGTACCGTGAAGTGGAGTGATTGGATTTCGTCGGACTTCTACAAAGCTGGTCCCAGCTACGAACTGATTGCAGTCTGTGGAGCGAAATTCAGCGACAATGTGGAACACGGCAGAGATGGACGGGAACGCTGATGACCGCCCGATGACTTCGACGCCAGCAGTGGGACGAAGGACGGACCTCTTGGTCGACTTTGAGGTCGAGTCCAGCCGCTTCATGGAGAGAATCGATTTCGACGACGTGCCGAAGAAGGATCGCAGAAGTCTGCTGATTCCTGAGAGAGACTCGACCGCCTTGGAGACGAAAGTCTTGGACAACGTCAGTCGCTTGGTCAGCGAACGGAAGATGACCATGAAACCAGCAAAATTCGATGGGACTGGGTCTCTCGAATCGTTCTTAGCACAATTCGACGTCTGCGCACGCCACAATAGATGGACGGCAATCGACAAAGTCGACTTCCTCCGTGTTTCCTTGGAAAAGGCAGCAACGCAGCTGTTGTGGGACTTTGGAGCGCGAACGGAGGTGACGTACGAACAGCTGGTCGAGAGACTTCGTCAACGATACGGCGCGGAAGGTCAAGCTGAGACTTTTCGTGCGCAACTCTACTATCGTCGCCAGAGGGCGGATGAAAGTCTGGGAGATCTGCTGCACGACATCCGGAGACTTGTCGTTCTCGCCTATCCAGTGCCGTCGAACGAGACGACCGAGATCGTTGCGAAGGACGCCTTCCTTGAAGCTATCCGTGACCGGGAGCTGTCTCTAAAGGTGAGAGAACGGGAACCGAAGACGATCGACGAGGCGTACCGAACAGCTCTACGCTTGTCGGCGTATCAACAGACCGCAGACCTGGAGGATCGTCGCAGACCGGCGAATCGAATAAGAGGAACTCAGGAGGCCGACACCAGAGGACAGCTTCAGTCTCAGCTGGACGACTTCTTCACTGCCCAGCGCAAGTGGCAGCAGGACATGGAAGAAAGAATCTGCCGACAGCTGGAGGGACTTCGAAGCTCGAACAGGACGAACTTCAACTCCGCACCGATGGCTCCGCCGACCATTCCGTCTCAAGGTAACGCATCAGGAAGTCTGGGACGTGGGTCGACCTGTTTCAAATGCGGGTCCCCAGGGCACTACGCACGCCAGTGCCGACAACGCCGACAGTTTCCAGACCGCCGGAACGACGACGCACGCGATTCGGGTCAGCCGACGACCGAGCAAGAGACCGTCACCAACCATACAACGAGAGACAGAGCAACTGGCGTGACGAACAACGCGATCTACATCCATGGAGTGATCAACGGACGGCAAAGAACATGCCTAGTGGACACTGGGTCGGAGGTAAGCCTGGTTCCCTCGTCTGATGTTGATGGGTTGTTGCTCCAGCCTAGCACTCGCATTCTCTTGGCTGCTAACGGAACACAAATAAGGGTTTTGGGTCAGGTTGATGTCCCAATTAGGATTTCCAGAGGTTTTTCCATTGAGACAAATTTTCTCGTCTCTGACCAGATTGGGGAACCAATGCTGGGAATGGATTGGTTGAGGCAACACCGCTGTCGACTTGGTTTTGGTCAGGGTGCACTCTTTGTTGGTAGACGCCGCATTTCTTTGGTTAAGGGCAATGGTTCGCTTTGGTGTCGCAGGGTTATTGTTGCTGAGGAGACAACTATTCTTCCTCGTTCGCAGTGCGATATCCCTTGTAGGACGCAATATCGTGATTTGACGACCACAGCTGAAGCGTGGATGACTGAATCTAAAGAGATTCGGCCGGGATTGCATGTAGCTAGAGTTGTGCTGAATGATGATGATGATAAAATGTGCATTCGTGTGGTGAATTTGAATGAACAGCCTGCGATGTTAACTACTGACTTGATGTTGGGCGATTTTCACCCCGTAAATGTTGAAGTAATGGAAGGCAGTGATAGACAGACGGGTCCGGAAGCACAGTTAGTGGAAAAATTGATGGAAGATGTCTCCGAGGATGTTTCGGCTGAGGTGAAAGAACGTCTGAAGAATTTGTTGGTCGAGTACGGAAGCATTTTCTCGACCACTGACCATGATTTGGGAAGGACCATGATTACTCAGCATAGGATTGATACTGGGGACTCCCATCCGGTGAGACAACCGTTGAGGAGGCAACCGCTTCCTTATCAGGCTACCATTGATGCGCAACTGGAACAAATGTTGGTAACTGGAGTTGTGGAACCAGACGGGAACGGGCAGACGTATTCGACCTACGCTGCGGAATTGCTGGAAAAGTTTGAAAAAGCGTATCGCGCTGCACGCCAAGGTCTCAGAAAGGGCGCTGAGCGACGCAAGCACAGCTACGACCTGCGTGTACGACCAGCGAAATTTGAAGCCGGAGACTGGGTTTACTACTTCAGTCCACGGAAATTTGTGGGACGTAGTCCGAAGTTCCAGCGTAATTTCACTGGTCCGTGGATGATTGTGCGGGCGTGTGGTCCGGTCAACTATCTTCTCCAAAAGTCGCCGAAGGCTAAACCCTTCGTGGCGCACGTAGACAAGCTTCGCCACTGTTATGGAAGGACGAAGGGAGAATGGACTGAGGCGACCGAAAAAGTGACCGGAGGGTCGCCCCAAAAAGTGACCGGGAGCGCCACGGCTTCTACCAGTCGACGGCCACACCGCCGTGGGGACGGAACGCGCGAAACGGATGCGCACGACCAGGATTTGGACGGAGTGGCGACCTCTACAGGTCGACCACGACGCAACGCTGGCCGTCCTGTCCGCTTTCAGTGAACGCGGCTGAAAGCAAATTAGTTAAATAATTATTGAGTCGTGCCTGACTCCGAGCTTATTTTTTTTGATTAGGCGTAATTGCCGGCTGTATAGTTAGCTATTCAATTGTTTGTACTTATGCTATGTCGTTTTGAAAAGAAAAAAAAAAGAAAGAAAAGAAAGAAGGGGGGTGTGAACAAAACAGTTCACACCGTACCCGAAATGAAAAAAAAATAGAGAAATAAGCCTGAAAAAAAAGAAAAAAAGAAAAAAAAAAAGAAAAAGAAAAACAGGCAGAGACATGAAAAACAGGCGAGAAAAGAGCCGAACAAAAAGGGGGATGTGCGCGAAAAGCACTTCGCACCCGATTCAGCTTGGCTATTTATGATGTCTTCAATTACGGTACCGTGTGGCAGTTATTTCTGTGGCAAGCTGATGTACAGCATTTTGCTGATTGGAAAACTTGTTAGATTTTCTTTTGGTACAGATACTCTTGCATTTGCTGTATAGTTGGACAATTAATGTTTTACTCCGATTGTCGGGTAGATTTTCTGTTAGTGCTCCAAGGTGGGCCTTGGATTGCTTCTGGGGGAGGCGTGTTGTAAAAATAGGCCCCTGCAGTTTGTTTTAATTAATTGTCCGTGTCCCTGTCTGCCTGTGTATCGTTGAAACATGCCGTCTACTTAATTTATGCATAGGCGTGGCTAAGCGTCTACATGGCGTCTACTTAATTTATGCATAGGCGTGGCTAAGCGTCAACATGCCGTCTACTTAATTTATGCAGGGCGTGGTCCAGCGTCTACATAATATATGCATGGGCGTGGCTTGGCGCATACGTATATATACGAGTGCGTGCGCAGGCAACACAGTCAGCGATACAGTCATCGATCGAGAAGAAGTCATCAACAGTCGTCGAAATACAGTCATCAACAGTCACGTCAAGGAACACAGTCGTCGAACGGAAGGATCAGCCGACGCGGTCGCCGTGAGATAGAAGGGAGCTGCGACAGCCGAGTGTTACAGGTTCGAGGCGCAGTGCCGCTACGAGTCGTACGGGAGAAAACGCTTCGAAGGGCGCTACGGTGAATCTACGACGACTACAATCCGACGCTGTCGACGACGAAAGGTTCGTAAGCCTTTGCTGTCCGACGCTGGTGGCTGGGGTTCGATTCTTGACCCACAGTCGTGCTCTTCTGTAACTCGACGCGGCTGACGGCGGAAAGTCTGGGGACTTTCGTGAATCTACGACGACTACGATCCGACGCTGTCGACGACGAAAGGTTCGTAAGCCTTTGCTGTCCGACGCTGGTGGCTGGGGTTCGATTCTTGACCCACAGTCGAGCTCTTCTGGAATCCGACGCTGACGACGACGGAAGGTCTGGTGATTCTCGCTACGCAACGACGACGCCATTCGACTCCGGATCTGCCAACGTTTCCGACCGGGTGAGCGCAGTGGTTCAGTTTTATCGCTACGCAACGACGACGTCGACTCTGGTTCGAAACCCGACCCGTTTCACCGACTTCGACGTGCGCTGGCGAAGCAGCGGTCCTCTACGCGACGACGATTCAGCATTCTGCGTTGGCAATTACTGCAGACAGTGGTATATTAGTTTTCAGACAGTGGCGCTACGCGAATTGCTCCGAACTTGCTCCGAACTTGCTCCGAACTTGCTCCGAACTCTGGCGCTATAGAAGTTGGCTGAGGACAGCTTAACGAGGGTTTTCTTGAAGTCGAATAAAAGTGTTTCAAGCCTGACTGGCTAGTCGTCAATCCCCAGTTGACGCCGGACTACACGACGGACGGACATCGCCTTAACGACTAGGGTCTGGAGCTCGGTTCCTGGTGGTCTTTTGCCCAGCCCTAGTAGGTCGAGATTCTTTACAATATTATAGAATCCAATTCTTGGTTCAATTCTCTGTATATTGGGAAAATTTTACTATGATTAATTATCAGGCCATAAAGTAACTGGAAAAAATTTGACTTACATTTGATTGAACCTAACAGAAAATTGCTTGTAAACTGAAATTTCGCTATATGAAGTTGAAAGACACATATCTTTTCATCCGTTCAACTTTATCTCATGAAATCTTGGAATCATATTCTTGGTCCAATTCTCTAAATATTTGGAAAATGTTAGCGTGATATGTTAACAGGCGTTGGAGATATATACAAAATAATTTGACTTTCTTTTTTGAATCACGGTGTATATATACCGACAGTATTGTTGTTGCATGTCTTGTATAAGACACCTCAAGCCGCCGCGTTGGGGCCCCGAGCAAGTCCTTCACTCGCAATTGCTCGTGGGCAGGCGGGAGGACCTCCGAGTAGGGAGCTCTTGACGGGGTACATCTTCATATTCATCACCATCACCACCATCATCGCCATCATTGCACCACTATCATCAAATAATCACCATCATCATCGCCATCATCATCACATCATCATCACTTTATCTTTGCTACTTCTTTTTCTATCTTTTTTATTGTTCTATTTCTCCTTCTCATCCTTTTCTTCTTCTTCTTCTTCTTCTTCTTCTTCTTCTTCTTCTTCTTCTTCTTCTTCTTCTTCTTCGACTTCTTCTTCGTCTTTGTTTCTACTTTTTCTTCTGTTATTATTTTCTTATTTGTCTTTTTCATTATCGACATCTTCGTCTCTTCCTCCAATGGGGAAATATTCAGCACAGTTAAATGTAAGAATCGCACATCGCAGGTGAACTAGTCGTGTTTGACATCAAACAAATGATCTGAAGACCACAATGGCTTCCGAGAAGTGTTACCCTTACCAGCCTAATTTTCACGTGACTGCATTTAATTCATATTCACATTCTCTCTGTGCACAACTAATTATTATTAGCATACATAATAATTTTGGCATAAATTAGGGTTACCTGACTTCGAACACAATAGTAGTGATAGAGAGAACCTTTAACACCCAATTAGTGCCGTCATCTTAATTAGGCTAATTATGCTAATTAGATTAATTAGGTCGTCTTAATTAGGTCATCTTAATTAGGTCATCTTAATTAGGTCATCTTAATTAGGTCATCTTAATTAGATTATCTTAATTAGGTCATCTTAATCCTACTAATTAGATTATCTTAATCCTATTAATTATCTTAATCCTATTAATTATCTTAATCCTATTAATTATCTAACCCTAATTAGTACAACAAAGGGACTACTAACCCTAAGTAGCACTACAAATCTTCTTCAATTCATATAGTTAGCTATTATTAGTAATTAGTTAGCTATTATTATCCATTATCTAACCATAATTAGCACAACAAAGGATCTGCTAACCCTAAATAGCACTACAAAGCTTCGGAAACACATATAGTTAGCAATTATTAGTAATTAGTTAGCGATTATTAGTAATTAGTTAGCTATTATTAGTAATTAGAGACTCCTATTTAGCACTACAGGACCCGCTCCACAGCCTATACATCTCCCTTTCACCCTCTCCTCCTTCTCCTTATCCTCTACCTCCTCCTCCCTCTCCTCCTCCTTCTCCATCTCCTCCTCCTCCCTCTCCTCCTTCTCCCTCTCTCTACGACTCGCCGCAACACCTGCCTAAGCTGAATCAGGCGGTTAGAAGGCGTCACGCACGGCTGCCTCGCTCTTTAATGCACATCCTCTGACTCTCTCTCTCCCTCTCTCTTTCCTCCTCTCTATCTCTCCACACACCTTTCCCCCTCTCTCCCTCTCCCTATCTCCCTATACCTCTCCCTATCTCCCTCTACCTCTCCCTCTCTCTGCACCTCTCTCCTGAGCATTCCCTGCCCCCTCTCTCCCCTGCGCTACCTCGATCCTTCTCTCGACCTCTCCTTCTCCACATTCCCTCTCTCTACATATCTCTCTCCACCCCATTCTCCTTGTACCTCTCTCTCTTTATCTCGTTACCTCTCGACAACGACGGCAGATGGCGCGACAGTGGAACACGAATCGTCGCGCTTGATCGCACAGGCCTTCCTTGTATGTAATTACGACCCTTTTGATCAATTTTATACGAAGACGCTCAGAAGAGTCCATAGGGCAGAGCTCAAACACCTTATAACTTGCTCATTCCTATATATATATATATATATATATATATATATATATATATATATATATATATATATATCTATAAGAAAGGTTGTACGTATATTTATTTATTTGGGACCGATGCACGCTCGCAGTTTAGCAGCTACTCACATGAAACATTGCATTTAGATAAAAGTTCACCACAGAAATCCAAGTACGCTATTTTCGGCTTTTTATTCACTTTAGATTTAAAAAAACAGACATTTTAAATTTCGGCGTGTTAAAGTATGCGCTAGCGGCTATATATAGCCTACCGCTGCAAATCCTGTAACGCCTGTTGCCGTTGACGTCATATTTTGACGTCATTTTTCGCAAAGCTTAATTAGCATGAAAATCATACGCCCCACATACCTCGGCCCGCAGGTCCGAGGTGTGTGGAGGGCGTGGGGGTGGCGGGTGGGAAGGAAATTTTCCCGCAAACTCAAATTTCACGGGTGGCGTACAAGTGGAGGTCGGAGCGTACACGTGGAGGTTGGAGTGTTGTGGAGTGCAGTGGGGTGGTTGTGGAGTGCAGTGGGTCGTGGCCGGGAGTGGGTCGAATCCTAAATTTCCTGGGCAACGCCGGGTACCCCAGCTAGTATATCTATATATTGTGAGTGTTAGCTACCTATTACCCCTCTGGGCTTCCTTACTTGGACTCTCCTTGACTATGTGGGAGTTGAGGGAAGGGCAGGGCCTATTTAAAGGGCTACTACTGTGGGGGCTTGCTTCTTGTCGTGGGTCTACTCTGTGGTGTGTGTTCGACTCCTGTTGAGCGTGGCGTGTGGTTCGTGTTCTACGACGTTTGTCTTCTTCGATTGCCGTCCCACCTCGTTGGTGAACTGGCCTACATCCGTCTTCCTTTGGGCTCCGTTAGCCTGGTGTGTCTTCACGTCAGCTCTGTCGAATCAGCTGTATCGGTCGTACTTCATGTCAGCTTTGGGTAACGTTAACCTACTTCTTGTCAGACTGCTCTGTTATTGAATAAATCGATGTTATTTTACATTACGGACCTGAGTATTACTCATCATCTTCTAGACTAGAGCAAGTGAACCCAACAGATGGGGGTCTCTCGGGATTTTTTCACGATAATTTGAAATTTGCGTCAAAAAAGGGGCGTTGTTTCCGTGAAATTTAGCGAATAGTACGGTGGTAATTCCGTTGGAAAAGTGTTATATGGTGGTTGGCCGTGAAGACAGGTCAATGGTTGTTGTTTTTGGCGAATTAGGTCGGGAAAATTAGTGCGGGAAATTTCGACGTTTTGCGATATTGAGTTTTGCGAGTTTTGTAAATTTGGTCGAGACAGTTTTGAAGTGAGCTGTCGTGGGTGAATTTTTTGCGCTGTGCGTTGGTCTGCACGTCGAATAGTCGACAGGGCGTAGAGGTAAAATGGCGTCGTTAGAGGAGGAGTTAATTCCTGAATTTGGGGATGTCAGAGACATACCAAGTGACACACTTCGACTGGTGAGTGAGACATATGGTGAGGATGTGGAGGACGTGTCTAGGTCACAGGTGAGGAGAATGGCTATGAAACCATTGTCACCGAAATTGGGTAGTGCAGCTTGGAAACTTAAGGCACAGGCTAAGAAAGAGGAGGCCGAGTTAGAGCGCTTGCACTTAAAAGAGGACAGAGAGTGGGAGAGAGAGAAGGAGCGAATGAGATTCGAGGAGAAGAAAATGCAAATTGAAGCAGAGAGAGAGGAGAAGAAAATGCAGATTGAAGCAGAGGAGAATAAATTGAGGATTGCAGCAGAGGAGAATAAATTGAGGATTGAAGCAGAGAGAGAGGAGAATAAATTGAGGATTGAAGCAGAGGAGACGAAAAGGAGATTTGACATGGAGGAGAAACGAATGAATATGGAATTGGAGAAGCAGAGATTAGAAATGGACGGACGGAGAATAGAAGGAGGTGGTGCTGTCGAACGACCAGCGCATGGAAATGAGGATTTGCGTTTTGGGGCAGCTCTGAAATTTGTGCCAAAATTTGATTCGGCCGATATCGAACATTATTTTGCGGCGTTTGAGCAAGCAATGACGTTGCATCAAATTCCGATGGGAAAATGGTCGTCCCTCCTACAGCCACAGTTGTCGGGGAAGGCGGCGAAAGTTTTTGCGGCTTTATCGTTGGAGGAGTGCGTCCAATATGATATTGTGAAGAGTGCGCTATTGACGGCGTACGAACGTATTCCGGAATTTTATCGAAAGAAATTTCGGGGGTTGCGAAAAGAACCGAGGGAAACGTATGCGAATTATGCATTTCGACTGCAGAGTCCTTTTCAGAGATGGATTGAGGGTACAAACTCGTGGGGAGAGTTAGCAAAATTTAAAGAGGTAATTCTCATGGAGCAGTTTGTACAAGCGTTACCTATTGAAGTACACAGGTGGCTGATAGATAAGAGTCCTGATACTGTGGCAAGTGCTGCACGTTTAGCGGATGAATATGCAGTGTTATACAAGCAGGGGCCGAACCATTATTCTGGGGGGTTCCGCAGGGATTTTTTCGACCGTACACGAGGATTCTCATCTGATGAAAGTGAGAAGAAAGATGTATGGGAGCGTCAAGGCGTGGGGTACAAGGATGGTACGCGTCGTGATACAAATTGGGGTAGACGTTCGCCTCAAAGAGGAACGTATGGGTTTAATAAGCCTGTGCGGGAAAATGATGACGTCACTGGTTTTGGGGAACCGGTCACGTGCGCATTTTGTAGAGCGCCAGGTCATACGAAGGCCAGTTGTTGGAAATTAAAACGAAAGGAGGGGACTCAAATGGAAAATTGGAGGGGTGCGAAACCTGTGGGTTTGGTTCAGACTGTTTCGGCGCCTGTTAAACCACAGAGTTTTCCGAAGCCAATTGAATCTGTTGATAAACTGTATGCACCATTTTGTGTGATTGGATGTGTAATTGATGATGAGGGTGCACGAAAGGAGGCGGTATTCTTGAGGGACAGTGGAGCGCTGCAGTCTTTGGTGTCTAATGAATGGTTGAATGAGCATGAGTTTGTACACATGAATGAAACGAGGTTACTCAGAGGTATATCTGGTTCTATTGTAGAATGTCCTCTGGTGAAAGTGAATGTTGATTGTGCATTTGTTCAAGGTGAGGTGTTATGCTGTCTAATGAATTCACTTCCAATGGCTGGGGTGCATTGCATTGTGGGTAATGATACAGCGCTGGCAGGACAGGTGTTGGAGGTCGCGGTGACGACTCGTGCACAGGCTAGAGCACATGCAGTGAGACAGAGTGAGAGGGAGACGGCGGTGTGCAGTGAAGCGGCGCCCGAGCAGTCGGAGATAGTGGGTCAAAGTACGGAGTCGGCCGACCAAGAGCGAACGCCAGGTGAAATAATTGACAGACAAGTTGAACGAATGAATTTCGATGAAGGCGACTTATCGAGTTTATTTGCAGCGACAGAATCTGTTGTGACAGAAAGATCGGAGCTATATGTTAGCCGACAGGAATTAATATTGCGCCAGCGCCGGTGTACTGAATTGAGACCATTGTATGCACAAGTCGACGAGACGGTGTCTGTCGGTGGGCGTGTACAACCGTATGCGTTGGTGGACGAGGTCTTGGTGCGTCGATGGGAGGAGAAGTGTACACCATTAGGAATGGGTGTGGTACAAATAGTTGTGCCTCGTGACTTAAGACAGAAGTTGTTGCATGTGGCCCATGATATACCAGCGGCTGGGCATTTGGGTACTAGAAAGACACTGGATCGGTTGACGAAGCATTTCTGGTGGCCTCATGTGAATCGAGACGTTCGTGAGTATTGTCGTTCATGTGATGTGTGTCAACGCTTAGGCAAAGGAAACAGAAATTATAGGGCGCCCATGGTCAGTATGCCTGTAATGGAGGAAGTGTTTCAACGCTTGGCAATGGATATCGTAGGCCCATTGAGTGTATGTGAGGGAACGGGGAATAGGTTTATTCTCACGGTCATTGATTTGGCTTCCCATTTTCCATTTGCGTTTCCGTTGAAGAATCATACGGCGCAGGATGTGGCTAAATGTTTGTGTGAAGTTTTTTCGCTTTTCGGATTTCCGAAAGAATTGTTATCTGATTGTGGCTCAGAATTCATGTCTGATTTGATGCAAGTGTTTGTGCATGAATGTGGTATTGTGCAGTTGAAAACTAGTCCTTATAGACCACAAACGAATGGCTCGTGCGAACGCTTTCATCGTACTATGAAAGATATGTTGAAGGCGTTGGCTGAAACATATCCGGGTTCTTGGGATGCAATGTTGCCGTGGATCTTGTTTGCATATAGAGAGGTTCCGGTACAGGGTACTGGCTTTTCTGCTTTTGATTTGATGTATGGCAGAGATGTGCGTGGCATGTTGCAATTGATGAAGGAAGAATGGTTGGCGAAAGATGTTGTACATGAAGTGTCTGGCAAGAACGTGATTGACTATGTTTTACAATTACGTGAACGTATGCGTGTTGGATTGAAACTTGCTGGTGAAAATGCTGTTGATGCGAAAAGTAAATCGAAGCAACTGTATGATAAGCAGTCACGTGCTGTGTCTTTTGAGGAAGGTCAAAAGGTTTTACTCTTGATTCCGTTGGTGGGTAAACCTTTACAGACCAAATATTGTGGACCGTATGTGGTTGTACGTCGACTTGGTCCGGTCGATTATTTAGTGAGTACCCCGGATCGAAGAAAAACGGAACGGGTGGTACATGTGAATCTGATGAAGCGCTATGTGGATCGTATGGATGTGGTGTATGAGCGACCGAATGAGGAGGTGGTGGCTTCTGTGTTGGTGGTAAATCCGGATGTGAGGATGAATGATGTGACTTTAGAGGATAAGGTCTTACAATGTGAAGTGTCTGCTGAATGTCGTGCGGAATTGCGGGATGTTTTGCATGACTTTGCACATGTGTTTAGTGAAGTACCGGGTAAAACATCTATGGTGTCTCATAGAATTGATTTGGTTGAAGGTGCTCGCCCTGTTCGACAATACCCTTACAGGTTAAATCCTGAGAAAATGGCGAGGGTGGATAAAGAGGTGAATCAGTTGTTGGAAGCGGGGATAATAGAGGAGTCCGAGAGTCCGTGGGCAGCTCCGATTGTCTTGGTGCCTAAGCCAAACGGTACAGATCGTCTTTGTACAGATTTCAGGAAACTGAATGGATTATCTGTTCCGGATCCATTTCCTATGCCACGGGTGGAGGTGTTAATTGATCGAGTGGGTCAGTCACGGTTTATAACAAAGCTGGATATGACTAAAGGTTACTGGCAGATCCCGATGCATCCGGAGTCAGTTCCGTTAACTGCGTTTGTCACCCCGAAAGGGCATTACCAATGGAAATACATGAGTTTTGGCCTGAAGAATGCTCCGGCTTCGTTCTCAAGGTTAATTACGAAAGTGCTGAATGGATTGAATGAGTTTTGTGATGCTTATTTAGACGACATCATCATTTTCAGCTTAGCATGGTCGGATCATTTGGTTCATTTGCGAAAAGTGTTATCTCGAATAGCTGATGCTTGTTTAACTCTGAATCTGGCTAAATGTGTCTTTGCTAATGCGTCTGTGGATTTCTTGGGTCATCACATTGGGATTGACGGAGTTCAGCCAAGGTTGAAGAAGGTGGAAGCGGTGTTGAAATTTCCTAGGCCTGCTACTAAAAAACAGGTGCAATCTTTCTTAGGATTAGCGGGATACTATCAGAGGTACTTGCCTCATTTCTCTGATATTACTTTGCCGCTCACGGCTTTGACAAAGAAAGGGATTCCTTTTAGATGGAATGAGGAAGCGGAGGTTGCTTTTCTTGATCTAAAATCTCGTCTGGCTTCTAGACCTATCTTAATACCTCCTGACTTTACTAAACAGTTTTGTGTGGGTGTTGATGCTTCTCAATTCTGTCTGGGAGCGTGCTTGTTTCAGATGAAGGATGGATTGGAACACCCGATCTGCTATTTGAGTCGGAAGCTGCTGCCGCAGGAGATTCGCTATTCGACCATAGAGAAGGAAGCGCTGGCACTGATGGTCGCCTTGCGGGCCTTTAGTGTCTACTTTGGATCCGCAGTCGTCCTGGTGTTCACCGATCATAAACCTTTGCAGTTCATCCATCAGATGGCGAACAAAAATATGAAGCTCTTGCGATGGAGTTTGGAGCTTGAACAGTACAACTTGGACATTAGACATCGTCCAGGCGAATGGAATGTTCTGCCGGACATTCTGAGTCGTCCATCTGCGTAATGTGAGTGGGAGCGGGTGAGGGCACACGTCAATCAGTGTCTCCACTTGTCTCCTCACAGCGGAGTCGTCGGGCGTGCTAGAGATGCTCTCTGGTACGTCTATCCTCGTCGTATGTCAATGGAACATTCTGTCATGAAAAGTCAAACACTGTCCAGAAACAGTTTCAATGGAACATTCTGTCATGAAAAGTCAAACACTGTCCAGAAACAGTTTCAATGGAACATTCTGTCATGAAAAGTCAAACACTGTCCAGAAACAGTTTCAATGGAACGTTCTGTCATGAAAAGTCAAACACTGTCCAGAAACAGTTTCAATGGAACGTTCTGTCATAAAAGGAAAGCACGGAATTCTTCGGCAATGAACTCTTCAGTGTGTCTGTAGTGTAGGGTGGCTTGTGCCGATGACCATTATACATTTTGGTTCATTTTTGATACACCAGTTGGTGTCCAAATTTTTTCTTGTGTTTCAGATATAGTTTTTTGGACATTTGAACTATTGATGTGTATGTATATATATCGTGATTACGTGTGAACTGATGATTTGGGTTATATGAAGTTTGTGTATTCAGATCATGATTATATCGGACTCTTACGTTATTTATGAGTGCGATGCATTATTTAGTTAAGTCTTGCTGAATTGCTTAGTACGTGTAATGGCTTGTACTGAGTGATTTTGCATTTAGGCGTAGCATTGTTCGTATAGTTCGTCGTCCCCGTTGGACTCCTCATGTTCTGGTGGGGGGGTATGTGACTGTTAGCTACCTATTACCCCTCTGGGCTTCCTTACTTGGACTCTCCTTGACTATGTGGGAGTTGAGGGAAGGGCAGGGCCTATTTAAAGGGCTACTACTGTGGGGGCTTGCTTCTTGTCGTGGGTCTACTCTGTGGTGTGTGTTCGACTCCTGTTGAGCGTGGCGTGTGGTTCGTGTTCTACGACGTTTGTCTTCTTCGATTGCCGTCCCACCTCGTTGGTGAACTGGCCTACATCCGTCTTCCTTTGGGCTCCGTTAGCCTGGTGTGTCTTCACGTCAGCTCTGTCGAATCAGCTGTATCGGTCGTACTTCATGTCAGCTTTGGGTAACGTTAACCTACTTCTTGTCAGACTGCTCTGTTATTGAATAAATCGATGTTATTTTACATTACGGACCTGAGTATTACTCATCATCTTCTAGACTAGAGCAAGTGAACCCAACAATATACATATATATATGCGACAAACCTCCCCATCCAAACCTCCATTTCAGCAATTCACGTATAGCAGCAACCATATACATCGCAACTTGCTCATTCCTATATGTATAAGCGGCAAACCTCACCCTCTAAACCTCCATTTCAGCAAATCACGAACACAAAAAGGCATTTTATGCATAAGAAATGCACAAGTCAGAAGCGAGAAATTATACATACCTGCCGCCCAATCCTCTAAACCTCCACACAGCACAGCCAAATACACAAATTTGACTTACACGCATAAAATTTGGCCATCTTACAACTTATAAATCCAACCCATGAACCAAGCAGAAAATGAGAAATCCTGTATATGTATAAAAAAAAAAATATTACCAATATTCGTTATTTTATTCGAAAATATGTATATAATCGCGCTATTTACAATTAAATTATTCGAAATTATAACAAATAGTCAGTATTTCCTACAATACTAAGCCAAATATAGCAGACAAGCTCCATTTTCATATATTTCTTCTATATATCTTACATTTCAAGAAAGTACAAACTTAAAAACTGAAGAGTCGCTCAGCCTTCCTTTCGGAAGATGGCAACATTTCTTATTTCCTTGCGCACACGAACTCAAAAACCGACGAATCGCTCATCCTTCCTTTCGGAAGATGGTAACATTTCTTATTTCCTTGAGCACTCAAACTCAAAAACCGACGAATCGCTCAACCTTCCTTTCGGAAGATGGCAACATTTCTTATTTCCTTGCGCACACGAACTCAAAAACCGACGAATCGCTCATCCTTTCTTTCGGAAGATGGTAACATTTCTTATTTCCTTGAGCACTCAAACTCAAAAACCGACGAATCGCTCAACCTTCCTTTCGGAAGATGGTAACATTTCTTATTTCCTTGAGCCCTCAAACTTAAAAATCGACGAATCGCTCACCCTTCCTTTCGGAAGATGGTAACATTTCTTATTTCCTCTAGCACTCAAACTCAAAAACCGACGAATCGCTAAACCTTCCTTTCGGAAGATGGTAACATTTCTTATTTCCTTGCGCACACGAACTCAAAAACTGACGAATCGCTCACCCTTCCTTTCGGAAGATGGTAACATTTCTTATTTCCTTTAGCACTCAAACTTAAAAATCGAAGAATCGCTCACCCTTCCTTTCGGAAGATGGTAACAATTCTTATTTCCTTGCGCACTCAAACTTAAAAATCGAAGAATCGCTCACCCTTCCTTTCGGAAGATGGTAACATTTCTTATTTCCTTGCGCACACGAACTCAAAAACCGACGAATCGCTCACCCTTCCTTTCGGAAGATGGTAACATTTCTTATTTCCTTGCGCACACGAACTCAAAAACCGACGAATCGCTCACCCATCCTTTCGGAAGATGGTAACATTTCTTATTTCCTTGCGCACACGAACTCAAAAACCGACGAATACTTCAACCTTCCACTCCCAAGACGGTCCCATTTCTAGATTTCTTGTATCCACGAACTCAAAAACCGACGAATACTTCAATCTTCCACTCCCAAGATGAGACCATTTCTAACTTTCTCGTATCCACGAACTAAAAAATCGACGAATACTTCAACGTTCCACTCCCAAGATGGGGCCATGTATAACTTTCATGCACACAGAAACTCAAAAATCGATGAATCGGTCAGCAGAACTATCAGCCGGATGCAACATGCCCACCTTTCTACATCATACACACATACACACACACACACACACACACACACACACACACACACACACAACCTTTCTCGCGAGTCTAAGTCCAAATATCCCATATATGCATCTTTCAATTCACAAGGTGTCGCATCTTCAGACTTTCACACACACACACAAGAATCCAAAAGACATGGAAACACACAAGCTTCAAATTCCTAGGTGGCGCACTTGCAGCATTTATCAAAAACGATCGAACTTCTGCTCCCAAGGTGGCGCCTGCGCAACTTTTCCTGATCGGTCATATTCAAATATCGAATACATACAGCATTTCTCATACACATAAGGCCATCTAGCACACACACACACACAGACAACTTTCCCACTACAAGGTAATGCGCAGTCAATCTTTTACATATCCTCACGAGATCTCTTAAAATTTCTAAGTTACAGACATATACTTTGAGCAATTTTTTCTAAATTAAGATAACAATAGTACATGAAACTGGGAAGAATGTAATATACATAAGACAATGACTTGAACTTCATAGGCGCAAAGTAGCAGGAATGAACATTGGCACAGTCAAAATGATAAGTATGATAGTTGTGCGAACGAATAGGCCTTGTACTTTTCGAAATATTTCAAAGTAAGACACGCATTATTACCAGCGCGCGAATTCAAACAGATAAATTTGCTAAGTATGAGATGCAGGGATTGCATGGAGAACGATGTAAGTTGCAAAGCGTGGGGTGGGGAGAGGGGCGCATTCTTATATTTGTGGAAACAAAGATGTTCATTGTTTGCAATATGACAACAATTTTGATAAAGTTAGGTTTGCAGACTGCATATTACATACCTTTTTAGGGTTGAGTGTGTTAAGTTGGAGAAATTTGGGGTGGGGGAGAGTGTGCAGGATTACGATTTGCAGAAACAAAAGATGTGATGTACATGCGATGAGTCATCGATTTCAGCAAAGTTCGAATATATCGAGCGAAGAATGCAAGTTAGGGTTGCGAGCGGCATATTGCAAGATGGATTAGGTGTAGCAGACACGCGCAACTTGGTCGAAATCTGGGTTCGACACGCCGAAAATGCTAAGTTCCGAAATTTTTACAGCGCAAATTCGCGCGACGGTGGCACCCTTCGTGCGCTGCGGCGGCGGCGGCGATGCGCCCCCACCCTCACGGGCGACTTCGGCTCCTGCTGCGTGGCGACGGCCGCGACATGCGCTCCCTATCGATCGTGCTTTGACCCGTGCAAGCTAAAGTCGAATACGCCCCGGCACAAATCTTTCAATAATTTCCTTAACCCACAATACGCATGAGACTTTAGCTTCATACGAGTCAAAGCGCGATCGATAGGGTGCACATGCCGCAGCCGTCGCCACGCAGCAGGAGTCGAAGTCGCACGAGAGGGACGGGGCGCATCGCCGCCGCCGCCGCAGCGCACGAAGGGTGCCACCGTCGCGCGAATTTGCGCTGTAAAAATTTCGGAACTTAGCATTTTCGGCGTGTCGAACGCAGATTTCGACCAAGTTGCGCGTGTCTGCTACACCTAATTTATCTTGTAATATGCCGCTCGCAACCCTAACTTGCATTCTTCTCTCGATATATTCGAACTTTGCTGAAATCGATGACTCATCGCATGTACATCACATCTTTTGTTTCTGCAAATCGTAATCCTGCACACTCTCCCCCACCCCAAATTTCTCCAACTTAACACACTCAACCCTAAAAAGGTATGTAATATGCAGTCTGCAAACCTAACTTTATCAAAATTGTTGTCATATTGCAAACAATGAACATCTTTGTTTCCTCAAATATAAGAATGCGCCCCTCTCCCCACCCCACGCTTTGCAACTTACATCGTTCTCCATGCAATCCCTGCATCTCATACTTAGCAAATTTATCTGTTTGAATTCGCGCGCTGGTAATAATGCGTGTCTTACTTTGAAATATTTCGAAAAGTACAAGGCCTATTCGTTCGCACAACTATCATACTTATCATTTTGACTGTGCCAATGTTCATTCCTGCTACTTTGCGCCTATGAAGTTCAAGTCATTGTCTTATGTATATTACATTCTTCCCAGTTTCATGTACTATTGTTATCTTAATTTAGAAAAAATTGCTCAAAGTATATGTCTGTAACTTAGAAATTTTAAGAGATCTCGTGAGGATATGCAAAAGATTGACTGTGCATTACCTTGTAGTGGGAAAGTTGTCTGTGTGTGTGTGTGTGCTAGATGGCCTTATGGGTATGAGAAATGCTGTATGTATTCGATATTTGAATATGACCGATCAGGAAAAGTTGCGCAGGCGCCACCTTGGGAGCAGAAGTTCGATCGTTTTTGATAAATGCTGCAAGTGCGCCACCTAGGAATTTGAAGCTTGTGTGTTTCCATGTCTTTTGGATTATTGTGTGTGTGTGTGTGAAAGTCTGAAGATGCGACACCTTGTGAATTGAAAGATGCATATATGGGATATTTGGACTTAGACTCGCGAGAAAGGTTGTGTGTGTGTGTGTGTGTCTGTGTGTGTGTGTGTGTGTGTGTGTGTGTGTGTGTGTATGTATGTGTGTATGATGTAGAAAGGTGGGCATTTTGCATCCGGCTGATAGTTCTGCTGACCGATTCATCAATTTTTGAGTTTCTGTGTGCATGAAAGTTAGAAATGGTCTCATCTTGGGAGTGGAAGATTGAAGTATTCGTCGGTTTTTGAGTTCGTGGATACAAGAAAGTTAGAAATGGTCTCATCTTGGGAGTGGAAGATTGAAGTATTCGTCGGTTTTTGAGTTCGTGGATACAAGAAATCTAGAAATGGGACCGTCTTGGGAGTGGAAGGTTGAAGTATTCGTCGGTTTTTGAGTTCGTGTGCGCAAGGAAATAAGAAATGTTACCATCTTCCGAAAGGATGGGTGAGCGATTCGTCGGTTTTTGAGTTCGTGTGCGCGACGAAATAAGAAATGTTACCATCTTCCGAAAGGAAGGGTGAGCGATTCGTCGGTTTTTGAGTTCGTGTGCGCAAGGAAATAAGAAATGTTACCATCTTCCGAAAGGAAGGGTGAGCGATTCTTCGATTTTTAGGTTTGAGTGCTAAAGGAAATAAGAAATGTTACCATCTTCCGAAAGGAAGGGTGAGCGATTCGTCGGTTTTTGAGTTCGTGTGCGCAAGGAAATAAGAAATGTTACCATCTTCCGAAAGGAAGGTTGAGCGATTCGTCGGTTTTTGAGTTTGAGTGCTCAAGGAAATAAGAAATGCTACCATCTTCCGAAAGGAAGGGTTAGCGAATCGTCGATTTTTAAGTTTGAGGGCTCAAGGAAATAAGAAATGTTACCATCTTCCGAAAGGAATGGTGAGCGATTCGTCAGTTTTTGAGTTCGTGTGCGCAAGGAAATAAGAAACGTTACCATCTTCCGAAAGAAAGGTTGAGCGATTCGTCGGTTTTTGAGTTTGAGTGCTCAAGGAAATAAGAAATGTTACCATCTTCCGAAAGGAAGGATGAGCGAATCGTCGGTTTTTGAGTTCGTGTGCGCAAGGAAATAAGAAATGTTGCCATCTTCCGAAAGGAAGGCTGAGCGACTCTTCAGTTTTTAAGTTTGTACTTTCTTGAAATGTAAGATATATAGAAGAAATATAAGAAAATGGAGCTTGTCTGCTATATTTGGCTTAGTATTGTAGGAAATACTGACTATTTGTTATAATTTCGAATAATTTAATTGTAAATACCGCGATTATATACATATTTTCGAATAAAATAACGAATATTGGTAACATTTTTTTTTATACATATACAGGATTTCTCATTTTCTGCTTGGTTCATGGGTTGGATTTATAAGTTGTAAGATGGCCAAATTTTATGCGTCTAAGTCAAATATGTGTATTTGGCTGTGCTGTGTGGAGGTTTAGAGGATTGGGCGGCAGGTATGTATGATTTCTCGCTTCTGACTTGTGCATTTCTTATGCATAAAATGCCTTTTTGTGTTCGTGATTTGCTGAAATGGAGGTTTAGAGGGTGAGGTTTGACGCTTATACATATAGGAATGAGCAACTTGCTATGTATAATTATGGTTGCTGCTATACGTGAATTGCTGAAATGGAGGTTTGGATGGGGAGGTTTGTCGCATATATATATATATATATATATATATATATATATATATATATATATATATATATATAGGAATGAGCAAGTTATAAGGTGTTTGAGCTCTGCCCTATGGACTCTTCTGAGCGTCTTCGTATAAAATTGATCAAAAGGGTCGTAATTACATACAAGGAAGGCCTGTGCGATCAAGCGCGACGATTCGTGTTCCACTGTCGCGCCATCTGCCGTCGTTGTCGAGAGGTAACGAGATAAAGAGAGAGAGGTACAAGGAGAATGGGGTGGAGAGAGATATGTAGAGAGAGGGAATGTGGAGAAGGAGAGGTCGAGAGAAGGATCGAGGTAGCGCAGGGGAGAGAGGGGCAGGGAATGCTCAGGAGAGAGGTGCAGAGAGAGGGAGAGGTAGAGGGAGATAGGGAGAGGTATAGGGAGATAGGGAGAGGGAGAGAGAGGGGGAAAGGTGTGTGGAGAGATAGAGAGGAGGAAAGAGAGAGGGAGAGACAGAGTCAGAGGATGTGCATTAAAGAGCGAGGCAGCCGTGCGTGACGCCTTCTAACCGCCTGATTCAGCTTAGGCAGGTGTTGCGGCGAGTCGTAGAGAGAGGGAGAAGGAGGAGAGGGAGGAGGAGGAGATGGAGAAGGAGGAGGAGAGGGAGGAGGAGGTAGAGGATAAGGAGAAGGAGGAGAGGGTGAAAGGGAGATGTATAGGCTGTGGAGCGGGTCCTGTAGTGCTAAATAGGAGTCTCTAATTACTAATAATAGCTAACTAATTACTAATAATCGCTAACTAATTACTAATAATTGCTAACTATATGTGTTTCCGAAGCTTTGTAGTGCTATTTAGGGTTAGCAGATCCTTTGTTGTGCTAATTATGGTTAGATAATGGATAATAATAGCTAACTAATTACTAATAATAGCTAACTATATGAATTGAAGAAGCTTTGTAGTGCTATTTAGGGTTAGTAGTCCCTTTGTTGTACTAATTAGGGTTAGATAATTAATAGGATTAAGATAATTAATAGGATTAAGATAATTAATAGGATTAAGATAATCTAATTAGTAGGATTAAGATGACCTAATTAAGATAATCTAATTAAGATGACCTAATTAAGATGACCTAATAAAGATGACCTAATTAATCTAATTAGCATAATTAGCATAATTAAGATGACGGCACTAATTGGGTGTTAAAGGTTCTCTCTATCACTACTCACAATCAGTTGAACTGCTAGACACTTTCAAACTTGGATTCTTATGTTCGTTCATTATATGATTTATATCGCTTAGAAAAGCAGATTATTTTCTGTTCTGTTTTGTTTTCTGTGCCTTTTCGTATCAGACGCAACTCTCTAATTATTAGAAGCAGATATTGCATATTTCCAAACGCGTGCGTTCTCTGTCCTTTCTGATTATTTTGTGGCTGATGCTTTTTGCATTGCGATTGAGGAAGAGACGGCAACAATGGATATGATAGAATTGTTGACTAAGCTTACAATCATTTATTGCATTTCTGAAGAGGAACTTGGACGCAGGAAAACTCAGAGAAGCAGGCAAGACATCGGCCAGAGAAAAATACAAGTCAATGTCTCCATGAATTTGGAAGCACGACGCAATGGCAACGACTATAATTATAGGCTATATATATAAATTATACATAGGCTAATTATGTATGGGCCTTATATATATACAGGGTGGCCCCAAAAAAGTGATAAGGTCTCGTATAATGTAAAATAATTAGTTCAAATTTCTATAGACTATTTCCATAATAGCTTAAATAGTTCACTCATTTACTTATTTACCTGTTTATTCATATTAGGTCTACGTCATTATTTTGACAATTTCCGGTTGCCATTTTTTATTTTTTACACGCCAATCGTCAATTTTTGCGTGATTTGAAGATATTTTAACCAGAATGACAAAAATCACCACAGAAGACCTATTCTGATTAAAAATTTGCGAATTGACAAACATTGGGTGCAAGACGAATGAAAAATGAGTTTACGAACAAAGCCTGGAGTAAAGCTACTGTCAGTCAGGTAAATCAAAACTGACAACAGAACGTAAACGCGGAAGTGGTCGGCCAAAGTCTGCTAGAACATGACAGAACATTGAGCGGGTAAGTGAGCTGATCTGCTGTCAAGAAGATGATCCTCGCAGTCACAAAAGTTTGCGGGAAATTCAAAGAGAAACGGGTATATCACGGTCGTCGGTGCAATGTATTGTAAAGCAAGATTTACAACTGAAAACGTAAAAGCGTGTGATCGGGCAGACGCTCAACGAAAATTGAAAATTGAAACCGAAACGTTTGAAACGAAGTCAGCAGCTACTTGAATGGTTTCCTAATGACAGAAGTGTACGAACCATCTGGTTTACAGAAGAAAAGACATTCACAGTCGCCACGCCAGTTGATTCTAAAAATGATTGTATTTATTCAGTTGAATCATTGAAGAGGCAAGTTTCAGAAAGGAGATTTATACGAGAACGTGAACATTTCATCTGCGGTAACATGGTATCAGTTGATGTTTCTCGCTTACAAAAAGTTGTTGAGAAGTAAGGGGACACATCGAACATGTTTTATGATTAGCGTAATTACTGCTTGGCATCCAAAAGTAAATTACAAAACGTTGTATCAATTCAATTATATTAAATGACCCCTTGCTACGAGATGTTATCACTTTTTTGGGCCACCCTGTATAATGTATATGCGCGCCAAATGCAAATATCTTAGTACGTCTTTTGCATACTAAGGTGTCATTGCATAATTAGCCTACGTAACGCTAGAGGGTGGGTGGGTGGGGTCATTGAAAACGTTGCGAAACGTTACGTGGGTGGGTGGGAGGAACTGAACGCTGCGTAACGCCAATTTTCGTCAGCTACGCTCCGCTGATAAGGGAGTCCTCTTAGTTCCTTTTGCTCGTTTTACTACCATGAAGAATCGAGCTTTTTCTGTGGTTGGCCGTGGTCTGGAATGGCCTTCCTTTTGAGCTACGCCTACACCCTGGGACTCTACCAGGATCCTTCCTTACTAAACTTAAAACTGTTATTTTTGGGCGCGCTGGAGTCGGGAGCGCCTCAGTGTAGTTTTTAAGGAGCACCATATAAATGTCCGAATGATTGAATGAATGAAAAAATTTATTAAGGAATATGAAATTACTATCAAATGACACTTTAGATATTATGTGATCGAAGTTTAAACTTCTTGACATTGATTTAAAACTTAACGGAAGTTGGTCTATTTATCTGAATAATTAAGATCTGGCAGTTTAGACACCAGTTACATGCCAGATCAATTCTGTTCTCCCATTGTGCAAACCGGAAACCGCTGTTCGAATTGTTTGGATCTTTGATAGCTTTACCAACGGAACAACGTGGTACGCCTAATTTTTTTATTGAATTAGTTACATCGAAGAACCACTTTGAAGCATGTTTCACGTAGTGGACACAATTTCAAACATTTAAAATTAATGCTCAACCAAATTCGGCAATATTTCTAATAATAATTATCGAAGTGCCCAGACTAAGGAAACAATCAGTTCATCTTAATTTTGATTAATTGCTGATGAGCCACTTAGTTCGTGAAACTTTTGAGCAGTGTAAAATTGTATTCTTGCGATATAATTTAAGAAAATTTCAGTTCATACATGACTCGTTTATATAAATAAAGCATTGTGAATGCCTATATTTTAAGCCTACTGTCAAATTAGCCTATAATTCACATACTGGGCTATATTAAATTCACTATGAAAACATGAATTATAATTACGCGCACACATAAGTAAACAATAGACCTAAATCTCAACTGATTTTTGTAACAATCGTTGCGTAACGCTGAGGCGGGTGGGTGGGTAAAGGGCAACGATACGAAGTGTTACAGGGTAAGTGGGTTGGTCGAAAAACGGTCATTTTCAGCGTTACGAAATTATGAAATGATCCCTAATGCGCCTTATAAGTAAAGATCATTACTTAGTTCATCCATGCAATCAATAATAGTCCGATGTGGGCAGTCATTAAGTGTCTTCTACCCAGCGTACTCGAAAAATTAACATCCAGACCGTGTTGTATGCGGGATTACAGGTATCTGATAACTGGAATAGGTTGTACTAAACTAGACAGCGCGGTCCTCAGTGACTCCCCCAATTCCTTTCCTTTATAGCGAATGTCTGCGTCTATTACATAAACTCCATTAGTAGATAAAATTTCAAGACAGCTTTCTACCAGGCAATAAAGGCATAGAGAGAGCGTCGTCGGTTAAAGAGGAAATGGAAAGAATCTGGGCTCGAAGAGGACAAACAGAGATATTTTCACCAATGCCGTGCAACAAACAAGCTAATAAACGATTCACGAACTTCATATGCCACAGCCATCTCAAAATGCTGAAAATTCAATTATTCAAAGGACCAATTACACATCTCTCAACGACTTCTGCACTCAAAGAAGACTTCCGCTGGCAAAGCTCAGACTCTGAGAACCAGTCTTTGTGCTCTAGTACTGCTGCATTATTTTAAAAACAGGATTGATAACTTTAAATGTAAAATTATATATATGTAAAATTAAAGTGTGGGACCATGTTCGATCGAACATATCTTAATCCGCATTTGGGCCTGCATGCTGTAATAAATATGTGTCTCTTATTGACCGGTGGGTTCTTAGTATTGGAGGGTATAATCATAGCACCCGGGCCGCATATTAACATTCTCTAGGCGATTTCATATCATAGGCGCCGTATCATTCGTCGGTTCCCAATTAATGAATATTCATAAGAGCGACGTACGCACTTTTGCGCCCTAGTTGTTGATGAATATTCATATTGTTGTCGTACGAGAAAAGAATTGCGGATTGTTGTGATTTTCACGGCTTGCCGTTTCATTGCGAAGTCATCGGAAATTACGGAGATAAAATTTTAATTAGAGCTAAAATAAAATACGAGGATGATGCTGTTGCGTGCATACCAGCGAATTACTGGCATTCATAGTGATGCTTTTATTGGCACTTTAGCAGTAAATTTGGATGCAATACTCATAACTGTTTATTTTAGTAATTAGTACTGTTACGCGCGCCCTCTTACGCTGTTGAGCAAATCTTGGTCCTAGCTCAGGGTAGCTATTTGAGGTAATGGGCCTCGCTTTACTCTGCAGGGTTTCCCTAATGTCAGTGGTAGTAGGTTCTAGTCCTAACCTGGGGTGCGAGCTTCTCTGGTAACCTTCTTCCTCAGGATGGGCCGAAATTGGACATATGTTCGCGGTGTCTGTTGAGAGCACGACAGCCCCACTAAATGGGTACTCATCAGGGTTCGAATCCTCAACCATTTCCAGGACACCGCCACCCACTATACCATCGGTTAGGGACTTAACCCTTACTTCACATTCCTCTTGCCGAGAATCTAATCGGCGTTGTTGCACAGATACAATGTTTAGCTCATCAGCTAACTTGGTCAATGTATAATTCTGGCGCTCCATAAATTGTTCCATTTTCCCTATAAGTTTATGCATTGAAACTAGGTCAGGCTCTACCGAGCTGTCTATCGTTTCCCTGGCAACATTGCCTTCTGAGCATCTCTTGTCTTCCTCCTGCTCCTCCCGCACTACACTGTCTGTGTCACTGTCAGTGTCCATATTATCACTTCAATGAATAATCAATTCACAGTTCTTCTTATCTAAGTTTTATTAAACACAAAATTAAATATATGACTGTTCGTCAATGATTCACAAATATTAATACTCGCAGGCTGATCGATGCTAACAATAAAGTTCAATATTAAGGCCTACACAATTCAATCTATGTCTTTGCCTTAATTAAAATCTATCGGACCAGTACGCAGACTGAGTCTTACACATTTGACAATTTCTACAGATTTCACTTATCGTTTTATAATAGTAGCGCTATATCTTTAGTCGATTATTATCTTTATTCAGGTTCGAGCTCAGAAGTTAGCGTGGTGATACTTCCCTGTTTCCACAGATATTTTGGACAGTCGCTCCCACGGCTTTCCCTTGTAAAAGATATCGCGTCTTCTGCCAGTGACCCAGATTTCACCATAGAAATCGATTCTTCGTTTAATCGATGCCGCAATTATTCCCAATCACTCGCAGGTGACAAATATTAATAAAGAACCTCGTCTTCAATGTTGCAGAAATCAAACGGAGTCTGAATCGGCTGCAAATTACCACTTTTCTCAAATTCTTCCAGCGCAGGTGTCACTCGCTTCATTCCCTCAGCCCGACTAACGCTTTTTGCGCCAGCCTTCCCTAGGCAGCGAATCACAGCCTGTTTCCGGCCGCCAAAACGGGCCGCTTACGATGCCAACCAACCAGCAGTCGCACGTGGTGGAATATTCCATAAGAAAATGCACAGAAACTGCGCAGTAACCTATTTATATCGATGACAGCATCGATCTGCGCTAAACTTAGGACCCACGAATTCACAATAGGATAAGAGGCACTTATTCAAGTAAGTAAGGCAGCTCCTAGCGACCAGAATCGCTACAGTACGCTTAAAATTAAACAATTGAAGCCCATCAATGTAAACAATTGCATACAGGAAGCTGCAGCCCAACCATGTTTAAGCTGTTACTTTTGTGGGGCTCCATTTCTACCTAATTATTGCTTGCTTGGTGTGTAATGATGATTATATATTTCAAGTTATAATAAACTTTCAACAATAATGTAGTTTTGTTTGTGAAGTTCTTTGATGAAAATATTAGTAGACTTACGTTGGACATTATTTGACTTTGATTTCCTGTTTAAGCCTAATGAGGATCTTACAAATTGAAATCAGGTAGTTAGCCTATGTTAATCAAGACATGTGCATTCCTTTGTATTCACAAAGAACAAAAGGCAAAACACTGTAGGTAATATTTTCAGTTTGACTACTTATAGTTGAGATTGTTTTGCATTCTTGAGATAAAGTTCATGAAGATTAAGTTCAGGGTAGGATAATGAATGGAAAAAATTAGAACTTAACAAATATATACATTAAGGACACAATCAATATCTTGTTATATTCTGAAACGGAACCTTGACAGTAATTCAGCAAACATCATAACTAAATCCCATAACAGTGAAATCGTTTTTAATCTATTATGAGCAGTTGCAAAGCTATTCCCACGGCAGAGCTATTCAGAAGCGCTCATCTTAAAAGTTCCAAGAAAACAGAACGGTCTTCAAGTAGCGAAGAAAGGCAGATGAATTCCCCACCGGAATCATGCTGCGAATTGCAGGGGAAGGCCATTTTACACAGATACGTTAAAATTACAAATTGGGCCTAGTTAATTTTAAGTAGAGTAAAAAATTTAGTGCAGTTAATTTCGCGTAACATCGTAACAATATAGTCATTAAATCCCATCTGCCCATTGGCAAAGCCCATTGTGTTCAAAATCGTGCATCCTATGTAAGCTATCCTATGATATCTATGATAATATGCAGTGTATTTAGTTCCAAAAGCGCACTTTCGCCTATAAATCGCAGCAAAGAATTTATTAGAAAATTATATCTAGAATGTTGTTCACAAGAGTGCTGTTTGGCAGCTAGTTAGATTAAAGAATATACTCACTTACTCACTTTACTTATATGTTGAGCTTGTTAAACGACAGTGACGTCGCAGTTCATGAATATTCATTACTTTGGAACCGGCCAATGAAAACGGCACGTGCGGCCTGCGTGCAATGAAATCGCCTAAAGAATGTTAATATGCACCCGGGCCCGCATTAGCCGTAATGCGACCCTGAGGGAAATAATAGGCCTAATTATTTTTCCGTAAATGAAAGCTCGATTGATGAATCCAAGTCTTCACTTAATATCACCAAAGATCAGTTTCCGTGATTCACACTTAGCAACAAATTCGCGTGCAATCTATGAGACGCCAACACTGTCGTGGTAAGATGTAGGCCTACATGCAGGATTTTAAACCCTCTTGACCAGGGCCGTAGCAACAAAGAATGTGGCCCCCTCCGAACACATACCCGCGGCGGCGGGGCCCCTTACAATGCAGACACTGGCATGTGGTATTTATTTTAATATGCAATATACAGGATTCATATTATTATACTTAGGCCTAGATAGTACATGTATTCCGTATTTAGCCTACTTCACGGTTTTGTCAGTAAAACTCACATGGAATGTGCGATAGCTTCAATAAATGTCAATAAGACAATAACCTAGTTAAACCTTTAATTTTTTGGTCACTTTAGGGGCCCCTTTCTCTCGGGGGCCCCCTCCGGTCGGAGGGTACGGAGGGCGGTCGCTACGCCTCTGCTCTTGACTCAGCCTTAATTCTGAGAAGCTACGTTCTTGATATGCCAATCTACACCGTGAGGCATAAAAAACAAAGCCCCTAGAAGAATTGTTATAATTTTAACAATATTCAAGCAATGTCAATCAGTGGCGTAGCCAGGAATTTTTCATGGGGGGGTTTTATGGCCGGAAACCCTGTTTTTTGCTATTTTTTCTTACTTAAATGGGAAAATAACCTTAAAAAATCTTTTTTTCGGAGCCAATGGGGGGGTTTTAACCCCCGAAACCCCCCCCCTTGCCTACGCCACTGATGTCAATGAAATTCAGGAAATTTATTGCTAAATAGCAGGCAATCTAAAAAGATTTTCAGTTTGTACTCAAACAGTCCGCCTTTAGCTTCTGCGCATGCGCGAAGTCGCTTGCATCACACACGCACCACCGAGTCAATAGTTCGCTGGTCAAGATCGTTCCAAGCTTGCACGATTCGCTTATGAAGAACCTTCAACATCAAGGACTTTTGTTTTGTACACCATTTCCTGCATGCATCCCCATATTTTATAATCGACGGGAATCAGATCTGGGCTGTTAGGGGCCATGTTGCTGGAAAGAGAGATATTGCAGCCGACCGCCTTTTATGCACACGTCCGACGTTTAGCAAATCCCTGACGGAGCCAGTCGGTGTTTCTTCTCTGGACCCACGTCAATTCACTTTGTTAAACCGGTGGTAAAAATCAACGGCCAACACTACATAGATGTTTTACTCATGGAAGGCCTTCTACCTGAAACTCGAGAACTCTGAATTTTGCATTTTCCAGCAAGCAAGATGCTACTCTAGCGCACAGAGCTCGAGAAACGGTTGCACTTCTGACGAATGAAACTCCTGACTTCATAATTCCTACACTATGGCCTCAAACAGCTCATGAGAATCCCGTCGATTATAAAATACGGGGAACGCAGGAAATGGTGTACAAAACAAAGGTCCGTGATGTTGAAGATCTTCGTAAGCGAATCGTGAAAGCTTGGAACGATCTTGCTTGAACAGCGAATTTATTGACTAGGCGGTGCGTTAATGGCGCAAGCGACTTCGCGCATGCGTAGAAGCTAACGGCGGACAGTTTGAGTACAAACTGATAATCTTTTTACATTGCCTGCTATTTAGCTATAATTTTCCTGAATTTCATTGACATTGTTTGAATATTGTTAAAATTATAACAATTTTTCTAGGGGCTTTGTTTTTTATGCCTCACGGTGTATATCGAAACGGCTATTATACGACGAAGTGACGCAACAAAATTGCATAACAACCGTCACGGTATACGAATTACGCAGAACAAATATTATGATAATGCAACATCATTATGTCCATTAAAACCTTGGCGTAATTTAATAATAGTCCTATTAGAACAAAGATATGTCGTCACAATGAAATGTGCCTGACGGAAATCCAATGCTTCTTCTAGCCTACGTTTCATGTGTCCCTTTGTTGTGATTCTGTAGGAATGGCGCACAGTTTTTTTCTGGACAGGAATAGACCCGCCACATTTTTGATCCGGCTCTGTGCTGTGTGGGACCCTCAAAACTGCTGGTCCGAGTGCTGCAGCACTTTTAGTACCCACCTTAATGCGGACCTACTTCACTTTAAGCAAAGAATTAGTTTCATCAATCTAACTTCAAACAATTATTCTCGTCAGTCCTGCAGCTTCCATTTAGATTGAAGAAACAAGGCAAAATACGATTTTACCCCTATATGAATAGATATCTATGTTTGGCACTGTTCGCTTTCTACGATGTGACTCCCTAATTAAACAACAACCAGAATCAGAGCTTATAACACTAAATCACATAAGACGCTACACTTTGTTCGCAGCAGCGGCGCTAGGGAGGGCTGGGGAGCTAAGCCCCCCCCTACAAGAGGCTCAGCCCCCTTAAAAAAAGGGCCATCCGATTTTTTTACATTGAAATATCCACGATTTTCGGGTGACGAGTGACGACTAAAAAAAAAAGGTCGTCAGAAATTTTGGCGGCGAAAATAGGAAATTTTCGCCGCGAGGTTTCAGCCCCCCGAAACTGAAATCCTGGCGCCGCCACTGTTTGTTCGCTGTCTCACGTTTAAACAAACTGCGTAAGAAACAAAACTCGTAAATTTAATACGCAATTATATTATAAGTCTGAAAGTTTGTCCCTTCAGGCCGGAATAATTTTGACTCTTCGTCCCAGAATAGGCTCGGAAATGACAGAGTGTCGGTTTACCAAAATTTTTGCAATTGATTCTTACCGAAACTGTAAGGTCAACGCGACTATTTTCAGCTCTCAATTCACTTTAAAACCCGAAAAATTTGCGTTTTAATCAGATTTAATTAGCCATGTGCCGCATTAGTAGAGTCGACAGTCCGTATGACGTCATTGTCGCCCAATAATAATTTCCGTTACAATCCGGTTGACAAACCGAAACCGGTTACAGTTATGCAGTTGAAACAATAATATTCACAATAACGCAGATCAAAGAAATATTAATTATACTAACAGAACAGAGAGCCTGCAATAATTGTATTAGGCCGCAGTCAGCGGGTCGGGTCATGTTTGACTTTTTGGGGAAGCGGGGATGGGGTGGAGGGTTGGCGAAAACCAGAAATTTAGCGGTCAACGTTGGGTACCCCAGAGGAGTAGTATTGAAAACCCTAAATTTCACGGGCAACGCCGGGTACCACATCTAGTAGGCCTATTTAAATATTTACTACTCATTTACGCGGACTTCCTATCTCGTTTTCCTTTCCAAAGTATCCTCTTAGGCCTATATGTCTGTCTCCAGACACTTGAGCTATAACGCTTTTTTCTTGGGCGCGACGTTAATGATAATTCCTTAATTTGGTGCGCATGTAGCCTATAGACATAACCCGGCAGCAGCAGCCATCGACTGTTGCCATCGGGTAACCTGTAGAAAGCTTAGGCCCTGAATCTAGTCAATGTCGCCAGCTAAAATTGCGTTGGTTTCTGGGGATACGCCCCAGACCCGCTGGGGGAACCTACGACGCTCCTCCAGACCCCCTAGTCCAGAGGTTCCCAACCTTTTTTGCCTTTAAGGTCACTTTTCTAAGTTGGAGGACACAAGGGCCACTTTTTCTTAGTTGAAGGACATTAGGGACCACAAGGCTAAAATTTAACTAACTAAAAGCATATAGAATTGTTGCAATTGATTCAAAATAGAATATTTGATGTTACGTATAGACACCAAAATAGAATAATTTGTGATAGAATGCAATTATGTGTTTTATTCTTTCAAAAACTCCAAATTGTCATTTTTCATATATTTTTTAATTCTTTGAGAGATGCGGGCCATTTTCTTAGGCCTGGCGGGTCACTTATGGCCCGCGGGCCACGGGTTGGGAACCGCGGCCCTAGTCGGTATAATAGGTATATGCTTCGTGCCTTCGACACTCACAGATTCACGTCTTCGGCGCTTGTAAAATGAGCGCCTTCAAGGAAAATGTTCTAGCTGGGCCTAGAGCTTCAGTCCCCCCAAACCTGAAATCCTGGCGCCGCCACTGATGGTAGATTGACTTAGAACTGAACAGTCGAACGTCAGAGATATATAAACTTAAGTAATCTGTTACATGAAAGTTTAAATAAGAATCCTTTATCCGGTGTGGGGATACTTAAAGTGCTCTATCCTGAATGTCTATATTTTGACTAACTGGCCTTATATATAATTTCAAAATAAGCAGTTAACCATATTATATACCTCACGGTTCCCACCAATCTGTCTTCGGTATAGCTAGCATGTAGAAATTTTTGAACAAGTCTTACTACTTGCATACCATTTGCAGTCAGAAAGATGACAGCCAGAAACTGGTCGCATATGTATTCTCCCATCATAATTATTGCTCTCACACAACACTGTAAATTCTTAAGATTTTCAACGTACACATTTTTAAAGGCTTGGTGTCCTTCTTAAATAGCATTCTCCTGCTCTCCACAAGTCTGAACTGTGGATCGATTGTACCCTACCGGTCCCTACGTCAATTCGCAAGAAGTCTAGGAGGGCAGCGACGACGCACGTGCTAATGATTTCTCCAAGGTGTTCGTTGTGCATTCGAATAACAAGGTAGTCATAATTTCTGGGTAGCTACTTCCATTGTCCTGGAGAACATACATTTCCATAAAGTCAAAGCAAAGAGCAACCACGCATCTAGTTGCTACGTATTTAAATGCCGGGTTGCAACACACAATTTTGGCTTTGCGTTGACTCCAAACTGCCATTCAGTTGTACATTAACTCCGTGAAAAACGTAGAATTAGATGTCCCGGGGGAGGATGCATTGCAGGCAGGGATGCCACTCTGATTTTAAAAAGGCCAGATCCGGCCAAAAAAGGCTACAAAATGCTAGATCGGAAAATTTTCTAAAAATATATTGATTTTTCGGGCATGAAATTTCTGACGACCTTTTTTAGTCTTTCAGGCTCAGAGAAATTTCTATTTCTCCTCTCAAATTTTCTGATCACCTTTTTATAGTCATTCGCTTTAAAATCAGAAATTTTCCTTGAATCTTCTTTCTTTTTACTACTCTTAGGTACATTTTCCCAGGAAAATGTCTATATTCCGAAAATATTCAGAAAATCAGGGATCAGAAAAACCTAGATCTCGACAAAAAACCTGAGAACCCAGATTTGGCCGAAAAACCTAGATCTATGTGGAAAAAGCTACGAGTGGCATCCCTGATTGCAGGCGCTAGCGTGATAAAGGGGCCGGTGTCACGAAATAGAGTATCCTCGTATTAATCGTATCCCCCCCAAATAAAGAAAAGTCGAAAAAGTCGCTTCCGCGTGTATTTTGTTTTGCAAATTAATTTTTTTCTGCTTTGTTTTGAACAATGACACTAACAGGTATGTTCATTCCTTCTAGATAATTTTTGCTTTGGTTTTAGAGCACTTTAAACACTCAGAGTCACTAAATAAATTCGAGTTGCCTTTCTCTGAACACTGCTTAGGACACTTAAAACAATTAGAGAAACTTCAAATTTTGATTAGAGCACAAATTTTTTAATTATACGCATTTTCTAAAAAGGAGATAGACTGGTTTATCCCCGCGGATAGTCTAGACCGGTTAATTCCATCCGGAGGGATAGGTTAATTCATCCCCCCGGAAAGCTTTAAGGGGGGATACTCCGTTTCGTGTCACCGGCCGTCCATAAATGACGTCACGCAACTAAGAGGAGGATCGCACATTTGTAACGATTTGTAACGGTTCCATGCTAGATATCATATGACTTTCGTGTTGACGCGTAACGAAGAGGAGAGGGTCAAAAACCGTCCCTAGCCTAATTGCGTAACGACGTCGTTTCTGGGCGGCCCAAATCTTCAAAACAAAGCCATTATAACTGCTGTCCTTAGAGAGGTCTATAATTTTCAAGGGTACTAATTGTATGCAAGACACTGCATTCCAATCAAATCTCCATATTTTTACTCGCTAGTCGCATATCAGTAGTGAATAAGCGGTTTCTATCCCACCTTCCGCCAAAACAATGGGCGGATTCTACCCCACCAAAAATAGATCGATGACGTCACTGAGTTAGTATACTGTCACATCAACGCCCACTGGCGCAGCCACGCCCCTGGCCAATGGCAAGTCTCCAAATTGTCATGTGACCTGTCAATCAAACCCTATGCGTGCGCGGACCTGTCGATCAATTTTTGTCGGTGTGTTTGTATGCCTACATAGGCCTATGTGTTTGTGTCTTTGTTTTTACTTAACCTTGTCTTCAATATATCCTTGTAACACCTAAACATACACCAATTTCTGTAGATTAACCCACCCAGATGTTCACTGGACACTTTGCAGGAGACGCAGGCATTGCATTTAAAACGAATGCATAGATAAAACATTAATAATTATGGTTTGATCCCTTCTAAAGCGATCTCAAGTAAACAACCGAACATATAGTAAGCTTATATCACCACCTCAGACCGACAAGTGAGGAACTGTCAGGTTTATACCGCAAGTCCGAAATCTATATAAATAAAAATGTAAAACGTTACCGTTCGACATGAAGGATCTCGGAAAGGTCTTGACCGATTGTTTTGAAAATTTTCGCAAAACGTTCCATTCGAACATGAGCGGGTTTGTATAATGCCTTTTGGGGAAAAAGCGCAATCTCTACGACCAAAAAAACACAACTTTTAATTCCATTCGATAGACGTCGATGGAGTCCAGCCATTTCGAGTTTGAACTTTTACGCATCCGTCCGTCCATTCTTCGGGCGCGTTTCAAAACGTGTATCCGGTCGTCTTCTATAGCGCAAATTTATATTTAGCTGTCGGTTTTTACGAAATCGTCCATTTGCGGCCGTTTTCCGCGCGTCTTTCTACAGTTTTCACGCATCCCTCCGTCCATTTTTCGGGAGGGGAGGGCAGGGGAGGATGGCGAGGGGAGGAAGAGGAGGGGAAAGGGAGGGGAAGGGGAAAGGGAGGGGACGTAGGAAGGGAGGGTTGGGCAGTCTTTTCAGCCACAGCAACGCGTGGCCGAGTACAGCTAGTAGAAATATAAAAAATTAAAAATCAATTATTTATCACTGCACTTTCAATCATCTTGTGCTCAGCAGCCTCCTCGACAAGTTAAAGTAACCTGATTAGTCGACTGAAGATGTCTCAAATAAGAATAGACCTACTGCACTGTCCAGGAATATTGTTAGGCCTACAGTTTCAGTTTGTTTTCAATTCCGGCCTGCTCCATTAATTTTTGTATAAGAGATGTAACAAGACATGAAAAGACAAGTCACTAAGACTCCCAAACATCACCACATAACCCCTGTTCTCAAGTATCTTCATTGGCTAAAAGTCCCTCAGCTCATCCATTGCAAAATTGTTTCTTTAATCTACAACGCTCTTCAAACCTCTCAGCCCTCCTATAGGCCTATTCGTCAACTAATCACCATCTAACCGCCCAGGTCTACTGGCTCATCATCATATCTTTCTCTCTCTAGGCCTTCAGTATCATCCTCTCTGAAATTCTGCAACCGCTCCTTAGCCTATGCCACACCAACTTTTGGAGCGAACTCCCTACATACCTCCGCCTGTTTGCTCATCCTCCTATCTCTCCAATCTCCCCTCCAAATTTAACCTCTCCTCCGCTTGCACTCTCCGCCATTCACGTCTGAAAACTGAACTCTTCAAGCTATCCTACCCAGATTCCAATCAGGTTCCATCACCCAACTACCACCATCACCGACAACCAACGTAGCACCACGCTGTCTCCTCAGCTTGACCTACCGGATTTTGACCTGGCACCGGAACGAAAACGGCAGCTTGGCTATTGCGAATAAGCCTTATCTCCCTGACGTGGCTTTTGTGGGCGCTGAGAAATTCTCGAAGATTTATATTACATTACATTACATGCGAGGCGATGTAGTGTAGTGGTGGGTTCGGTGCCTTCGAGCCGCAGGTTCCAGGTACAAATCCAGCTCATGCCGCCGTGTAGAGACTCTGAGCAAGTTCTTCACTTGTAATTGCTCGTGCGCAGTCGGGAGCGCATGTGAGTAGAGAGTTTGACGGGGCACATAATCCTCATCATCACCACCACCACCACCGTCATCGTCATCATCATCATCATCATCATCATCATCATCATCTTCATCATTGCTTTCATCATCGTCATCGTCTATTCTATCATACTCATCGTCATCGTCTATTCTATCATCATCGTCATCATCATCATCATCATCATCATCATCATCATCATCATCATCACCATCATCATCATCATCATCATCATCGTCGTCATCATCATCATCATCATCATCATCATCATCACTTTTATCCTTTCTACATCTTTTCTATCCTTTTATATTGTTCTAGTTTTCCTCGTCCTTTTCTTCTTCTTCATCATCTTCATCTTCTTCTTCTTCTTCATCTGTTCTTATTTTTCTTGCTTTGCGTCATCTCCTCCTCCTCCTCCTCCTCCTCCTCCTCCACCACCACCTTTGTGCCAAATATTCAGCACGTTTAAACGTCAGAATCGTACATTGTGCAAGTGTCTGGATGTTGAACTGGTCGTGTTTGACTTGAATTAAAGCATAAATTAAGGTTACCTTACTTCAAACTTCGAAGTTTCGGTTCTTGTTTTCTTAATTTTGTTTTCATATCTCCTTTTTTTTACTAGGCTAGGTACTACACCTGTGTTTCAATTTAATTTTGTTTTATAATTTTGTACTGATTGTGTTGCTATTTCACTGTATAATATTGGTCAGTGCTAACATTCATATGGTTTCAACAGAACTTTTTTTGTTTACAACTGTGTGACATGTATCGTTGACTGAAATGTAAATGTAATTTAGGGGCCAAGTTGATATAAGCGTTTGGCTTTTTCCGGGCTTCCTGTTGCTCAGAGACCGTTTCTGTATCTACTACTTGTACACATGTTCTTTTGTTTCTTTGGCAATAAATAAAATAAATTTTAAAAAATAAATTAAAAAAACGCAATCAGTTGAACTGCTAGACACTTTCAAACTTGGATTCTCATATTAGTTTATTATATCGCTTAGAGAAGCAGATTTCTGTGATGTTTGTCTTCTGACTTTTGCCCTGCAACCGCAATTCTGTAATCATTAGAAGCGGATATTGAATATTTCCAAACGCGTGCGTTCTCTATCCTTTCTGCATAATTATTTTGTGGCTGATGCTTTTTGCATTACGATTGCAAAAATGACGGCAACAATGGATATGATAGAATTGTTGACTACCATCATCAGTGTTGCCACTGAGGTTTCAGAAATAAACCCAGATTTCCTTCCGAAAAAAACCCAGAAAAACCCAGACTGTTCATATGAGCCATTTTAAACCCCTTTGTTCAAATTAAGTTGGTTTTTCGCTTGTTCGTATGAGAGTTAACAAAATGTTCGTCAAAAGAGTCGAATAAAATTTAATTACAACTTTAAAAGTATCAATTGTTAAAGTTGTCAGAGACTCGGCATCCATACTGGCTATAAGCTTAATCGATAGATTCGTGTGTGCATGCGCAGTGGTCTAGCCTACAAGAAATTGTAAACACATAGCACATGTGACTTAAGTTTACGAAGTCTTAAAGTTGTCCATGGTTTCCAGTCAAATTTTCTTAGTACATCAACAGTTCAATGTTTTAACCACCTAGAACATTAATTAATACTCTGCAACAACTAGACTAATACACCAGGAGATGATTGACCTGACCTACAGTGTATAACTGTATATGGTGTTATAGATGTAATACGGCTTAACAAGGAAAGATACGAGTGACCTTACCTACTTTGAGATGTCAAAATGGTTTATTTCTGTGCAGAGTTATTCTTCAGGCTATAAATTATTTGTAAATTGACAACGTGAGATCTTGATTGTGGTTTAAAATTAAAATTAGTGGAAAAACTATTTACCACAACCATTTTACATACAAAATGTCATCTCACCAAAATAAACCCAGATTATGCCCAAAAAAAACCCAGAAACCCAGACGAAGGCCAAAAAACCCAGATCTAGTGGAAAAAACCCAGCTGTGGCATCACTGACCATCATGGGCGCCCGCAGAAATTTTTGCAGGAGGGACAAAACACAATAGTCACAGTTTTAAAATGTTTTAGCAAGATTTCGAAAAATGCAAAGTAGGAAATTAAGAACATGCACCTTCGTAGAGTTTTCTTGACGTAAATTTCTCAGTTCCACTTTTGTAAATTTTTAATGTGAATTGTTTCTTTAGTGCAAAAAATTTCTTTACAAAATCGAAAAGTAGCCTATTAGTTTAAAGTAGGTTTCTGAAGGGGCGCAATAAGTCCATAGAATGAATGAATAAATGAATTAAAAATAGGTGTGGGTTTCCTGGGGCAAGTGCTTGTTCTATGTAATTTAATGATAATATTTTGTGCAATTTTGAACAGGTGCATTGCAGCGAGATTTCAATCAAAACTGGGCTATAATCAATATTATTTTTTATGGGCGCATGCGGGAGGGGTAAACCCGATGGTCATGGTTACAGTTTTAGCAAGAGCTTGGAAAATGCAACGCAGAAAATTAAAAACATATTTACGGAGTTTTCTAAACGTAGATTTATTTTTTAGTTCTACTTTGTGCATCATTGGTATATTAATTCTCTAATGCGAAGAAATTTGTTAAAAACCCAAAAGTAGTATTTAAAAAAATAGGTTTCAATTTTCCAGGGGTGGGGCAAGTGCCCTCTTGCCCCTATGTATTGTATTGTATATAAGCATTTATAAAGCTTTTTTCTATGTGCGGGCGCCATGGGCGGAGTTTGGTTTCCGTTTGGGGGGGGCTAAAAACTTGGACCAGAAGGCTCGGCACCGAACAAATTTTTCGTTTCGGCCGGAAAAAAGTTGATGACCTTCTTTTTTTAGTCGTCAAGTTAAAATCTCATGAAAATGACTATGTATTTCCCGGCCGAAAAAGTTGATGACCTTTTTTAGTAGAGCTGTCGTTCGATTAAAAATTTTAATCGCGTTAATTGCACGATTAAAATTTTTAATCGCAAATTAACGCAATATTAACGCAATATTAATCGACGCTTTTCACATTCCTGACATAGCTCTGTTTACTTGCTATATATATATATATATATATATACATTAGGGCTGTTGTTCGATTAAAAATTTTAATCGAAATTAATCGCGCGATTAATTTTTTTAATCGCAATTAACTGCAAATTAATCGCAATACATTTCCTTCAAATATATTAATCTCACTATTTTCTAAGGACCCCTGAAGCATAAAATTTTAATGATTGAATGCATTCTGTCTATTGCAAGCATATTTAATAACCTTTGGCTTAGGCCTATTGAATTTCTGCATTTAGCTTATTGAACAGTTTTGTATGACAGACAGAATTAAAACGCTGTTCAAATCAGTCAGCTGCTCAAAATCCGTTATTTATCCATTTTCTGACTATCAAGATTAATTATTTATCCAGCCTATTGTATATGCAGACCAGTTTATTTACATTGGTCGGTTCAAGGGATGCTCTTATTAATTAACACTAGTAGGTCTACTATTGAACCTAATTATTTAGTCACAATTTTTCACAAGAGGTTGCGGTTCATGCCAAACCTCGTCATCATTTGAAACCTGAAATCCATTGGTCTTGCCATCTCATGGAGTTCAACTAACGTAGTCTGACGGGGTGAGAAAACAACCTTAGTGGACGATGCGATGCGGCCGATGTCGACGACTCATCGCTAGCGCTTAACGCATATTTTGGTTCGCATGCAGGCGATAAATGAGCAAAGAATTGCTACGATAATACTCAAATTCTTTCGAATATTTGCCAAAGAATGTATCACTAGTTTTAAGTATGAACCTTCCGTTTAAAATAAGTTTTCTGCCTCTGATTCCATTTTAATCAGATCTAATTAACGCGTGCGATTAATGCGTTAAAATTTTTAATCGCAAATTTTTTTAACGCGTTAATCGCACGCGTTAACGCGATTAAATCAACAGCCCTATTTTTTAGTCATCAGTTGAAAGTGCTTGGGGTCTAAGCCCGAAAAAATAGACCATTTACACGGTCAAAAACGTGACTATGGGACTTCTTGGGGAGCTTAGCCGCCCCCTACCCCCTGATAAACTCCACCCATGGCGGGCGCCCATGACTACAATCATTTATTGCATTTCTGAAGAGGAACTTGGACGCAGGAAACTGAGAGGCAAGCAAGACATCGACCAGAAAATAATAGGCCTACAAGAATCTGGAAAGCACGCAGCAGCAAAAAGACAGTCTCTTCTCTCGTCGACTCATTGTTGCTTCTTCGACCGTTGACGACGCATTGTCTATGTACAATTGTACATGTATATATTATATATACAGGTGGTCCAGCATAAATGTCCCGACTTTGCACGCGCATAACTTCGTCACTTGTTAACATTTATTTATGCTTTATGCGTCAAATTAAAGGTATTTCACTCTAGTATTTGCACTGAAAACATTGAACTGGTATAAGTTTAGGTTTTAATTATATGCTCGGAACAGCGCTAGCTACCATATTTTGTTGCTCCAGCCGAATTGTTTGTTCTGTGCATCCACCTTTAGTCCTCTGTATCCGTCCTTTGACATCATGATTGTCATCATCCAGTCCATTAGCATCGTTCATGGGCGTAACTTTGTCTCAAATAGTGGTGGTGGCCATGATTCCTCTGCAGCTCTGCTCACTAGGGTAGAGAGGGCAAAACGCCCCCCTGCTTCATCTCCCCTGTGCTATGTAGTGAACACTTTGACTGTTTCGGGTATTTTAGTTGTTCCATAATCGTCAGCAATTTGTGTTTTGATGGTTTGTCTATTTTTTATTTTTGATAGAAATTTATTTTTTGTGTTTCTTTGAAAAAGTTTGCTGCTACTTCTGTATCGATCATTAGCGATGCCAAAATGCCAAGCATAGCCATTAATGCAAATTATACGTGTAAAGTACGCTATACCATACAGCATGCATATAGAATTACAATTCAAAATAAATTTAACTTTGCCTATATCACTAAAATGTATATAGGCAATCTCACAGTTGGCACCAAGCGGGCAAAACGCCCCTATGGTTCACCTTAATAATGACTGTATTTGAATGCATTGCAGATCCATTCTTAGCGAGCAATTTTTCTTGTGCTTCAAAGAATAAAGGTGCAGTCCAAAATACCCTCAGAATCAAATAGAGCATTGCTACAGTACCGTTACCTCTTCAAAGTTATTCTAGGCTTGAGAGGTCAAAAAGTTTTCAGAAAATACAAATGGGCAACAACGGGCGTTTTGCCCATGTGAGGGTAAAACGTCCCTTTGAGGCACCTTGTATTTAATTATTTTGCATTGTCATCCTTTTTTAAAAAAATTATCGAACACAATAGTACACGAACTTTATTTGGAAAATTCAGCACTGTAGATCTTACAGCAATTTCAAGCTTTAAATGCTATTAATCTTGTAAATTAGGAAAAGCCGTTAATATGGGCGTTTTGTCCCCTCCACTTTTTTCCCCTTCTCTTTTCTCTCGCCTTCCTCTATCCCCTCCACAAATACGAATTTAGTATAGCCTACTTTGTCTGGCACTTTAAAGATGTAAGTCGCCGCAAATTAGAGCAATGCGATGTCATGTTCGTATTTTCAAAATTAATTTTATAATTTGACCTTTTTATAAACTCAATTTCACAGTGTCATGTCCAGATTGTATGCAACAAAATGGATAGCTTCCCCTAATTATTATTATGAAACCAAGCACATGAAAGTAAGGACTGTAAGGTATAATGTGGACAATGGACACACTGAGGAAGCCTCTATCAGCTTTGCCGACATTGCGATATTCAATATCCAGGAATAGGCATATATACATGTGTAGACTGTACAGTGTATACGCTTGACGACCAAATGCTTTCAAATATATTTCTGTGCAGGACCAAAAAGTGGTGGTGACTGTCACCACCACTTTTAAAAGTGGTGGTGACTGGACACCACCGTCACAATAGAAAGTTACGCCTATGGCATTGTTCTTGGTCTTCCTCTTGTCTTTCCCCCCTCCATTCTTCCTTCTATAATGTCCCTTACTATGGTCTAGTTATGCTACACCGGTAAGCGAGGACGGCATTCGTCTGTTGGTTGCAACGGACTGCGGTTCAAGCCCCGGGCTGGGAGTTGACATTCAGAGATTTAGATATCTCGGGCTAGCACGTGTGGGACGCAGGGGGGCAAGCTCCTGCGGAGCAGGGCCGGATTAACAAATGTGGAGGCCCTGTTCGGTAAACCTGTGGGGGCCCAAACCTTACAGAAGCACGACAAAATGACTCACAAAACGTGTTATATTCAACGAATCAACATTCGTCTATTATTAATTCATTACTTCTATTATAACAATATCAAAAGGTCTTTTAATAGTGTTAAACAACCGATATATCTTTTACGGTCTAAGAATATTAAAGTGATTCATGGTCAGTCATTCTCCTGACGAGCGCACAGCACTCGTACAAGCAAACAGTGCAGAACCGATTTTATGCCCCAAATAAATTCTTGGCTATGAAAATGTCGGGTAGACCTGCGGCAGAATAACGGCCAGGGCAAATGGTTCTTACCAGGGCATTTGGCCTGATTTGCCCTGCTGTGCATGGCCCCCACGCTGTTTACAAACTAAAATATATTTTCGCGGTTGTGACAGTAGTAGACCCTGGCTCAAGCTCCATCCTGCTTAGATCTATGTGAGCTTTCACCCCGGTGTATGTCTCTCTAGACAGCCATTCACTGCGCTCAGCTGCTCGTGGAGAATTCCTTGTTCTTTTTTTCGAGTATTGTGACCATGCAACGACGAGCATTCTCGGTAGTGGGCACAGTTATCTTGAATAGCCTCCCCGTGACTCTCTCGCTTCCTGTAACGCTGCTGGCTCTTTCTTTCGTCTTCTTAAGGCCCCCTTTACCGTTCGCCCCGAGTTAACTCATCCGGAAAAATCGTATGACAAACGTTCACCCCGAGTTATCTCGTCCAATAGATGAAAAGGCTACAATAGGACGGTGGCCCCGATTATACTCGGTACAAACTAAGTTACGTCGTTCTAGTTCATGTAGGCGTTATTGCCGGACTCATTGCTACACAGTTGATGGCCAGATGACGATATATATATATATATAGATATATATATATATATAATTATATATATATATATATATATATTATATATATATATATACCAAGAGCTGCCAGAAACCCTACATCATGTACGTCATCATTTCTATGTAGTTTGTTTTTGTCGCAAGTATCGGAAGTAAACGATTTCTTTTCCTTTTTCATAATTTCTTTCAATATATAAATGTAAAAATATATAACTATATAAATGAATGATTTAGAATGAATCATATTGTGTACATGTTTGTGCTTTATATTTTGAATCATAGGCCCTACTTTTTCTTTAGCCATGTGGACACGTGGACGTTTATCTGCTCAATAAATATATTAGCTTTATTATTTTTTTATAGCTGTACAAAATAAATGATTTATAATGCATCATATCGCATACATGTTTGTAAGTAAGTAATTATACTCCATCCTTTTGTGCTTTATATTTTGAATCATACTACATGTATATATTTATTTAACCATGCTTTATATTTTGAATCATAGGCCCTACTATTTCTTTAGCCATGTCGACACGAAGACGTTTATCTGCTCAGCAAATACAGGAGTTATTGTTTCAAGACGATGACAGCCATGATGAGGCAGAGAGCAGTGATGATAGTGAAGAAGATGATGAAGAAGACAGTTCTGCAGAAGAAGAAGCAGCAAATGAAACCAGATAGGCTACATGTGCGCAGAATGTGATGTAGCGTTATGCCCAGCTCCTTGTTTTGAGAAATATCACACACGGAAGAATTACTAAGATAACAACACTGTAAAACGTTCTGTTGATGTACGTTGCTGCTGTCAATAAAAACTAGAAAAATTTAAAAAAGTTTAAAAAAATTTAAGTGACCAGATAAGGGTAGGTTTTAAAAAATTTAAGAAACGGTAAAGGTTAAGGCGTTTCTTTTTGACAACGTCTGCGTTGGGAGAACCTTCGAGTAAAAAATGTCAAGGGGCTCTATATAAATTTATGAGATTGATTGAATTCGTAAAAATAGAGTGCGTACTGCATGTAGGCCTACTCAATGTTATTATCACGCCATCTCATAAAGCGTAGCACAGCATTAGAGTTTCGATCAGGTGATGTATTAGGCCTAAGTGTTTAAATAAGCAAAAAACGTATAACTCTTACTAGCATTTCTGACTGATTTTAAGATCAATCAGCCTGGCAATGAAAACTGCAATAAGGGCTCCCACAATTATTAAATTAGCAAAAAACGTATAACTCTTAGGCCTACTAGCATTTCTGACTTATTTTAAGATCAATCTGTCTGGCAATGAAAACTGCAATAAGGGCCCCCCACAATTTTTAAATAAGAAAAAAATGTATAACTCTTACTAACATTTCTGACTGATTTTAAGATGAATTAATCTGCCTGGCAATGAAAACTGCAGAAAGGGCCCTCACAATTTTTAAATGAGCAAAAAGCGTATAACTCTTACTAGCATTTCTGACTGATTTTAAGATCAATCTGCCTGGCAATGAAAACTGCAATAAGGGCCCCCACACGTTCAAAAGTTGCATAATGCTAAAGTCACTAGTCACTAGTGAATAATTTGACAATTTTTCATTTATTTTGAACTCAGTTTACTGTTATAATTAGCAATGAAGAAAAAATTCTTATTGCATGTGTGGGGGCCCCTAAAGTGTGGGGGCCCCTGTTCGGCCGAACATGTCGAACATGCCTTAATCCGGCCCTGCTGCGGAGCGACCTTGGGCAAGTTGCTTACCATTCATTGTCTGTGGGGAAGGCAACGAGAAACCACCTCACTCATCTCATCCCCAGGGGCGTAAAGCCAATGAACCTCCGGGCAGAGCACCATCATCATCACCAGAGCCGTGTTTAACAAAGGTCCATTCGGTGCGGTGCACCGAATGCCCCTGAGTCGTCAGAGTCGAGAGTTTTGTTGCCATTGGTCGAATGTCTTTTGCGAGTCTCAGTGTTACTTAAACCTTTTGCAAAATCAGTGAGTGTAAGAAAACATTATTTTCACTAAGTTCACCGACGTTGCGTGCTTGCTTACTGACCCGCCACACCCGACAAACCACGTAGGCTAGCCTACTGAACAGCGGATTTTTGTAAAATGACTAATCTTTTAAGACTGCCGAACGGCACTTTGCTCCTGATGTAGCACTTTGCACCGACACTCGAAGAACCTTAAACATGGCCCTGATCATCACTATGGTGTCACTCCTCAAGACGTGGCCAATCCAGTTTCTCGTCAGTCCAGCTTCCATTTAGATTGAAGATACAAGGCAAAATACGATGTCACCCCTAGATGAATAGATATCTATGTTTGGCACTGTTCACTTTCTACGATGTGACTCCCTGATTAAACAACAACCGGAATCAGAGCTTATAACACTAAATCACATAAGAGTCATGATGATAAGACGCTACAATTTGTTCGCTTTTTTACGTCTAAACAAGCCGCGTAAGAAGCAAAACTCGTAAATTTAATACGCAATTGAATGACAAAGCGGTAATATCATAATATTCAATGTGAAACCGAAGAATAATGTTAAGCTATCCACTTAAATATCTGCTAAAATTCTGAATTTTCAAATTTTTACTTAGTGCATTTACGTCATCTGAAGGTGCCTGTTGAGCTTTAAATGAAGTTAAATATTACCGCTAATCAATCAGTCAATCAATTCTGCAGGTCAATAACACAGACAATACATTATATTATATTATAATTAGCATTTGGAACCTGTAATAATCTCAGGTTCCAGTGGGTACAAAGGGACACAAACGGGATAAAGTATTACTAGTTTCAAGCCGCCTACATGTATGCACACGGATGATTTAAGCTGATAATTTTTTTAATAAGTTATTTCCCATAATAGGCTAGCGGCTAGCCTATTGCATAGATCTACATTAAACGAATTTTATCTTAGCAAAGTATCAAAATTATACACTGCATGTAATTCTGTTTTAAAACATGAAATATAACTGTTAACGTGAGTTGTGATTTAAGCTAATAATTTTTTTAATAAGTTATTTCCCATAATAGGCTAGTCTATTGCATAGATCTACATTAAACGAATTTTATCTTAGCAAAGTATCAAAATTACACTGAATGTAATTCTGTTCTAAAACATGAAATATAACTGCTAACGTGAGTTATGATTTAAGCTAATAATTTTTTTAATAAGTTATTTCCCATAACAGGCTAGTCTATTGCATAGATCTACATTAAAAGAATTTTATCTTAACAAAGTATCAAAATTACACTGAATGTAATTCTGTTTTAAAACATGAAATAAAACTGTTAACGTGAGCTATAAATAATGTGTCATCAGCCAATCAATGTTTTAGTTTATAAAATAACATATTATTATTTATGTCAGTTTGATTTTCCAACATTTGTCAGTCCAATCTCAACATCAACATTCGCGTGTTTATATTTAAATATTTACGACTCATTTACGCAGACTTCCTCTCTCGTTTTCCTTTCCACAGTATCCACTTATATGTCTGTCTCCAGTCTTTCCAAGCTATCCCTTTTCAGGGAGCAATGTCTTCTAACAGTGCGTGAAGGTGATGGAATAGGTCTTCATTAATAAAAATTTTGTCAGCGCAATGGCAGAAGGTTTGAAAAACTCACGCCAGCATAAAAAAAAATAAAGCTCGAAAAAGTCTCACTTGAGCAATGGCGCTTTTTCATTGAGCGCGACGTTGATGATGAGTTCTGAATTTGGCGCGCGTATAGCCTATACATAGATGTATACCGGGGAACCCAGGAGCAGCAGCAGCAACCATCGACTATTGCCATCTGGTCACGTGTAGAATCTGAGGGCAATTAATTTGCTAATTTATTAATTTATTCAATCTCTTGGTTCTTGTTTATCCTTATCATATTCAATATCTTTGCATTATTTTCGAGTTTCACTATGTGCAGTGCAAAGTTTCGTGCATATGTGCAGTGACGTGCAATATAAACTGATAAAACATTTTACGCTAAAGACCCAGTTGATGTTGTAGAACTCAGAATTACTGGATCTGCGACCAACGAACCCATCCCTTAGCGGTGCCGGTCATCAGATCACATCGGGTGGAATTGTGGGATAAGAGGTTCAGCTCGCATCGTTTTTCCAGTTGGAACCAATTGACTGAATCGCAGTCTGGCGTGTATTTGCATTCACCGATGCATTGCATGATGGAACGTTTGCTTAGAGTTGTTGTTGCTGAGTTTGTCATCAGTCGCTCGTTATCATGTCGCTCCCATAACACCTCTAAATCAGATATAAAAAACCTTTAAATCGATTACTCTATACCATTGGGTATCATATCAATCATATCGATCGTAAACCCTAGCGTGTACAAAGCGCGCTCCCATCGTTTTCTTTAATATATTTCTCAAAGTTTGTCCTTCCATTTGTTCGTGTGTCCGGATGTATTTTGACTCTTCATCCCAGAAAAGGCTCGGAAATAACAGAGCGTCAGGTTTTTTAAAATTGGCAATTGATTGTTGCCCAAACTTTAAGGTCAGCGCGACTATTTTCAGCTCTTAATTCACTTTAAAACCCGAGTTAATAGCGTTTTAAAACAGATTTAATCAGCCACGCTGCCGCATTTGTAAAGAGTCGACAGACTGCATGACGTCATTCTCGCCCAATAATAATTCCCATAACAATCCGGTTGACAAACCGAAACCGGTTACAGTGTACAATTTTGCAGTTGAATTATGCAGCTAAAACAATAATATGCACAAGAACGCAGATCACAGAGATATTAACTATACTAACAGAGCAGACAACCTGCAATAATTGTATTAGGCCACAGTCAGCACACACACCCGCCCCTCACGGACGGGTCATGTTTGGCTTTTTGGGGAAGCGGGGCTGGGTGGAGCCGTGGAGGGTTACCGAAAACCCGAAATTTAGCTGTCAACTTTGGGTACTCCAGAGGAGTAGTGTTGAAAACCCTTAATTTTCCGGGCAACGCCGGGTAACACATCTAGTTCTTTACATCGAGAGCGAAGAGTCTCTTTTCCCAGTTGATTGGAGCGATTTAGGCTCATCTCCTTCTGGGGCCAGCGAATACTCATCCAACGTTGACTACGCTCAAGTGGAATCCGACCGGAACTCCTACGAGTCGCCGCAGTCTTTGGGGACTGGTGCCCTCTACTCGCTTGACCTATTTTCCGCTTCGCTGCATGAGGTGGAGATGAGCCTTTCGTCGAATGACGATAAATACTATTTCATGGTCGCCATGCCATGGAAGTATGGTGTGATCACATTATATATTCAAGTTACTTTTTGACGTGTATAGGCCACTTAGGCCAAGAAATTTTATTTCTTCGAAGGATCACGAATCTATTAAAGAACATGTTCTTCTAACAGTGGTTATTCCCTCCCCCCCCACCCGGGAAGAGTCCATTAAACGGCGGGGAACTGGAATAGACAAGACTCTTAGAAATGACCGGAGTTTGGCTGGGAACTCCGGGAGAAGGTATCCTGGAGAAGATCTATGCAAATTATCTGAATGAATACCGACATATAAATGAATGAATGAATGAATGAATGAATGAATGAATGAATGAATGAATGAATGAATAGCCCTTTTAAATCGGCCAAATACTTACAATTCGTTCTTATTCAAAGAGGTCGTCGGATCTGATTATTCAAACAGGTCATCTGATTATTCAAATAGGTCATCTGATTATTCAAACAGGTCATCTGATTATTCAAATAGGTCATCTGATTATTCAAAGAGGTGATCTGATTATTCAAATAGGTCATCTGATTATTCAAATAGGTCATCTGATTATTCAAACAGGTGATCTGATTATTCAAATAGGTCATCTGATTATTCAAAGAGGTGATCTGATTATTCAAAGAGAGCATCTGATTATTCAAATAGGACATATGATTATTCAAATAGGACATAATGATCATTCAAATAGGTCATCTGATGAGGCCTATCTCTGTCATGGACCCACAGCTGTTATTGGTGAACGGAGATTTTTCGCTTACTGTATCTCCTTTTTGGAACAGCGCGGCATGTATGGCTGAGTGTGCGCGTGTGGGTTTGTCCGTGCTGGCTATTGGCTTCTGCCATTTCGTCATCAAAATATAGACCGAAGTTTCGTGTTTCAAATTATTCATCGCATAACGGATTGATCTTCTGGACATTGAACTGATTTCGGATTCGCATAGAAGCGCCATCGGTTGATGCTTTGTGCATTTGCAACAGTCGCCAAAAAATTATGAATTGCACTAAAAAGAACGACAAATTCGAAAAATCGACATTCTATGATAAAAAATGTCGTAACCGTACATATAGGACTGCTGAGAATGAGTAGCCATGCATGTTTACACTGATATCAGTAGGCAACAGAAGTGGCGCTAGAAACTGCACAAACTTGGGCGCCGCTGAATTCACTGCCAAACACTGGAAGCCTTCCACTGGAATTCTTCCAGGTAGAAACGAAAGCTCTAAATGCTATCCGATCCATCATACTGTGGCGAAAACAAGGTGGAGGACTGCTGAGCATCCACCCTCCACGAGGGTAGGAAATCCGTGTGTGTGTGTAGGTACCGTCCGCGTGCAACCCCCTCGCCAAAAGGGTATGAGTCCGGCCTTCGTGGTATTTCGAAGGGCTTACTCCTTGCAGTTCTCCGTGCCGATCTACCCGGAAATCAGACAACGACACGATATCTTCTGTGACACGATTTATTGTAGCACGAAACCAGACGACGATAGGAAAGCCTCTGCCCCCAGGGATGGCCGTACTCTGCAGGGCTGCCCACGTCTGACCGTCCGTGTCCGTCGGCTTGTCGCTCGCCGTCGCCGCTCCAACCGTCTTCCCCTGCTCGTCGCCCTGTCGAACTCTTCGTCGATGACGGTATCTTCCGAACTCCCTCTGACGGTCGCACGTCGTACTCTCTATTACTGCGTCTTGTGAGTTGTCTGTGTCATCTGTCCGCGTCTATTTATACCTTATACGGGCAGGCACTTAATCTAGGGAACTTGCCTCAAGTGGGCGGGGCCTACCGAGGAACTTGCCTCAAGTTCTAGGGAACTTGCCTCAGCCGCCAAGGAACTTGCCTCAAGTGGGCGTGGCCTACCAAGGAACTTGCCTCAAGTTCTAGGGAACTTGCCTCAGCCGCCAAGGAACTTGCCTCAAGTGGGCGGGGCCTACAAAGGAACTTGCCTCACCCGCCAAGAAACTTGCCTCAAGTGGGCGTGGCCTACAAAGGAACTTGCCTCAGCCGCCAAGGAACTTGCCTCAAGTGGGCGTGGCCTACCAAGGAACTTGCCTCAAGTTCTAGGGAACTTGCCTCAGCCGCCAAGGAACTTGCCTCAAGTGGGCGTGGCCTACCAAGGAACTTGCCTCAGCCGCCAAGGAACTTGCCTCAAATGGGCGGAGCCTACAAAGCAACTTGCCTCACCCGCCAAGGAACTTGCCTCAAGTTCTAGGGAACTTGCCTCAGCCGCCAAGGAACTTGCCTCAAGTGGGCGTGGCCTACCAAGGAACTTGCCTCACCCGCCAAGGAACTTGCCTCAAGTTCTAGGGAACTTGCCTCAGTGGGCGGGGCCTACAAAGGAACTTGCCTCAGCCGCCAAGGAACTTGCCTCAAGTGGCAGGGGCTACCAGGGAGCGGGCCTCAGGTTCGCTACAATACTTACTGCTTCCGATTACTCTAGGGTAAACTTCAACTTCGCACATGGTCAGATAACCAACTCCGGTGACTGGTTGTTGGATGATGACATATTGACCAGATGTGACGGTTGAACTGCACTCGAGACAAAGCCTGGCAGAAACCGCAGCTCGAGATGGATATTGGCCACAAAGCGGATAGGATCCTCTGACTGGTGCAGCAGGGCTGTTCGTCACGCCGACGAGGAAATAGTCGAGACGTTGAGCTGACACACGTAAATCAAAACAATCAACCTGTATCACAATACAGTTTAATTAGGCTATCTGATAGGTCTACGTGTTCAATATTTAGATATTAAAACAGCAAGGCAATGCAATAGTCGAAGATTATAATACGGAAAGGAATACAAGAGCAATATTCGTAACACATAGGGGTCGAGAAAGTAAGTCGAACAATCACCGTATGTCGTAAAATTTCGGTATTACAAAGAAAAGAAAGCCTCAGCTAATTTTTAAAAATTCGTTTTATAGCATGCATTTGGGTCAGTGAAGAAAATGTTTCCCCGCAAACTAGTTGACAGACCGCTCACGAAAACTCTGTATAATTATGTATACAGACTTGTGTCGTGAAACAGATCCAATTAAGTCTGATGTAATCGGCATAGGCCTTTTGCCAAAAGCAGAGGACTAGAATGTGTGTGTTTGTACAGAACTCTCGAAATGAAATTTCTTTCGTCCTTAATCAGAAAGCTAAAGTCGGACTCTGGTCTTGTACCAACGCCTTGTTCTTGGAGGGAACATTATTGCACGCAACACCTGCGAGCCATTCCAAGTGACCTTCAGTAGACGGCAGGGCTGTACTGGCAATATTATAGGTGACTACACACAACAGTTCCCGTATTCTACACACATATTTGTGTATTTGTCGATTACATCTCTGGTATACACGGTCCTCCGTCGCACCCACCATCTTCTCCAAGAGGACCAGAGGGAGAAGCGCTGAGAGTTTGAGCGGAACTGACCTGACTCTTTCATGAGTGGCAGGACAAGCTGCAGCACTCCAGTGGAAGGACAATCCAAGGACTTTTGTGTTCCTCCACTACATGGATCAGTGTTTAATCTAATCCCCATCATCTGGGGAATCCTGGTTTATGGCTGGGGAGACAATCGAGCGACCGGCGGACGATCGAGGAGGTGCATAGCGCCAAGAGAGGGCGTCGTATAGGCTATATGGGGAGTGAATGTGCCTCCTTCCCATCAGCCCTTTTTTATTTCCACATTTAATGGTAAAATTTCAAGCTGCTATCATTTGAACTGTCTGTTTTGCTCATGGCTTGCAAAATGAACTGCAAAAACTCATTGGAATTTTTAATATTTCATCACATTTACTTTCGCTGACCTACTGTATAACTGCGACGGTTTGACCTTGTCGCGACCTCTCTAAATTGTAGGCTATGGCTCGCGCCGCCACTGATAAACGCGCGTGTTAGGCATATATATATATATATATATATATATATATATATATATATATATATATATATATATATATATATAATGCACAGTAATGTACTTTTCGTGCGCATTATTATGCTTGTATCCATTTTTCACTTAATAAAGAACTATGTCGTACCTCTCAAACGCACTTCTAAATTTAATTGACATTATTTTGAAACCTGTCACCACATGTCGCAGATAGGTTATTGCAGACACTTCTTACGGCTACATAGTTACATGTCTCTGCCAACATTCGAACTAGTCCAATTTACTTTCATCAATAAAAAATTAACATTTAAAGCTGTATAGGCATTTTTGAAACAGATATGCTAATAATTAGGTTATGTCAATTCTTACGGTAACTGTTTCGATTAGTGATGACGACCATTTTGATGTTAAATGGACGACCGAGGTCGACCATCCACCAGTTCGGTCCTCCAGCAGAGTCATTGGCATGACTGCATGAATAAGCATATACATCCGTGTTGTTGTTTCCGTCTACGGCTCGACCAGCTACACAGAAGATTGTCCGACTGTCGCAATAAGTTGAACTCTGATTGGCAGGTCGATGAAGAGCGATGTTCCACTCTGCGATTACTACATGCAATAATGAAATCCATTACTTAGACACAAATAGGCCTAGTAACGTATGTATAGTTGTATACATATAAGTATGTGCCCTAGGTATGTAATGTATGTATCCATGCATGTATGTATGAATATTATTGTAATCAAGACAATTTTTACAGCATCGTGGGTAACAAACTGCATGTACTTCTAGGATGCTTTACACACATAATAATATTGTCAAACGTCAGCATAAATGCAAACACCCCGAAAGCAGGTGCAGCTGCAGATTAAGATGTATGTATGCATTGTATACATGTATGCATGTATGCAATTATGTATGTATGTATGTAGGTCTATGTTTGTATGTATATTATATGTATGTAAGTTTGTATGCATGTATGCATGAATGTATGTAATATGTATACATGTATGTAGGCCTATGTATTTAAGTATGTATGTATGTATGAAATACATACATACCTACAGCTGCAGATGCAGGTGTATCTATGTATTGTATGTATGCATGCATGTATGTAATTATGTATATACTAGATGTGTTACCCGGCGTTGCCCGGGAAATTTAAGGTTCCCAACACTACTCCTCTGAAGTACCCAACGTTGACCGCTAAATTTCGGGTTTTCGGCATTCATCCACCCCACCCCGCTTCCCACAAAAGCCAAACATCACCCGTCCCTGAGGCGCGGGTGTGTGGGCTGACTGTGGCTTAATACAAATATTGCATGCTGTCTGTTCTATTAGTATAGTTAATATTTTGTGATCTGCGTATTATTGTTTCAACTGCATAATTTTACACTGTTACCGGTTTCGATTTGTCAACCGGATTGTTGAATAAACGGAATGACGTCATGCGGTCTGTCGACTCTTCACCAAAGTGGCAAGTGAATGATTAAATCTGTTTTAAAACGCTAATAACTCTGGTTTTAAAGTGAATTAAGAGCTGAAAATGGGTAATAATCAATAGCAAATTTTTTTAAACCGACGCGCTGTCATTTCCGAGCTCTTTCTGGGACGAAGAGTCAAAATACATCTATACAAACAGAAGGACAAACTTTCGAAAATATATTAAAGATGTTTGTATGTATGTATATATGTATGTATGTATGTATGTATGTATGTATATATGACTCACACTGTATAATGTACATACATTCATGCATACATACATACATATACGTACATACAAACATACAAACATACATACATACATACATACATACATACATACATACATACATACATACATACATACATACATACATACATACATACATACATACATACATACATACATACATACATACATACATACATACATAGATATGCATACATACATACATACATACATAGATATGCATACATACATACATACATATGTACATACATACATACATACATACTCATTCATTCATTCATTCATTTCAAGAACTTATATAGCGTCTCTTCAAGAAATCCACTCAGAAGCGCAATACATACATGCATGCATACGTACGTCCATACATACATACATACATACATGCACACATACGTACATACATACATACATACATACATACATACATACATACATACATACATACATACATACATACATACACGCATACATGACATTGTGAGTCGTAAAAAGACCCCCGTATGTGTTTTTGCCAACCTCTTGGCCTGAAATTAGAATTTTTAAACATAATTTTACAATCTTAAAGACAGTTCATATATACATATTATGATGACCAGGTTTCATCAAAAATATTTCAATGAGAACAAAAGTTATATCATTTTTAGTGAGACCACCCACTTTAAACAAATTTAGTTTCGTTACCTTAACAGCAAAAAATTATTAATTTGACAGATTCCTTGTTTACCAACTTGATCATCTTGCTAAATGACTTCACACTCAAGTGCAGCTACGCTGGTACCCTGTTTCTCTCCTAAATAATAATAATAAAAGTTTCCTGGATATATCAAGTTTACTGGATATATCGTGGCAATTTGAAAAAAATTATTCGAGATGACACTTAATAAAAGTAGATTTTTTACTTTTGTTTCGTTACGTTTTTTGAATCGTCAAAAACAGTGGGCGGTCTCACTAAAAGTGACATAACTTTGCCAGATTTGATCAAAAAATATTTTAAGCTAAACCAACGGATCCTTTAGAAAATTGCAGTTCACAGTTTGACAATTGGCTTCATGCTCGGAGCTCATTTAATCATGAAACACTGCAGTTATGCCGTCTTTTCTGTCGTGAAATATTATTGGTGTTTTGGACGATATCTGGTAGAACTGTCGCTGACCACACTATTTATCGGATGGTATACAGACTTAGAACCGAACAGTCGAACGTCAGACATTGTAATACGCGGTGGTGTAGTTTGTTTGTTTGTTTTGTTTGTATGCGCACTTGTTATAGCGCCCCTTCAAGCTCTCACTTCTACTCAGAGGCGCTCCCGAATGCAGAGCGGACACTGCATCGGAATTTCACGCCGAAGCGCTGAGCAATTGCGAGTGAAGGACTTGCCCAAGATCCCTACGCGGCGAGGTGGATTCGAACCTACAACCTTCCGGCTGCAAGGCGACGACGCCACCACTACACCACCGCGCCCCACAATTTGTATGTGGGTATGTTCGTTGCCTAGCAGCCGGATGGAATGCAACTCAAGCCGCCTGGTAGGGACCTTGAGCAAGTTCTTCACTCGCAATGCTCTGGCGCTTCGGCGTGAAACTCCGCTGCAGTGTCCGATCTGTAATCGGAAGCGCTGCTGAGTAGAGAGCGTGAAGGGCGCCATAGAAATGTATATATAAATAAAAATAAATAAAATAAATAAATATAAACTCGGGTTATCCGTTACATGAAAGTTCGAATAAGCAACTTTTATCTGTTGCAGGCCTACTTAAAAGGCTCAATCGTGAATGTCTAGAATACTATAGATAACTCAGTAGCCTAACTGCATGGTCTTATATGTTTCAAATACGCAGTTATACCTCATTAATCTATCTTCCGTATCGCTATCATTTGATTAGAAATTTTTGATCAAGTTTTAACTATACTTGCATACCATTTGCAGTAAGAAAGATGACAGCCAGAAACTGTTCGCATGTGTATTCTCCCATCATAATTATTGTTCTCATATAACGCTGTAAATCTTTAAAATCTTCAACGCAAACATTTTTAAGACTTAGCGTCCTCCTAAAATAGCATTCTCCTGCTCTCCGCAACATCAGATGACGGCTGAACTGTGGATCGATTGTAGGCCATAGGGGGTCTACGTCAATTCGCAAGGGGTCTATGGACAGCGACGCACGTGCTAATGATTTCTCCAAGGTACTCGTTGTGCATTCGAATAGCAAGGCCAGTGGCGCAAATAGGGGGTGCTGGGGGTGCTTGAGCACCCCCCAGGGTCAAAAAGGTGACCCACGCAATTTTTCCAAATCCGATGAGTTTTTGGGTGGGGGTGGCGGTAGTGGGCTCACTTCTGCTCTTTCAGTCTTTCAGATTTAACAAACAAACAAGTTCCTTCATCCACTGTATTATAATTTTTAGTCAAATGCATGGTTCATAAAGCACCAGATTTCAGCGTCTAGTTAGTCTACCTGAATTTGTCTGAGTCTCGAGAATTTACCTAGTGATGGATGAAAAGTCTTAGCGATGGGCCCTTGTTTCTACATTACATTTTCTCACCTATTTATTGATAAATAATGGTACGACTTAAATGATAATACCGTGTGTGCTATTTTAATAGGACTTAGCTAAGAATTGTTTTCCTTAAAATTAGTATTATAATATAGCTATTCAGCAGTGTTTAATCTAGACATCTCTAGCGGAGAAAGCCCCAAAAATGAAATTTTTACCAAGAACAATTTGACAAAATGATAGTACTTTTTGGTTGCTGTTTACATTACACAAACTGCTAAACTGTTCCATGATCTTATTTACCACTATATAATTATGATGTTATTATTTACTATGAGGTTATTATTTACTATCATATTGTAATGATGATACTACCATAATATTGTGATATTACAATGTGTATAACTTATTGGTAATATTTGTACAAATAATACCTTTGTACAACTAGGCCTACATGATTCCTCTCCAGTGCTGTCTTTGAAATTGTCAAATTTTAAAATGTTTTGCTCCTTGAAGATTTGAACCGTTACTACTTCACTTCAAAATGTTAGTAGTTTGGTCGTTCGTGCTTGGTTGTATGCTATTTGTAACAATTCCTGCTAATTGTGTCCTGGTAAGCAAATCAGGACCATCGTGGGCAGTAATGATAAACTGATTCCAGTGCTACAAAGTAAACTTAGGCCTATATAGACCCAATTATAGCTACGTCTGCGTAACAGTTAGTCATTATAATAACCCAACTGAAGAAGAACCGAGTTGCTGAACTTATTATTGTCGTTATAATCATAGTTATTAAAAATCCATGGGCGGAAACTTAGAGGAACAGAGGGAACGGTCTCCCAAAGTTTGTGTTGAGGGACAGTGATGCTTATATCCCCAACATTTAAGAAATATTCATATATGATAATAAAATAAATTCATACAATGTTCATTCATTCATTCATTCATTCATTCGAGTATTTATATAGCGCCTCTTCAAGGAAACTACTCAGAGGCGCTCCCAACTCCAGTACGAACAAACAGAACAGTTTTTAAGTGCTTATAGAATGTGTCAGAGAGTGATCTATAGGGAACAGGCGCAGCTCAAGTGGGAGGGCATTCCATACCACTGGGCCAACCACAGAAAAAGCACGATTCTGCATGATGGAGGTACGAGCAAACGGGACAAAGAGTACTTCCCTATCAGCCGAGCGTAGGGACCGACCAGTCCGAGCACTTAACACAGGCCGACAAAGATCGAGTAGGTAAGATGGAGCAAGGCCTAGCTGGCATCGCCATATAAAGGAAGAGATTCTGAATTCGATGCTCTGACGGACAGGGAGCCAATGGAGAACCTCTAGCATGTAATTTGTAACATGACCAAATTTGGGCAGATGACCAATGAGGCGTGCTGCAGCGCGCAGAATACGGTCAAGAGAAGATAATCGACCAGATGGTAAACCAGCATAAAGGGATAG
>OX457036.1:58261363-58401851 GCA_949752735.1 Lumbricus terrestris | reverse complement strand
ACAGACAGAGTGGGCGAGGGGGAGGGAGGAATGAAGGAAGATGGCGAAGGAGGGAGGAGAGCGACAGAGGGAGAGGGCCAGTTCACATCCGAGTTGACGCCTGATAGTCCTGTTTTTCTATTTTATGCATTTCTTACTGAATGAGTGAAATCTTCATTTTAGCCATTAACTAAGTATAGGCCTACTTGGATATCATAAAATAATTATTATGAGGGGCGCAACCAGAACATTTTCCTGAGGAGGGGGATGCTCAGAATTATGATTGTAAGCGCCGAAGGAACGAAGCCAAAGCTGACTAGGGGCATTTGGGGAGCGTTGTAAGCTCCCTAGCGGGTTCTGGGGCGGAGCCCCAGAAACCAACGCATTTTTACTTTTGGCATCAGCTAGAGCACGATTCAGGCCTTTGTTTGCCAGCTATATTTATGAGCTATAAAGTCATGAAAACCTCTGAAAAACATGGTTTAAGACTTCAAAAAGTCCCTTCCCATTTGTTTAGATAAGACAAAGGGTCTTAGGCGTATTTATATAGCTCGTGAGTGGCAAAAGTAATAACGAGTGTTTGATCTAACCATTGCCCCAATAACCAATGTTTTATCTAGTCCCATCTCTAAAAATCAAGGTTTCCAGGGAAAACCAAACATCCGACAGAAAAGGGCAGGGTTTTGAAAGGGGATGTGCCCCTCTACATAAGAAAGTTTCTAATTTCCACACTTCAATGGCAGCATATTAAGATGCCACCTAAAGCAAAATTGCTATGATATTTCAGTGCTGATAGGAGTGGTCTAACTTCAATGAATATACTCACAATTATATAAAAAAAATATTTCTCTGAGTTTCCACATTTATTTTGATACCATTTTAAGATGTCAACTTAGCAAAAATAACTCTACCATGCAGGGCCGGATTAAGGCATGTTCGACATGTTCGGCCGAACAGTGGCCCCACACTTTAGGGGGCCCCCACACATGCAATGCAAATATTTTTCTTCACTGTTAATCATATTAATAAAAATGAGTAAAATATATCGGAAAAGATTGTCAAATTATTCGAAAACTATTGATTTTAGCATAATATAGACTTACAACTTTTGAGCATGTGCGGGGGCCCTTATTGGAGTTTCCAATTCCAAGCAGACTTATCTTAAAATCGGCCAGAAATTCTAGCAAGAGCTATCAGTTTAAACTACACGGTGAACGGAAAAAACGAAACTCTCCAATTGCTGAAATAACTTATGTAATAATTTGTGCATTTCAATAAAACATGGAGAAACTTCAGTTTAAAGGACACGAATCTGATTACTATCAGTGTCAGTTACAATGAGTGTCCAAAATATCCTCCTTATGCCTCAATACATGGACACACAAACTTTCACAAAGACGCACTCGCCACTGACCAATGATTGGTTACAGCTTGATCAAATTCGTGTCCTTAGCAAACGACTCCCAGGGATGTTTTTCTTCAGTGTTCCGCCGAAAACGAATACAGGCGATCATTTTAGCAATTCGAAGGTGAAACAAGAGCGAACATTTTCACGTCGACAAACCAAATAAAATGTGTTAAGTATGCAGGATAGCGCTTTAAGAACTGTCTTTCTCGCTCGATGTGCGCCTGTTGTTGACTTCCTTTAGTTCAGTCGCGCTGCACGCTCCTTGAAACATTTTAGTCACTTCAAGTTGTAACTGGAATAGTGCATAACTAAAAGAAATGGTTAAGTTTATACTTGGGAATAAAATAGTCTTAGTCGGAATTATATTTTTAAAAAGTTGATGCCGATTTCTCTATTTATTGTGGAGATTCGGTTTTTTCCGTTCACCGTGTATATAGCCTACTTGGATCTATATGATCTTAGACAATAATTAACACCTCTTCCGATCGGAATTCAAGTGATATGCAACGCATTTATGAAAAAATGGCATCATTATACACTCTTTGCTTTTACGAATTAGGTCTACTTCTTGCTAAAACGCGAAAATATAGGCCTATATTAGTGGGTGATCAGTGGCGGCGCTACAGAAGGGCAAATCATGACAAATGCTCTGCATGGTCCAAATCCTTTGCCTTGGTCGTTGTCCTGCATATAAGACTGCCAGAATATTTTCCCTGCCAAGAATTTTTTTAGGGCATAAATCGCTTCTGCACAATTTACTTGTATGACTGCCATAGGCGCAGGAGGCGGGAGTCCAGAGGGAAAATGCACCCAAATTTCGGACAAATGTGTTTCTCGGGCAAAGTAGGCATGGGAGGAAAAAATTCGGTTAACTTTTTTGAGGCAAACAGGTACGGGAGGATTTTTCGGGCGCACATGGGTAAAACAGCTATATTTTTTCTAGATTCTCTGAAATTTTGGGCGGATGACTAAAAAAAGGTCATCAGATTTTTGGGACGAGGAAATCGGAAAATTTTGGGCGGATGTGTAAAAAATCTGTAACAATTTTTTATAACAGTTTTTACTTTTCAGGCAAAAGTCAAAGTTTTGCCCCCCCACTGCCGAAATGTTCCCTATGCCTATGATGACTGCCCTTACTATAAATGCCCTGGTTAAAAAGTCTAATTCTAATATTCTTTTACGGTAATAGATGAATACTTTAACGCCAGACGGGAATCTAAAAAGACATGTTCATTGTTGTAAAAAGTAAGGATCGAATTACTAATAGACGAGTGCTGATTTGTTGAATATAACACGTTTTGTGTCAATTGTGTGTACATTTTCAGTGAGTCTGTAAGTTTGGGGCCCCCACAGTTTTACCGAACAGGGCCCCCACATTTGTTAATCCGGCCCTGAACTCTACTACCTCAGTGCAGATAAAAAAAAGAGAGATTTCAAATTTCAACACAGGCCTAGCAAGGGGAGGGATTTGGGCAGGGGATGAACCTCCTCCCCAACATAGAATTTTTTATTTCCACACTGCAGTGGCATCATTTTAGGCTGTCATTTTAACGAAATTTATCATGATTTCATTGCTGAAAGATATTGTGTGAGACTTCAATGCTCCTCTCCATTTTTTTAATTTCCTTACTGTAATGAATGGTAGGTTTTTAAGCTGACATCTTAATAAAATTGCTCATTTTCAATGCTGATAGTCATAGATTTTAGTTTAAAGTTTCTGAGTATTGCCGCACAATTACTTAAAAATTTTGGATTTGCACAATGCACCGTGACTTTTAAAGCTCTCATTGAAAAAAATCATGATTTTAGTGCTCAGAGACGTGATATACGATTTCAATAAATGTCACCTCCGATCGTTTAAGAATTTTTTTAATTTACGCACACTGTAATGAGAGCATTTAGGCTGTCGTCTTAACAAAATTATTCATTATAATATGGATAAACAGCGGATAATACTGCATACATTTTTTATAATATTTATGAACTATTTATGACATAATGGGGGATTTATGTATCTCCGTCTGGGGTTTAAAACATCAGAATGTTGCCTCACAGCGGCGCACCCAGGATTTTTTTCTTGTACGCATAAGAGGGGAAAATTTTGTCAGGGTCGCCGAAAAAACTGATGATCTTTTTTTAAAGTCATCAGCCACGAATTTCCCAAAAACATACCTTTTCCACGGCCGAAAAATCTGATGACCTTTTTTAGTTATCAGCCTTTTTAGCTTATCACAATTATTTACGTCTCCCTATCGCTCTAAATATCCGCCCATGACAACAAGTTATGCACATTATAATATCAAAAAATATATTGGGGGGAGGGGGTCCGTAGCTCATTTGAGAGAGCGTTGGTCGTTAAACTGAGTGTCATCCACGAAACCCGGGTTCAAGCCTCGCTCAGGGCATTAATTTATTAAAGTTTCTGTTAGCTGCCATTGGTGCTTTGCTTTTGCGTTGTTTGACTCGGGATCTGCTGAAAATAAAGATAGCCCCTCCCACTTCTGGCTTGGCCGAACCCGGAGTGTTCCAGCACTTAGGCCATTAGTGTTAAGCTACCGAACCTACCGCTGTAAAACCGACGTGCGTGTCGTGCTATAGTGGGCCGTATTTCGTATAGCCTGTACCTGTAATCATTCTGCGGTGTGTCAAGTAGTAAAAGGAATATTATTATTATCATACTATAGTACCGGTAGCCTATCATAAATATATTATAATTACAAATAATAAAATCGTAATTATATAGTAGGAAATAAGATCATGGCTTAATAATTATGGCAGTTTATGCAATACAACATAATAAACAGGAACTAAAAACTAGTATCATTTTGTCAAATATTCTGGGCGGAACATTATCTTTCGGTCGCTTTCTCTGCTGGAAATGTCTAGATCAAACAAGCTGAATAAAGTGTTGTACTAAATTGAATGAAACATTCTTAACTAGGTCTCAATAAAATAGCACGCACGGTATTATCAATAATTATGTCATAACATATTATCAATAAATTGGTGAGACACTGTGATGTACCCTAAAGGCATATCACTAGCACTTTTAATTCATCACTAGGCAATTTTTAGAGACCCAGACACACTCAGGTAAACCAGCTAAACACTGTAATCTAGTGCTTTATAAACCATGAATTTGACTAAGATACATAAGAATGAAGGAACTTGCTTGATTGTGTAATCCGAAATACTGATAGAGCGAAAGACCCCTACTCCCCAACCCACCCCACAAAAAACTCATCGGATTTGGAAAAATTGTGTAGGTCACCTTTTTAGCGCTGGAGGTGCTCAAGAACCCCCAGGACCCCTGGTTGCGCCACTGCATATTATAGGTCTACCTCCGACTAAAAATTATGCGGGCGCCCATGATAATAATCTTCTCTTTAATTAGGCGCCTGCAGACACACTGCGCTTTACATGTACAAGTTATGCGGTAATCTTAGTTATCATCAAACTTAACTAAACTTAACTATACTACCTGAGCAGTCATCCCGCAATACATGGCGCTAATAGCAGCCTACAAATCATATCCGCCCAAAGGGGGCCCAAACTCACTACCTCTTGCACTCTTGGCCAGCGTGTTATCCATGTAGTGGGGCGCGGTTGTATAGTGGTGGCGTCGTTGCCTTGAAACCGGAAGGTTCGAGGTTCGAATCCAACTCAAGTCACCGCGTAAGGACCATGGGCATGTCCTTCACTCGCAATTGCTCAGCGCGCTTCGGCGTGAAACTCCGTTGCAGTGTCCGCTCTGCAGTCTGGAGCGCCTCTGAGTAAAGAGAGAGAGAGCCTAAAGAGCGCTATAACAAGTGCACATAGGCTACAAACAAACATTACTCTACCGGGCCCCCCAAAGAGATGTATAAATCAATAAATAAAATAAAAATTAATTCTAATCCCATGTATGTATGTATGTATGTATGTATGTATGTATGTATGTATGTATGTATGTATGTATGTATGCATGCATGCATGCATGCATGCATGTATGTATGTATGTATGTATGTATGTATGTATGTATGTATGTATGTATGTATGTATGTATGTATGTATGTATGTATGTATGTATGTATGTATGTATGTATGTATGTATGTATGCATGTATGCATGTTGCATGTATGTATTCATGTATGCATGTATGCATGAATGCATGTATGCATGTATGCATGTATGCATGTATGCATGTATGTATGTATGTATGTATGTATGTATGTATGTATGTATGTATGTATGTATGTATGTATGTATGTATGTATGTATGTATGTATGTATGCCAAGTCGGCTTTGATGGCATCTGTTGGCAAGATCATTATAGAAGAGAAGGGAGGAAGAGCGAGGCAGGGAATGGAATCACGGGGCGTTAGACTTGATTACTCCCAACACACGGAGGGAAACGATGATGAAGAAGTTATAAACAGAGATAAGACCCATACGTGGAAACCGCATTAATTACCTATCGCGAATTGAGATACAGACGCAAGGAAGATCACGGGATGATTACCCCATTAACCCTAACACACAAACACACGGGGAGTGGGGGTGAAAGACGATGATGTCTGAGTTGAAAGCATGTATGTATGTATGTATGTATGTATGTATGTATGTATGTATGTATGTATGTATGTATGTATGTATGTATGTATGTATGTATGTATGTATGTATGTATGTATGTATGTATGTATGTATGTAAGTACTGACGCGCGACATGGGACGAGTTGTTAAAGATTAAAGTTCATCATTTATCGTCTGCCGTTCTCCCATTAAGTCGCACTGCATGGACAACCGTCGGCATGTGGAGTAGGTCGGTTGTATAATGTGCATGCACAATTGCACATGGAAACATGACTGAGCACTTCTTGGCCTTGGAGACTGTTTGGAATGTCAGTTTCAAACTTAACGAATTCTCGGGGGACCTCTATTAGTCGGGTCTACGTACGCTGAGAGGTGGGGGACTGCGCTGTGGCGTCTGACCAGGCGGCTCACGGCAGTTGAAACATCTGTTGCGCATAAATTGGGACCTCACAGACGCAGACATAGAGAGACAGACAAGCAGACAGACACGGACCTCCATTGTCGATGAGCATCAAACCCTTTCAATTTCAAAATATTAAAAATTAAAATATAATAGTAGCCTATGCCAAATAGCTTGTAGGCTAGGATTAACCTTTACCACTCATGAGGACGCTAACAGCGGACATTTGAAAAACCGCTTTAACTCATATTATGAGTTAAAGCGGTTTTCCAAATGTCCGCTGTGAGATATACATATACATATTATGTCCGGTGTGGGCGTTCATTAGTTTGTGAAGGCCGAAGGAGTTCCTATGACACATATGATATATGATAAATATAATATATGTCACATATATCATATATAGCATATATACGATATATATGATATTTATGATATATATGATATAAATGATATATATATATCATGTATAGCATATATATATATATATGATTCATATATGATATGTATATGATATATGTGCATGTGATATAGATCATATACACATATCATTTATATATGACATATTATATATCATATATATATATATCATATATATCACGTCATATATATGATATCTATATGATATATATATATATGATATATATTTTTATATATGATATATGTTATGTAATGATTTATATCATAATTTGCGATATATCTATATGATATAGATGATGTATATATTTATCATATATATAAATGATATATATCATATATGGATATGTAGACATATATATGCTATTGCTATATAAATATGATATATATTATATATATATATATGATATATATATATATGAAATATATATGATATAATATGATATTTATTATATCTTTTAAAATATACTTATGATATATTTGATATATAAGTATGATGTATATGATATATATGTGACATATATATGTGGATGTCGTCTAATCGTCTTTCTTTAAACTCTTCCAAAACCCACTTGATTTGGTTTGGCACCCCTAAGCAGCTTCAAAAACTTGACTACACACTGCTCTCTCAAACTTTTCCTAACTTCAACTTCTATTCTTATTTATTTCGTATAACCTGTATCTGTAATCATTCTGCGGTTTGTCAGATTGAATTTCATTAAACGAAAATAGATATTATTCTCCTCCAGTGTCACCCTAGAATAGATAGTTCTCTTACTTTCACTGAACACATTGCCGTCGTTTTAACTCACACTTGCTGTGTGCATTGCACCGTTTTAAATTTGAAAACAGATGGAATAAAACAGATTTCTTATATAAATATATTATATATATATATAAGATTTATTCAACAGACGCGTTTCCGCCACATGGCTTCTTCTGAATGAAAGTTTAGGTTACAAACAGATAACAAGTTCATTAGGCGTGGGGTGGGAGCCCGATGGTCATGACTATGTACATAATTATGCTATATATAATATTATCATGTAGGCCTACATACCCACGAGTGTAGGACATTTATGCCTGGACAACCCCCGCCCAAACCCCCCGGACAAAACCCCCGGACAATTCCACCCTGATTTAGCGGACGCTGACACGGAGAAGGACACGGAGACGGAGAAGGACAAGGACACCAAGACGGAGACGGAAAAGGACACGGACGCGGACACGGAGAATGACACGGACGCGGACACGGAGAAGGACACGGACGCGGGCACGGAGAATGACACGGAGAAGGACACGGAGAAGAACACGGAGACGGAGACGGAGAAGGACGAGGACACGGAGAAGGACACGGACGCAGACACGGACGCGGACACGGAGAAGGACACGGATAGGACACGGACGCGTAGACGGAGAAGGACACGGACGCGGAGACGGAGAAGGAGACGGAGAAGGACACGGAGAAGGACACGGAGAAGGACACGGACGCGGAGATGGAGAAGGACACGGAGAAGGTCGCGGAGAAGGACACGGAGACGGAGACGGAGAAGGACACCGAGGCGGAGATGGAGAAAGACACGGAGAAGGACACGGAGAAGGACACGGACGCGAAGACGGAGAAGAACACGGAGAAGGACACGGAGAAGGACACGGAGAAGGACACGGAGAAGTACACGGACGCGGACACGGAGAAAGACACGGAGAAGGACGCGGACACGGAGAAGGACACCGACGCGGACACGGAGACGGAGATGAACACGGAGACGGAGAAGAACACGGACACGGAGACCGAGAAGGACAAGGAGAAGGACAGCATCGAGCCTTTTCGGTTGTTGACCCGTCCACATGGAATGGGCTCCTGCTTGCAGCACGCTTACTAGCTACCTCGGAGTAATTTGCCTGCTTTCTACCACTTGCTCAATACCTATCTTTTTAGCCGTGGCTGGGTTGGGAACGCTTCTGAGTAGGCTTCTTGAAGAGGCGCTATATAAGTTTTCGGAATGAATTATTTAAGACTTCAATAAATGTCCCAGATTCCGAAATGTTTCAAATTTTGTTATCACTCTTTGGGTCAAGTAGGCTACTTCTCTTGGAATCCACACAGAAGAAAACCACTATAGCTATATATAGTAGTTTCGTTAGCATTGGCATCCTTGGAGCACTCTACATCTACACTAATTAAGTCAACAGACTCAAATTTTGCACAGGAAATCAAGCAATTCTGTCTATATTACCCGCCATTTAGTAAGCCATTATTAGGCCATACACTGTGGAAATTGTTTTTCATAATTATTATAGGCTTGTCTTTCAAATAATCTTGACAATTTAGTCAAGGCTGAGTTGTTAGACCAGACAAAACAAAGTCCCCTTTTTTGGTGCTGTGAGGTGACTCTCGCGCAGTGAGTAACATTATTGAGCATGCACAAGAAGAGGAATAAATGTAATTAAAATCGTCGCCTTCGTCCGGAGGAAAAATTACGGAAGCGGATCGAATAAGCAGGATTTCTGTGTTTCCTCGTTTTCGCTGATCGACTGAGGACCAATGAAGTTCAGACTACCGGATGGGGTAAAACTGTAATAATAGTAAGGTAGACTAACTGAGATTTTAAAAATATATAAAATACGGAATGGCTGTTAAAGATAAGCAATGCCAACAGAGAAATAATCTCTTAAAAAACAAATCTTGCTGACTGATTTCTGGTGGTGCCCATGCATTGGCGGGCCTCGCATGGCCCATTTTTGGTGGTGCTGAGCACTCATGGGCCTCGCAGAGTCGGCGCCCATGTACACTACGACACACCACAAGTACTACAGCGCCACTACTATACTACTACTATTACTATACTACCACAACTGCTACTACTACTCCTACCGATTAATTATCTGATTATAATCTGGTAGTTTTGACTGAGTACTCCATGGAAACGAGGTGCCATCGGTGATTTTGGTGATGGTAACTGGCTCTGAAAGGAGTTGGGAATAGCTGGAGTGAACAATATAGAATGGATTGCAGGTTTAAAGAAGCACTGCACAGCACACTAGTTCGTGTGCTATATTGCTTTTAGAAGCACTCGTATGCGTCTGTCACCTTCATTACTAAATTCACGTTTGCATTTCAAGTCAACAGTCTGTAAGTAGGCAGTCTGTAATGTGCATTACATTATTAGTTAACTATAATAACTATAATTATTCAGGTCTCATTGACAGTATATTATCGGCAAGTCAATGAATACACCTTAGCGACTGATTCAGTTCATAAGCTACATGTACATGTAGGCCTACAGTACCGAAGACACGGAAGTAGGCTACTGATAACCTGCTTCTCTATAAGTGCCATTAAACCCTCAGAGCCTCCGCTGTCATTAGCGATCCAGCTAATGATTTGTGGGTGGAGCCTCGACTTCGCTAATGATACGCTAATCACCGCTAAAGGAATAGATTAGCGGGAGAAAGACGCGTCTTTTACTCGCTAAAGGAATAGATTATCGGGAGAATGACGCGTCTTTTACTACGGATTCTTTAATTTTTCACACGGGATTAGTGACGGTTTTGCGCAGTATTAAAGGTCTTATAACGGAAACGGTACTGTACCTAAAACATCCCTAATGGACTTCGTATTCCTACGACACTTATTGTTTCTTGTTCTGATGTTTTCTCCCACCTTATTCTGATGTTTTCTCCCACCTTATTCTGATGTTTTCTCCCACCTTATTGCACACTTGGCCAAACCTGACTTTTGATGATGGATGTTTTCCGTCATGCCTCAAGTGCATTAGTCACCCCATTGATTGAAATACCTGACCTAGATTCCAGCAACCTTTCTAACTTCAGACCTATCTCGAACCTTAATAACATTTCCAAGATCTTTGACCGTCCCTTTCTAACTCACATCAAGAAACACATCACTTCCTCTCACAACTTCAGTTATTACCAGTCAACTTGCCGTGAAGGCTATTCCACTGAGACTGCCCTTACATCTACACTATATAACATTGTTTCGTCTATTGACAATGGAAAAGCCTGCCTCTCCGTATGTCTAGACCTCAATGCAGAGTTAGATGCTGTAGACCATCAACTACTCTTTTCAAGACTCACCAAAACTAGCATTGGTGTCTCGGGGACAGCATTAAACTGGTTAGCTTATTAGCTGGATGACCGGAATCAGCACGTGGGCATCGGCACCGCTCGGTGTGAACTGTGAACGAAGACCATACCGTAGCTATAGGGTATTTGAACACTACCAAATAAAATAATGCAAAAATGAAATCATGGATTGACTATAGCATATGATGCCAGAACTACATTGTGTAATTGTATTGGCCGTCCAGAACCCGCCATTATAAGAGCTCACGACGCTTCTCTAAGCCCTTTGATCAGTTGATTCGGTTGCTTAATTGTGGGCATAGGCGCAACAACCCTATGGGACCCACGGGAGGTGTCCCCCCCACTTCTGAAAGGCTTGGAACGTCCCCAACTTCCGACGGAGGCTTGGGACGGTTCCTCCCAACTTTTGCTACCTACTGCTGATAATAGCCGTTTAAGTATTGATTGGCATATCAAGAACTAGCTTCTCAGCATTAAGGCTGAGTCAGGAGCGTTGTAATACTGAATGTAGACCTACATCTTACCACGACAGTGTTGGCATTTCACAGATAGCACGTGAATCTGTTGCTAAGTGTGAATCACGAAAACTGATCTTTGGTGATGTTAAGTGAAGACTTCAATCGAGCTTTCATTTATGGAAAATAATTTGGCCTATTATATCCATCAATGCAACTTCTATGCAGGGTCGCATTAGGGCTAATGCGGGCCCGGGTGCTGTGATTACCCTCCAATACTGAGAACCCACCGGTCCATAAGAGACACCATAGATGTAAAAAACGATGGAAACGAAATAAAAAACGGAAAAAAACGTCGTTTTTTTCGAAAAAATAAAAAACGACAAAAAAACGATGAAAAAAACGGAAACGGTAAATAATTTGACTTTGCTACATCTAAAACCGCATTTTAAGCTTGAAAACATTCATTAGGAACCTACTACACGCAGGCTATCTCTTAAATGATGATGTTAAACGATGAAATAATGACTTTAGTTAGATGAATTCTTGAGAGTTGGCGGAAAACATAAGGAATATCAGAAAAAAGTGATAATTAAGGAAAATAATAACCGAAAGTAAATGAATAAATAAAGTTAAAGAAAGAATAAAAAACGATAAAAAACGATGGGATAAATAAAAAACGAAAAAAACGACGTTTTTTGGGAGAGAATAAAAAACGGAAAAAAACGTTTTTTACATCTATGAGAGACACATATTTATTACAGCATGCAGGCCCATATGCGGATTAAGACATTTGTGATCGAACATATGGTCAGACACTTTATGGCTTCACTCGTGCGAAAGAAACAAGTTCCGATAATTTATTATTGAAATTTGCTGATTCTAATCGTAAGAAGGGCAAAACGTAGAACAAATTATTCGAAACCACTAACTTTTGTTTTATATATTTTCATATAGCAAATATATGCCACAACAATTAACCAAGAGTCCATGTAGCAAAGTTATCGTTCTTACAGCAAGTCAGCAACAGGCTCATAAACAAAGCTAGTGACGTAACAATGGAATTTTTAGAACGAAGAGGAGTCGTCATATTACGGAATTAGCAACGTATCAACAATTAATAGCTAATGACGCAACAATAGTGTTGTAGTCCAAGAAGATGTTGCCATAATAGTACACAGCCATTGTCGTATACCAGCGACTTGCCCACGACGAAGTGACGCAACAAAATTGCATAACAAGGAGAAACCGTCACAGTATACGAATTACACAAGTGCACATACAAACATGCACAGAACAAAATTGCTGATTGTCACGAAAATGCGCTAGAGTAATTTTCACCGGAAGGAGGTTGGCGTGGTGCCTAGGAGAGGATTGAGGACGACCTTGAGTCAGTGATGTTGGTGACTGAAGGGCACGCACGACATTTCAAGAATGTCTACTTTTAACCGAATACATTCGGGTAAGATAGTTAATTTTGGTGTACAGTTATGGTTTTTCAGTAACTGAGCTTTAATGCTAGTAGCGTATTGAGGTAGCGCTATATTTTATGACTATGTTGAATTGAAGCGCTGAAACGTGCGAGTATTGCTGTTGTGTTTGTAGGGGGCGTACCCCGTCTTCACATTTCATTTGACTTTATACATTATTGTTAGAGTGAATGGAAGCTTTGAATTGTGCTGATATTGCCATGGTGGTTGCAGGGGAGCGTACCGTGTGTTTGGTGAATATTTCTTACAGTATTTTGTGTTTAAACATTTTATCTAGTTCTCGGGGTGGACGCTGTTCTACAGTGACATTCTCGGGGTGGACGCTGTTCTACAGTGACATTCTCGGGGTAGACGCTGTTCTACAGTGACATTCTCGGAAGGGAAAGTGGCGTGAAACCTGTACTGGAGCTCTCTTCAAAGAGTGGAAGTGTCGGTTGGTCAGTGGGTCTGTTCTACAGAGACAGTGGGTTTCTACGAAGAAAGTTTACCTAACTTTACTTTGGAAGATGACATAAATCTCAGGGGAGATGGTCAAGAGTTTGGGTGTTTAATCAATAACTTTATTGGTTTGATTTTCATGAAATCTGTGAGTGACCAGAACAGTGCTATTGTTTTGTTTCGATATGAAGACATTGATACATGATGTAATTCTTTTATTTTTCGTACAAGACGTTGTTGTTATTTATGAGTAAAAACTGGAAAATCAACATTTCTGGCTTGGTCAATGATTCAGGCAACTAGTGAATTTCTGGTATTATGATGTTTCTTAAAGTGCAGGGCATCACTTCTAATTAATAATTCAGATAGTAGACTCTATAACAATTAGAGGTATTTTGTGACAAGTGGTGGTAGCGGTAATTCGTGACACTGATGTCCATTAAAACATTGACGTAGTAATATTGCTTTTAGAACAAAGCAATGAAATGTCCCTGGCGCAAAGCCAATAAACGTTTCATGTGTCTTTTTGTTGTGATTATTTTGGAATGGGCCACACAGTTTTCGCTGGACAGGAACAGGGCCACCACATTTTTAATCCGGTTCTGTGTGTGACTCTTAAAACTGCTGGTCCGGGTGCTGCAGCATCTTTGGTACCCACCTTAATGCGGACCTACTTCTCTTTAAGCAAAGAAATAGTTTCATCAATCTAATTTCAAAAAATTATTCTCATCAGTCCAGCTTCCATTTAGATTGACAATACAAGATAATTTGGCAACGCAAAATACGATTTTACCTCTAGATGAATAGATATCTATGTTTGGCACTGTTGGCTTTCTAAGTTTCTACGCTGACTCCCTGATTTAAAAAAACCGGAATCAGAGTTTTATGACTAAATCACATAAGACGCTACAATTTGCTCGCTGTTTTACGTTTAAACAAGACGCGTAAGAAACAAAACTCGTATATTTTAAACGCAATTGAATGACAAAGCGGTAATATCATATTCATTGTAAAACCGAGGTATAGCGTCAAGCTATTCACTTGAATATCTACTAAAATTCAGAATTTCGCATTTTGTTACATAGTGCTTTCACGTCGGCTCCAGTTGCCTGTAGTTGGGTTTTAAATGAAGTTAAGTACTAGCATTAATCAATTAATCAATCAATTCTGCAGGTCAATAACAAGGACAATTCATTATATATTATTATATTAGCATTTGGAACCCGTAATCATCTCACGTTCCAGTGGGTACAAAGCGACACAAACGGGATAAAGTTTCACTAGTTTCAAGCCGCATATGCACATGGATGATTTAAGCTGACATTTATAGTTATTTCGCATAATAGGCTACCCTATTGCATAGATCTACATGTAAGAAGAATTTTATCTTAGCAAAGAATAAAAATTACAGTGAATATGATTCTTTTCTTAAACTTGAAATATAACTATTAAAGTGAGCTATAAATAAAAACTATGTGTCATCAACCAAAGTTTTAGTTTATAAAATAAAATTTTATTTATGTCAGTTTGATTTTCCAACATTTGTCAGCTCAAATCTCAACATCAACATCCGCGTGTTTATATTTAAATATCTACGACTCATTTACGCTTGCTTTCCTTTCCACAGTATCCTCTTATATGTCTGTCTCCAGTTTTTCCAAGCTGTCCCTTTTCAGGGAGCAATGTCTCTTGACAGTGCGTGAAGGCGATGGAAATATTCTTCATTAATAAAATTCTTGTCAGCGCAATGGCAGAAAGTTTCAAAAACTCACGTCAGCATAAAAGAAAATAAAGCTCGAAAAAGTCTCACTTGAGCAATGGCGCTTTTTCATTGTGCGCGACGTTGATGATGAGTTCTGAATTTGGCGCGCGTGTAACCTATATAGACTCTAGACATACCGGGCAACCCAGGAGCAGCAGCAGCAACCATCGATTATTGCCATCTGGTCACGTGTAGAGATCTGAGGACAATTAATTTGTTAATTTATTAATTTATTCAATCTCTTGGTTCTTGTTTATCCTTATCATATTCAATATCTTTGCATTATTTTCGAGTTTCACTATGTGCAGTGCAAAGTTTGTGCATATGTGCAGTGACGTGCAATATAAACTGATAAAACATTTTACGCTAAAGACCCAGTCGATGTTGTAGAACTCAGAATTACTGGATCTGCGACCAACGAACCCATCCCTTAGCGGTGCCGGTCATCAGATCACATCGGGTGGAATTGTGGGATAAGAGGTTCAGCTCGCATCGTTTTTCCAGTTGGAACCAATTGACTGAATCGCAGTCTGGCGTGTATTTGCATTCACCGATGCATTGCATGATGGAACGTTTGCTTAGAGTTGTTGTTGAGTTTGCCATCAGTCGCTCGTTATCATGTCTCTCCCATAACACCTCTAAATCAGATATAAAAAACCCTTTAAATCGATTACTCTATACCATTGGGTATCATATCAATCATATAGATCGTAAGCCCTAGCGTGTACAAAGCGCGCTCCCATCGTTTTCTTTAATATATTTCTCAAAGTTTGTCCTTCCATTTGTTCGTGTGTCCGGGTGTATTTTGACTCTTCATCTCAGAAAAGGCTCGGAAATAACAGAGCGTCAGGTTTTTTAAAGTTTGCAATTGATTATTACCCAAACTTTAAGGTCAGCGCGACTATTTTCAGCTCTTAATTCACTTTAAAACCCGAGTTATTTGCGTTTTAAAACAGATTTAATCAGCCACGCTGCCGCATTTGTAAAGGGTCGACAGACTGCATGACGTCATTCTCACCCAATAATAATTCCCATAACATTCCGGTTGACAAGCCGAAACCGGTTACAGTGTACAATTATGCAGTTGAATTATGCAGCTGAAACAAAAATTTGCACAAGAACGCAGATCACAGAAATTTTAACTATACTAACAGAGCAGACAACCTGCAATAATTGTAGTAGGCCACAGTCAGCACACACACCCGCCCCTCACGGACGGGTCATGTTTGGCATTTTGGGGAAGCGGGGTTGGGTGGAGCCGTGGAGGGTTACCGAAAACCCGAAATTTAGCGGTCAACTTTTGGTACCCCAGAGGAGTAGTGTTGAAAACCCTTAATTTTCCGGGCAACGCCGGGTAACACATCTAGTTCCTTATATCGAAAGCGAAGAGTCTGGGTTTTTTTCAAATTCAAATTCAAAATTCAAAATTATTTATTGATCCCACAATAAACATAAATATACAGAACATGATATAACACAAGTTAAATTAAAGTATTAATGCGTTTGGCAAAAAAGTTAGGAGACAGATTAGGGAGCAATAGGCACTCCAGAAGGGACACGTCCCGCTTAGTAGGGGCCTATATACCAGGAAGAAGCTGAACCTAAGTAATATAAATTAGTGTGTGTGCACGTGCAAGTGTTTTAAAGTGGCTAAGGGATGTAACCGTACGGATTTCTTTGGGAAGGCTGTTCCAGTTAACAGGGCCCTGGACCCTAAGCGAAAATTTACGGACATTAGTCCTTGCAAACACAGATCGGAAATCATTGTTACTTCTGGTGAAAATACGATGTGGTACAGGATCAAAATAGGATGAGAATGATGATGGGAGGAGGTTATTAATGTATTTATACATGAAAATGCAAGTTTGTAGGAATTTGATTTGATTAATGTCTAGGAGTTTATGTTCAAAGAATAGTGGACTAGTGTGTGAATTGGGGGAAGATTTAGTTATAACTCGTATTGTCTTTTTTGAAGGATCTTTATACCATTAAGATTGGAGTCATATGTAGAAGTCCAAATCATGTTGCAATAAGTCAAATATGGATATATGAGAGTATAATAGAGATCCCGCAGGATATGAGGGGGAATAAGGTAAGATACTCTTTTTTATGATGCCAAGATTCTTTTCGATTTTGTTACCAATTTCAAAAATGTGTGTTTTCCATTTCAGGTGTTGATCGATGTAGACGCCTAGAAATTTTGTTGAAGATACTTGAGGAATAGTAATGTTATTTAAAGCTATTTGGCTGTTGTTATTGGGTATGGATTTTCCTGTGGAGCGGAAAATGATGCAATTGGATTTTTTTACATTAAGTGATAATTTGTTGCTAATAAACCATTCGCTAGCGGACATTAGTTCATTATTCACCAGTTGTATCAGACTGTCGTACGAGCTGTGAGATAAGAAGACATTGGAGTCATCTGCAAACATGATGAAGTGTAGGACAGTAGAAGAGTTTGGCAGGTCGTTAAATAATAAAAATAAGAGTGGACCAAGAATTGATCCCTGTGGTACGCCAAAGTTGATTGGAGCGATTTAGGCTCACCTCCTTATGGCGCCAGCCAATACCCGTCCAACGTTGACTACGCTCAAGTGGAACTCGACCGGGACTCCTACGAGTCTCCGCGGTCTTTGGGGACTGGTGCCCTATCCTCGCTTACCTATTTTCCGCTTCGCTGCATGAGGATTAGATGAGCCTTTCGTCGGATGACGATAAATACTATTTTATGGTCGCCATGCCATGAAAGTATAGTGTGATCACATTATATATTCAAGTTACTTTTTGACGTTTATAGGCACTTAGGCCAAGAAATTTTATTTCTTCAAAGGATCACGAATCTATTAAAGAACATGTTCCTCTAACAGTGGTTATTTCCCCCACCCGGGAAGAGGGGGCTGGAAAAGACAAGACTCTTTGAAATGACCGGAGTTTGGCTGGTAACTCCGGGAGAAGGTATCCTGGAGAAGATCTATGCAAATTATCTGAATGAATACTGACATATAAATGAATGAATGAATGAATGAATGAATGAATAGCCCTTTTAAATCGGCCAAATACTTGCAATTTGTTCTTATTCTAAGAGGTCTTCGGATCTGATTATTCAAACAGGTCATCTGATTATTCAAATAGGTCATCTGATTATTCAAGAGGTCATCTGATTATCTCTGTCATGGACCCACAGCTGTTATTGGTGAACGGAGATTTTTCGCTTACTGTATCTCCTTTTTGGAACAGCGCGGCATGTATGGCTGAGTGTGCGTGTGTGGGTTTGTCCGTGCTGGCTATTGGCTTCTGCCATTTCGTCATCAAAATATAGACCGAAGTTTCGTGTTTCAAATTATTCGTCGCATAACGGATTGATCTTCTGGACATTGAACTGATTTCGGATTCGCATAGAAGCACCATCGGTTGTGTAGTGTCTGACTATGACGTAGTATAGGTGAGACTCTAGTTATAGAAAGACATTGAAAGAGTGTGTAAGAAGAACGAAGGTGGCGAATGTCTAATGTGGAATAAATGATATGTAAAACGTTTGAAACCAATTGTTTGTGGCAATTGTATAATTGGCGACGAGGATATTTTGAGACATTGGTGTTTTCTTTGGAAACGAACCGGTAACATGGATATTCAAACAATTCCACCTTTTGACACTGTGGGCGATGCGACGTGCGTTGGGCCACGTTGGAAGCGTTGGCGCCGTTCATTCGAGTTCTACGTTGTTGCAAAGGGCGTTACAACGGAAGTTCAGAAAAAGGCCTTGTTACTGCACACTGCGGGTGTGGCAGTGCAGGATATTTTTGAAAATTTAACGGACCTAGGACCACTTGGTGGCGGCGAAGACGGAGGAGGCGTGTACGAAGTGGCCATGCGAACCTTGGACTCGCATTTTTCTCCGAAATTGAACACTCCTTATGAACGACATGTCTTCCGCCAGATGAAACAGGAAACCGGAGAAACTGTTGACCAATTTGTTGCTCGGTTACGACAACAAGCTGGGAACTGTGAGCTTGGAGCACAGCTCGAGGAGAATATTCGTGACCAGGTAATTGACAAATGTTCATCTTCTGTATTTCGTCGAAAACTGTTAGAGAAAGGTCAGACTCTGACTCTATCTATTGCACAGGATATTGGTCGAACTATGGAAACTGTTGCCATTCAGGTACAAAAAATGGAAGAATTGCCATTGTCTGTGAACCTAACCAAAGTGCATAACAGAGATAATCCGAGGACTCACATGAAGATGCAGAATTGTTATCGGTGTGGGAAACTAGGTCATTTGGCAAAGGACCTATCTTGTCCTGCTAGAAAAGCTATGTGCAGAAAATGTGGCCTTGTCGGTCATTTCGAGGTCGTTTGCAAATCCAAGTTAGAACCGACGCACCATCTGAAGAAGCCTTTTGTAGGTCATTTGACAAGGATTAAGAAGCAGGTCAATTGTATTGCGGAGGAACCGAGGGACGGAAATTCCGAATACCTGTTCAGCTTGTCGGAGGATGACGGGGTCAGTGTTACACTTGAGGTTGGTGACGTGCAGGTTGAAATGTTAATCGATTCTGGGGCATCATGTAATGTTATTGACCAATTCACATGGATTAAAATGAAGGAACAGCATGTGAAGTGTCAGTGTCAGAGCACTACGAAAGCCATCTACGCTTACGGATCTCAGACTCCCCTGAAAGTACTTGGTATGTTTTCTGCAAAAGTAACCTTGGGACAGGAAGCCATCGAAGCGGATTTTTTTGTCATAGAAGGAAAAGGAAGGTCGTTGCTAGGCAGGAATACAGCTGAACGACTGGGAGTTCTTCGGGTTGGACTAGGAATAGGAGCAATTAATGCGAGACAGGACATATTGACAGAATTTCCTGAATGTTTTGAAGGAGTAGGAAAACTGAAAAACTTCAAAGCTAAGTTCTACATCAATGAAGATGTGAGACCAAAGGCACAGCCAGTAAGGCGCATTCCATACAACTTGAGAGGCCCTGTAGAAGAGGAACTGGAAAAACTCCTGCAGGCTGATATAATTGAGAAGGTCGAAGGACCTACTCCGTGGATTAGTCCAATCATAGTGGTGCCAAAGGCTGGAACCAATGAGATCAGAGTTTGTGTTGATATGCGCCAAGCAAATGAGGCAGTGATCAGAGAAAGACATCCAATTCCAACCGTAGATGACATTCTTTATCATTTGAATGAAGGAACTGTATTCAGTCGTTTGGATCTTAAATGGGGATTTCACCAGATTGAACTTGATGAGGAGTCGAGAGGGATCACTACTTTTGTAACCCATACAGGGTTATACCGATACAAACGGTTAATGTTTGGAATATCGTCAGCACCTGAACTCTACCAGCACATCATTCAGCAAGTTTTGATTGGGTGTGCAGGAGCTCACAATATCGCAGATGATATAATACTGCACGGTAAGACACCTGAAGAACACGATTATTGTTTGAGGATGGTCTTAGAATGTTTGAAGAGAAATGGGTTGACTCTGAACAAAGCCAAATGTCAAATAGGAATGCATAAGGTTCAATTCATGGGTCATATTTTGAGTTGCCATGGAATTGGGCCAACAGAAGCAAAAGTCAAAGCTGTTGTGGAAACAAGAGAACCTGAAAATGCAAGTGAAGTCAAAAGTTTTCTGGGTTTGGTTAACTTTGTGGCTCGTTATATTCCTGACTTGTCGACTGTCAGCGAACCATTGAGACAGCTTGTCAAGAAGGATGCACACTTTGTATTTGGACAGAAGCAAAAGGATGCTTTTGCAGAATTGAAGAACAGATTAAGCAGTGCTGAAACTTTGGCTTATTTCAAGCAAGGGGCACCAACACAGGTGGTTGCAGATGCCAGTCCTGTTGGTTTGGGAGCAGTTTTGATACAGAACCAGAATGGAGTACACCGAGTAGTGTGCTATGCTAGTAAAAGTTTAAGTGCTGTAGAGAGACGTTACTCGCAGACAGAAAAGGAAGCATTAGCTTTGGTTTGGGCATGTGAACGATTCCATTTATATTTATATGGAAAGGAGTTTGAACTTGTGACCGATCATAAACCACTTGAAGTCATCTATTCAGCACGATCGAAGCCGTCTGCTCGAATAGAAAGATGGGTTTTGCGATTACAATCGTACAATTTCCGAGTGAAGTATATACCGGGACGTGAGAACATCGCTGATGTGTTGTCTCGACTATCCAAAGGATCGGTGGTGGAATATGATCCAGGAGAAGAATACGTCAAGTTTGTCGCTGTGACTTCAACTCCAAAAGCCATGTCAACCAGAGAAATAGAAAGAGCATCCGCAACAGATGAAGTTCTTCGTGCAGTTCGACAGAGTCTTAAGAACAATACATGGACAAAAGGTGAAATGGTTGAGTACAGAGTGATTAGCGAAGAACTGTGTACCATTGGACAAATTCTGCTACGAGGGACAAGAATTGTAATGCCTGAAGTTCTGCGAGAACGAACATTAGAACTGGCTCATGAAGGTCACCCAGGAATTGTGCAAATGAAGAAACGCTTGCGCAGTAAAGTCTGGTGGCCGGGAATCGACAAGGATAGTGAAAGATACTGTCGCACTTGTCATGGATGTCAACTGGTAGGAATGCCACTGAAACCAGAACCAATGACAAGGACCCAGCTACCAACAGGTCCTTGGCAAGATTTGGCAATAGACTATATGGGACCTTTACCTACCGGTGAATACATTTTAGTCGTGGTGGACTATTATAGTCGATACTACGAGGTGGAGATTACTCGAACAGCTACATCAGATCATGTCATAAAGAGCTTAAAGCAGATGTTTACAACTCATGGCTTACCGTATTCTATTACCAGCGATAATGGACCTCAGTTTGCATCAAATGCATTTGCGGAATACCTGAAGGACAATGACATTGTGCATCACAGAACAACTCCTTTATGGCCGCAGGCAAATGGTGAGGTCGAAAGACAAAACAGATCCTTATTGCAACGAATTAAAATAGCTCAAGGGGAAGGAAGAAATTGGAAAGATGAACTTCTAACATACATGTTTGCCTACAGAACTACTCCACATTCTACCTTGGGAATTTCACCAGCCGAAGCATTGTATGGACGAAAATTGAGGACGAAATTGCCTGAAGTGCGACCGTCTGTCATTGATGATGAAAGCATCAGAGATGAGGATCGGCTGAAGAAGTTTAAAGGGAAGGAATATGCTGATGACAGGAGAAGAGCAGCAGAGACAGAAATACATGTTGGAGACACTGTTCTAATGAAGCAGCCATTCACCAATAAATTTACTACACAGTTCCAGCCAAAACCATATTTTGTCAAAAGAAAAATGGGCAACTGTGTAGCAATTGAAAGTCCAGAAGGAGTTCAGTACAAGAGGAATGTCACTCATCTCAAGAAGTATGAAACGCGACCAGAAGCAGTCACTGGAAAGGAGAGAAAAGTAACAGTTGAGAACATGTCAAAGAACACAGCAAACCAACAATCAACAACAGAGGAACGAATACTGGAACCAAATGAGGAAGGGATACTGGAACCAAATGACTTCGTGAAACCAAATGACATTGGAGAACCAATTGACATTGTCAAACAGAAACCAAGTGACACTGCAGAAACAAACAACGGTGAATCGTACAATGGAACAGATGAAACAGAAGCTGCAGCGAATGATCCAGAACATAGTCAACGACCTGTATGGAAACGACAGCTGCCAGCAAAGTTTAAGGATTTTCATTTGTATTATGAAACACACTAAGGGTGTAGGCGGATCGCTGCCCTAGTGTGATAACTATGTTTGTTTAGGTATAAAGTTAGTTTACTAGTTTATTAGGCCTAATTCAAAGATGACATTATAAACAAGATTTATGAAAATGCCGAAATTATATAAGCTTAGAACTGTAAAAAGGCTTGGCTTTGATGCTGGCACTGCCATCAGGGTCCGTGCCTACACAAACGATTGAGCCCGTATAATGTAGGCCATAAAATAGGCTACTATATAAGAAACTGCAGACCTATATACACACAGGGTGTAGGCGGATCGCTGCTCTAGTGTGGTATGTTATAAATGTTAGTGTTAGTAATAGGGTTCAAGCCAATGTTAAAGACAATGTTGTTACTGATTAGAGTAGTGAATTGCATTCTGTGGAAAAGGAGGGAATGTAGTGTCTGACTATGACGTAGTAGGCTATAGGTGAGACTCTAGTTATAGAAAGACATTGAAAGAGTGTGTAACAAGAACGAAGGTGGCGAATGTCTAATGTGGAATAAATTATATGTAAAACGTTTGAAACCAATTGTTTGTGGCAATTGTATAGGTTGATGCTTTGTTCATTTGCAACAGGCGCCAAAAATTATCAATTGCACTAAAAAGAACGACAAATTCGAAAAAAATCGACATTCTATGATAAAATGTCGTAACCGTACATAGGACGACTGAGAATGAGTAGCCATGCATGTTTACACTGATAGCAGTAGGCAACAGAAGTGGCGCTATAGAAACAGCACAAACTTGGGCGCCGCTGAATTTACAGCCAAACACTGGAATCCTTCCACTGGAATTCTTCCAGGTAGAAACGAAGGCTCTAAAATCTAAATGCTATCCGATCCATTATACTTACTACTTCCGATTACTCTAGAGTAAACTTCAACTTCGCACATAGTCAGTTGACCAGGTCCGGTGATTGGTTGTTGGATGATGACATATTGACCAGATGCGATAGTTGAACTGCACTGGAGACAATGCTTGGCAGAAACCGCAGCTCGAGATGGATATTGGCCACAAAGCGGATAGGATCCTCTGACTGGTGCAGCAGGGTTGTTCGTCACGCCGACGAGGAAATAGTCGAGACGTTTAGCTGACACACGTAAATCAAACAATCAGAGTGTATCAAAATATAGTTTAATTGGGCTATCTGATAGGTCTACGTGTTCAATATTTAGATATTAAAACAGCAAGGCAATGCAATAGTCGAAGATTATAATACGGAAAGGAATACAAGTGCAATATTCGTAACACATAGGGGTCGATAAAGTAAGTGGAACAATCACCGCATGTCGTAAAATTTCGGTATTACAAAGAAATGAAAACCTCGGCTAATTTTTAAAAATTCCTTTTATAGCGTGCATTTAGGTCAGTGAAGCTACCTTAAAGAAAATGTTTCCCCGCAAACTAGTTGACAGACCGCTCACGAAAACTCTATATACATGTATGTATACAGACTTGTGTCGTGAAACAGATCCAATTAAGTCTGATGTAATCGGCATAGGCCTATTGCCAAAAGCAGAGGACTAGAATGTGTGTTTGTACAGAACTCTCGAAATGAAATTTCTTTCGTCCTTAATCACAAAGCTAAAGTCGTGCGGCCTGGCTCTGGTCTTGTTACTTGTACCAACGCCTTGTTCTTGGAGGGAACATTAATTGGACGCAACACCTGCGGGCCATTGCAATTAAGTGACCTTCAGTAGACGGCAGGGCTGTACTGGCAATATTATAGGTGATAACACACAACAGTTCCCGTATTCTACACACACATTTGTGTATTTGTCGATTACATCTCTGGTATACACGGTCCTCCGTCGCACCCACCATCTTCTCCAAGAGGACCAGAGGGAGAAGCGCTGAGAGTTTGGGCGGAACTGACCTGACTCTTTCATGAGTGGCAGGACAAGCTGCAGCACTCCAGTGGAAGGAAAATCCAAGGACTTTTGTGTTCCTCCACTACATGGATCAGTGTTTAATCTAATCCCCATCATCTGGGGAATCCTGGTATATGGCTGGGGAGACAATCGAGTGACCGGCGGACGATCGACGAGGCGCATAGCGCCGAGAGAGGGCGTCGTATATATGAGGAGTGAATGTGCCTCCTTCCCATCAGCCATTTATTGAATTTCCACATCCCCATGGTAAAATTTCAAGCTGCTCTCATTTGAACTCTCTGTTTTACTCATGGCTTGCCTTATGAACTGCAAAGAAGTCATTGGGATTTTTAATATTTCATCACATTTACTTTCGTTGACCTATACTGAATAACTGGGACGGTTTGACCTTGTCGAGACCTCTCTAAATAGTAGGCTATGGCTCGCGCCGCCACTGATAAACGCACGTGTTAGGCCCATATATATATATATATATAATTATATATATATAATGCACAGTACTTTTCGTGCGCATTATTATGCTTGTATCCATTTTTTCACTTAATAAAGAACTATGTCGTACCTCTCAAACGCACTTCTAAATTTAATTGACATTATTTTGAAACCTATCACCCCACGTCGCACCGATCACCACACGGCGAAGATATTGCAGACACTTCTTACGGCTACATAGTTACATGTCTCTGCCAACATTCGAACTAGTCCAATTTACTTTCATCAATAAAAAATTCACATTTAAAGCTGTATATTTAATCATTTTTGAAACAGATATCCTAATAATTAGGTTATGTCAATTTTTACGGTACCGTAATTGTTTCGATTAGTGATGACGACCATTTTGATGTGAAATGGACGACCGAGGTCGACCATCCACCAGTTCGGTCCTCCACCAGAGTCATTGGTATTACTGCATGATAACGCATATGCATTCGTGTTGCTGTTTCCGTCTACGGCTCGGTCAGCCACACAGAAGCTTGTCGAACTGTCGTAATAAGTTGAACTTTGATTGGCAGGTCGATGAAGAGCGATGTTCCACTCTGCGATTACTACATGTAATAATGAAATCCATTGTATACATATAAGTATGTGGCTTAGGTATGTATTATGTAATGTATGTATGCATGCATGTATGTATGAATATTATTGTAACCAACACAATTTATATAGCATCGTGTGTAGCAAACTACTTCTAGGATGCTTTACACACATAATATTGTAAAACGTCAGCATAACTGCAAACAGCCCGAATGCAGATGCAGATGTATGTATGTATTGCATGCATGTGTGCATGTATGTAAATATGTATGTAATTATGTAATAATATGTATGTAATAATATGTAATTATGTAATTATGTAATTAAGTGTGTATGTATGTATGTATGTATGTATGTATGTATGTATGTATGTATGTATGTATGTATGTATGTATGTATTTATGTATGTATGTATGTATGTATGTATGTATGTATGTATGTATGTATGTATGTATGTATGTATGTATGTATGTGTGTGTATGTGTATGTATGTATGTATGTATGTATGTATGTATGTATGTATGTATGTATGTATGTATGTATGTATGTATGTATGTATGTGTGTATGTATGTATGTATGTATGTATTTATGTATGTATGTATGTATGTATGTATGCATGTATGTATGTATGTATGTATGTATGTACTATGTATGTATGTATGTATGTATATATGTATGCATGTAATGGGCAGTGACGTAGAATTAGCAGATCAGTATAAGAATAGTGGAAAAAATAACGGACCAGACGTTGATTTATGTATAGCTGTGGGTGCAATTAAGACTTTACTATATGGCCCTAGGAAAAAATAGGGGTTGAACCCCTCAGAGTTTCTTACCATGAAGCAGATGAGTTTATGGAGGAGCTAAAACCATGACTTGTTACGTTATCAAGAGTTTGCACTGACTACCCCCATTGATTAGTTGTGAGTACACTGATACTGTGAAAGAAAAAATTTGAATTTCTCGATTTTTGCATTTTTTGAGCGTTAGACTATGCCCAAAATATCCATTGTATCCAGTAAAGTTATATATTTGTAAATTCTACCATTTAAGTGTTTTCCAATGGCATTAAAGTTGTTATAATAGGATCAAGGGTTGTGATCTAAAGCCATTTAGAAGTTGGACACATTAGGCGCAAATTATGCCAATATGGGAAAGTTTTGGCGCCTTAAGGGCGCCCTGAAAATTTTTGCAATCTCATAAAAATTTTCAGGTGTTATGCCGGACCATATGGAAACTTTTTAGGAGGAGTGCATAGAAAAATTTCAAAACAAATATTTGCTGGTACACCCTAATAATGTATGTAAGTATGTATGTATGTATGTATGTATGTATGTATGTATGTATGTATGTATGTATGTATGTAGGTATGTATGTATGAATGCATGAATGTATGTAACATACATATATGTATATGTATGCATGCCATACATACAGGGTGGGCCAAAAAAAGACCGCCTAGGTTTTTTCCAATATCTTGGCCAAAAGTAAGAATTTCCAAATGAAATCTAACAGGCTTATAGACAATTCACATTTACACATTATAGCCAGATTTCATCAAAATATTTCAAACAGAACAAAAGTTATGCCACTTTTAGTGACGACACCCATCGTTATTTGACGATTCATAAACGCGACGCAACAAAAAAGTAAAACATACACAATTTGATTATTCTGGCCAATATCTTGGCCAAAAGTAAGAATATCGAAATGAAATTTTCAGGCTTAAAGACAATTCATATCTGCACATGATTGATGGTCAGATTCCATCAAAATATTTCAAACAGAACAAAAGTTATACCACCTTTAGGTAGGTCACTCACCGTTTTTTGACGATTCAAAAACGAAACGCAACAAAAAAGTAACAAAAACACGATTTTTTTCATCTCAAATAATTGGTATCAAATAGCCTTGATATTGCCAGATGATCATTATAATTACTATTTTAAAGAGAAACAAGGTACCAGCGTAGCTGTGCGTCACTGTGAAGTCACTTAGCAAGACGACAATCAAATTAGTAAATAACGAATCTATCAACAGGTCCATCAAGAACTTTGCAAAGAGACTCAAAAGAAGTTTTGGCATTGATGGTGGGCACATTGAACACAAGTTGTGAAGCACTGCCAAGTTCATTTGACAACAGTTAGTTGAGATGAGACTTAATAAAATCGTGTTTTTGTTGCTTTTATTGCGTTTCGTCTTTGAATCGTCAAAACACCGTGGGTGGCCTCACTAAAAGCGGTATAACTTTTGTTCTGTTTTAAATATTTTTCTGAAATCTGACCATCATGTGTAAATATGAATTGTCTTTAAGACTGCAAAATTTCAATTCGAAATTCTCACTTCTGGCCTCGATGTTGGTAAAAAACCTAATTTTTTTGCGTTTCAGTTTTGAATTGTCAAAAAACGGGGTTGGCCTCACTTAAAGTGGTGTAACTTTTGTTGTGTTTGAAATATTTTTATGAAATCTGGCCATCATGTGTATATATGAATTGTCTTTAAGCCTGTAAAAGTTTATTTCAAAATTCTTACTTCTGGCCAAGATATTGGCAAAACACCTACGGGTCATTTTTGGGCCCACCCTGTACATACTTGCAGCTGCAGATGCATATGTATGTATTATTTGTATGCATGCATATATGTAATTATGTATGTATGTGTGTGTAAGTGTGTATGTTTGTATGTGTGTGCATGTGTGTTTGTGCGTATATGCGTATGTGTGTGTATGTATGTATGTATGTATGTATTTATGTATGTATGTATGTATGTATGTATGTATGTATGAATGTATGTATGTATGTATGTATGTATTTATGTTTGTATGTATGTATGTGTGTATGTATGTATGTATGTATGTATGTATGACATACATACATACATACATGTATTTATGTTTGTATGTGTGTATGTATGTATGTATGTATGTATGTATGTATGTATGTATGTATGTATGTATGTATGTATGTATGTATGTATGTAGGTAGGTATGTATGTATGTATGTATGTATGTATGTATGAATGTATGTATGTATGTAAGTATCTGGGTACCCCGTCATTAGCGCGCAGGACAAAAGCGCGATCTGTCAATTGCGCGCAGGACAAATGCGCGCAGTCATTGGCAATGGTAGGCTACAGTACAGTTGAAGCAAAGCCAGCAGGCGTCGGCTAAGTCTGAATATAATTAGCCAGTTCTAATGCTTGCTTAAACACAATAAACAGTTGTTGCCTAAATGGAACTGGATTGATGAAAACGGCTGTTGCTTAAATAGAAGTCGCATTGATGAAAAGAATAGGCCTAGCGACTAAATCAAAGATCGATTGATGAAAATTTTTGCTAACATAGGATTTGGATACATACTTACAGCTGCAGATGCATATGTAGGCTAATGTATGTATTATATGTATGCATGCATATATGTAATTAATTTTGTATATATATATATATATATATATAGCAAGTAAACAGAGCTATGTCAGGAATGTGAAAAGCGTCGATTAATATTGCGTTAATATTGCGTTAATTTGCGATTAAAAATTTTAATCGTGCAATTAACGCGATTAAAATTTTTAATCGAACGACAGCTCTAGTAATTATGTATGTATGTGTGTATGTGTGTATGTATGTATGTGTGTGTATATGTGTGTATGTGCGTATGTGTGCATGTGCATTTTTGTAGTGTATGTATGCATGCATGTATGTGTGATTTTTGTTACTTCACAGTGGGCGGTCTCACCAAAGTGATATAACTTGGCCAGATTTCATCAAACATATTTCAAGCTAAACCAACGGATCCTTTAGAAAATTGCAGTTGGCAGTTGACAGTACTGTTGGCTTCATGCTCGGAGTTCATTTAATGACGAAACACTGCAGTCTTTTCTGTCTTTTCTGTCGTGAAATAGGCTATTATTGGTGTTTTTGACGTTATCTGGTCGAACTGTCGCTGGCCAGATACTCTTTATCGGATGGTAGTCTGGTAGACAGACTTAGAACCGAAAAGTCGAACGTCAGACATTGTAATACGCGGTGGTGTATTGGGTATGTTCGTTGCCTAGCAGCCGGACGGAATGCAACTCAAGCCGCCTTGTACTAGAGACCTTGAGCAAGTCCTTCACTCGAATTGCTCGGGCGCTTCAGCGCGAAACTCCGATGCAGTGAGCGCGCTGTAGTCGGGAGCGCTGCTGAGTAGCGAGCGTGAAGGGTGCTATAGAAATGAAGATATTAATTTTTAAAAATATTTAAACTTAGGTTATCCGTTACATGAAAGTTCGAATAAGCAACTTTTATCTGATGTAGGCTTACTTAAAAGGCTCAATCCTGAATGTCTAGAAAACTCTAGATAGTTCAGTAGCTTAACTCGTCTTATATACGTTTCAAATACGTAGTTATACCTCATTAATCTATCTTCCGTATCGCTATCATTTGATTAGAATTTTTTTATCACGATTTAACTACTTGCATACCATTTGCAGTAAGAAAGATGACAGCCAGAAACTGGTCGCATATATATTCTCCCATCATAATTATTGCTCTCATATAACACGGTAAATCCTCAAAATTTTCTACGCAAACAGTACTGTTTAAACATTTAGTGTCCTCCTTAAATAGCATTCTCCTGCTCTCCGCAACATCAGATGACGGCTGAACTGTCGATCGATTGTAGGTCATAGGGGGTCTAGGCCTACGTCAATTCGCTTAAGGGTCCATGAGGGCAGCGACGCACGTGCCAATGATTTCTACACGGTGCTCGTTGTGCATTCGAATAGCAAGGAGGCAGTCATAATTTTTGGGTAACCACTTCCATTGTTCTAGTGAACAGAAATTTTCCATAAGTTACAGGCAAAGAGAAACCACGCAGCTACATGTATGTTATACAAAGCAGTCAGTGATGCCACAGCTGGGTTTTTCCACTAGATCTGGGTTTTTTGCCTTCGTCTGGGTTTCTGTTTTTTTTAGCAAAATCTGGGTTTATTTTGGCGAGATGACCGTATTGTACTTACCATGAATCTTCTGTGAAATTCAATGTAAAATGGTTGTGATACATAGTTTTTCCACTAATTTTAACTTTAAGCTTCACAATCAAGATATCACGCTGTTAATTCACAAATAATTTATAACCTGGTGACGAAGAAGAATACATGTATCTCTGCGCAAAAATAAGCCGTTTTGACATCTCGATATAGGTCATATCACATCCAGAGCCGTTTTTAAGGTACTGGCAACGTCGGTGCAAAAGCTACCACAGGGGCATGCCGGTTGAGCGACCGTTTTTGTCCAAAGCAATGTTCCGCGTGCATTAGGACTACAATCATATGCTGTGCAATGCATGCATAGCCTATAAGCCTAATACCTTATATGTGCCTAACAGTTACGGATCCAGGAGGGTAATCCGGCCATAGCCCCCAATTTAGAATTTTTTAAATTTTTGCAAGCTATTCTGGCTCGGAAAATTGACGTGGCCCCCGGCCCCATGAGCAGTTCCGTATATAGGCCTCCTCCCCACGAGGTATGTGCAGGGGCTCAAGAACACTGTACGACACTAAAAAAGTCAACAACTATTTTGGCGGATAAAATGGCATCGTTTTCTTGGAAATTGGACAAATGAGTAAAAAAAAGGTCATCAGATTTTTCGGTGACCAAGACGAAATATTTCTCCTGTTCCAAGACCGAAAATTTGGCCCCTCCCTTTCGAAAATTTCTGTATCCGCCCTTGGTGCCTATAAACAGAAGTCATAAAACCCGTTAGCACTTTATTTTCTGAAAAAGATGTAACCAATCTCAAATACGCAAATGATAGATCGCTGCCTCCTGCAGCAAATGTTTGGATGTCATAGGCAAAATAAATCAGGTAAGCCAAAACATCAGCCTCTTTTCAGACCTAACTCTCAGTCACGCAGTGTGGTTAACTCTGAGTCTTTGCAGATAAAATGTGTTGTGCCTACGCTAAACAGTCCAAATCCCACGTCTCGGGGGTTTTTCTACATGAAAGCGTCAACAACTTGGTCCAGTTGCAAGTCATTTGTAAGATAGTTCTCAATTGACAATTAAGAACGCCGAGTCGGAAGATCTAGGCTATTGGTTTGCCAGTGTACAGAACTGCGCAACTGAGTTTTCAAATGAAGCAGGAGCAGCAGGACACAAAAAGACCGTTCAGCTGAGGAGATTCCGACTAGCAGCGTTACGTCAAAATTACGTATGAAAACGTGAAATATCAGTATCAGCATAGTGTAGGCTATTAATACTCGGGGCTTCAACGTATAAATCCTGAAGATTAGTTATTGTAAAAAAAGTGTCAGTAAGCAAGCACGCAGCGTCAGTGAATTTAGTTAAATTAATGTTTTCTTACACTTTTGATTTTACAAAAGGTTTAAGTAAGACTGAGACTCCCATAAGACATTTAGCCAATAGGCAGCAACAAAACTCGACTCACAGTCACAGCAGTCGGTGCGCCGCACCGATTGCACCTATGTTAAAAACGGCCCTGATCACATCTATCCTTGTTAAGCCGTAGCCTATTGACATTTCTTACATGTATGTAGGTCAGGTCAATCCTCAAGGAAGTGGTCTAGTCATTGCAGAGTATTAATATTCTCAGTGGCAGCGCCAGGATTTCAGTTTGGGGGCTGAAACCTCGCGGCGGAAATTTCCCATTTTCATCCGCCAAAATTTCTGACGATCTTTTTTCCTTTTTTAGTCGTCGGCCGAAAATCGTGGATATTTCCATGTAAAAAAATCGGATGGCCCTTTTTTAGGGGGCTGAGCCTCTTATAGGAGGCTTAGCCCTTAGCTCTTCCTAGCGCCGCCACTGAATATTCTAGGTGGATAAAACGTTGGATTGTTGACGTGTTAAGAAAATTTGACTGGAAACTTCGGACAACTTCAAAACTTCGTAAACTTTAGCCACGCGTGTTATAGGCTGTATTTACAATTCTAGTAGGTTCGACTCGCTGCGCATCCGCATACGAATATAACGATTCAGCTTATTGTCAATGTGGATGCCGAGTCTCTGACAAGTGACAACTTTAGTAGCCTAATATTGACATTTTTACAGATTTAATTACATTTTATTCGACTCATTTGACGAACATTTTCTTAACCTCATCCGAACAAGTGAAAGACCAACTTAATTTGAACACAGGGGTCTAAAATCGCTTATTCGAAGTCTGGGTTTCAATAGGCATTTTAGAGAGAAATCTGGATTTATTTCCGAAACCTCAGTGGCAACACTGAATTACTTAACTGTGGATCGATTGTAGGCCATAGGGGGTCTACGTCAATTCGCAAGGGGTCTGTGGACAGCGACGCACGTGCTAATGATTTATCCAAGGTGCTCGTTGTGCATTCGAACAGCAAGGCAGCCATAAGTTTTTTAAACAGTTTAAAGACTCAGTGTCCTCCTTAAATAGCATTCGCCTGCTCTCCGCAACAGCAGACGACGGCTGAACTGTGGATCGATTGTACCCTACGTCAAATTCCGTCTATAATTCGGAACGGGTCCATGAGGGCAGCGATCGAAGCACGTGCAATAATTTCTACACGATGTTCGTTCTTTCGAATAACAAAGCAGTCGTAATTTATAGGTAGCCACTTCCATTGTCCTAGAGAACAGAAATTTTCCATAAGTTACAGGCAAAGAGCAACAACACATCTATGTCATAGGCCTACACAGCAGTTGCGCAACACACAATTTTGGCGTTGCGTGCACTCCAAACTGTCATTCATCGGAAACATTAACTCCGTGACAACCGAAGAATTAGACGTCAGTGTGGAAAAGGATGCACTCACTCACAGTAGGCCCGTTGCGAACGATCCATAGTCGGGGCTCTACAGTTTTTAGATAAACGACCTGAGCTTCAACTTTCTTGCTTGCTGACATTCGCTGCTTATTGGCTACGGTATGCAAGAGCCTGCGTGATAAGGGGACCGTCAATAAATGGCGTCACGCACCTAGGAGGAAGGGTCACACATTTGTAACGATTTGTGGCGGTACCTTACCAGATAGCATAATTGTGACTTTCGTGTTGACGCGTAACGAAGGGAGAGAGTCAAAAATAGTTCTTAATTGCGTGGCGACGTCATTTATGGTCGGCCACAAGTCTTCTAAACAAAAATCTTATGATTGCTGCTCCTACAGAAGTCTATGATTTTCGAGATAGTAGGCTACAAATTGCATGCAATACACTGCATTTCAATCAACTCTGCCAAGACACTGCGTTTCAATCAACTCTGCCAAGACACTGCATTTCAATCAGCTCTGCCATATTTTTACGCACCAGTCGTGTAGCCTATTTACTGTACTAGACCAATACAGCACAATAACTTATGACTACTTGAAACTTCTTGGGAGAGACGGTGCTGTTTTTAAAATTTTTGCTTCAACTTAAGACTATGACACAAAACTTCGACATAAAGAATTTTCCAGGAAAGGATAGACGCTATGGACTAACTGGACAATTCCGACCACCGCATACATAATGACAACGCCAGGCACCCCAGGCTGGGACCGGGTTGGGGCCGATGGAAGAAGGTGGGGTGAGAAAGGCTAAGTGGAGCGGGGTCAGCGTGGCTGTGGACCAAATATCGAAATTTCCCGGGCAACGCCGGGTAATTCAGCTAGTGTTATATATGTATACATGTATGCGTGAAAGTTTCTTTGAAACATTATTTTACTTAACCCTATCTTCCGTATGACTTTGTTTTACCTAAACATACACCAATTTATGTAGTTTAACCCAACCAGATGTTCACTGGACACTTTGCAGGAGACGCAGGCATCGCATTTAAAACGAATGCATAGACAAAATGGTATAGTACTGTCAGAATGGTATAGTAGGAGTCTAGGACCTATGGTCAGATGCCTTCTGCGGCGATCTCAAGTAAACAACCGAATATTGATACCTATGGTATCCTATATCACTACCTTCAAAGCTCGAGGGTACGCGTACCCTAAAATAGAATACGTTAAAATACGTACGTACCTTTCAAAAAATAGAATACGCGTATGATACGTACCATACACGAAAATTTCATTTATGGTTTACTCAGCGACCCATAGCCAACGTATAATCTGACGTCAACTGTAGGCCTATGCGTCATTGAAACCGGTACAAAACCGCAGCAGTAAATTTAATACGATAAATTCTTTGGTGGCGGATGAGGCTGAAAATTTCATTATGAAGTCTGCGGCCGATTGGCTATATAAGCAGGTCCAATGTCTCTATGGCCACCGGGTGAAAGATGTATCTTCCGTAATATTATTATTATTATTATTATTATTATTAAAATTATTATTATTATTATAATTATTATTATTATTCTTTGGTTATAATTAATTTTATGCAAATTGTACTGTCTTTGTGATGAGAGCTAAGTACACGTCGCTGGTTTAAAAATTGGTGTAGCCTAACTCGAAAGTTGCAGTAGGCTATATCTATAGGCCTATAGCCTACGAGTCAGCGATGCCCAGAGAACGTGGGAAGGAATGGACGCACGTGAAAGTTTTGAAAAATGCGAAAAACAATTATTTGATTCAATGCAATTTTTCGACAAGCAGTGTTGGGTTGGATCAGGCAATCGCATAAGAACACATCTTTGAAGTGCTGCAGCAGAACTGAGACGACTGACTGACATTAGTGCATTAAGTGCAATGTAGACCTATGCTGGATAAAAAATAGACCTACAATATAGCATTGCAGCATTTACTACGGTACGCCGTATACTGGGTGGTGAGTGTTTGCTTAAATTAAATTGAACATTCTTATAATGAGCAATGACGTGGTTAACGTATTTTATTTATTGTTTACGTACCCTAAAATAGGGTACGTTAAAATACGTACGTACCTTTCAAAAAATAGAATACGTACGGTACGTACCCTCGAGCTTTGACTACCTTAGACCGACAAATGAGTAACTGTCATCTTTATGCCGAAAGTCCGAAACTGATATGCAAAAATCATAATATGTTTCCTTATTATGCAACAATAGACTTGACCTACATGTATTTAGCAAAGAGAGACGAATGGAGGAGTGGAGTTATTTAGCCTATCACTGCAGCTGTCAATCATCTGTGCTCAGTCGCCTCCTCGACAAGTTAGTGTAACCTAATTAGTCGACTGAAGATGTCTCAAATAAGAATAGGCCTACTGCATTTGCCAGGAATATCGTTAGGCCTACAGTTTCATTTTTTATTTCGGCCTGCTCTATTAATATTTGATGTTAGTTCATGACATCCAGCTTCCTATTTCCGGAGTAAGCAAAATATTGTGAATAATGAAAGTTTACCGGTTTGAGTTCAAAATTAAGCGTTCATGTTTCAATTAAGGCAAATGCTGATGGAAAAGTCCAAAATGGAGACAATTTTAACTTTTTCTCTGCAATATAACCAGTTCGCTTTCCAAGGCTCAAGCGCACTGTTGACGTTTTACTCTCGGAATGTGTATAGTGATCAAAACTTTTTTAAAGAAAAAATTCGTTATTGCTCTAGTGACTGCATTTTTAACAGCTTGCACTTTACTTAGACATGTATTAAATCAATTGAATGTAATCTGTTAATCGAAGTTAAGTTCTGGAGAGTGATCGATCAATTTATTTCTAAGCAGAATGGGCTCTACACCGTGATTTTCAAATATCTTCAATGCCTGATAACATATCACGCCAAAAAATTTCAAATATTTAGAGAACTGGACCAAGAACATGATTCCAAAATTTCATGAGATAAAGTTGAAAGGATAAAAAAATATATGAATCTTTCAACTTCATATGCCGAAATTTCAGTTTACAAGCAATTTTCTGTTAGATTCAATAAAATGTAAGACAAACTGTTTTTCTTATATCTCTAATGCCTGATGATTAATCATGCTAACATTTTACAGATATGTAGAGAATTGAATAACAATATGATTCCAACAGTTTGGTTTGATTATTTAATTAAATAAGATGCTCAAATGTCCTCCTCCTGCTTGCACGCAATCCTGGAAGTGCTGGAGCCCTTGGGCAGCAGTATCGTCGATTATCCTCTGGTCCAGGTCATCTCGCACTACCATCAAGCGCTACTTCAGATCGTTTATATCGTTTATTGTCTACTCGGGCTTGCATCAAGCTCCACACTTTATGGTCGACAGGATTCAAATCTGGGCTGTTCGGAGGCCATAATGTGGAAGAAATGAAGTTTGGCGTTGCTCTTGTCAGCATTTCAATGGTTTCCTTGGCTCTGTGAGCTGGGGCACTGTCCTGTTTGGAAAAAAACATCCTGCTAGAGGTTAGATTTCTGATTACAATTAGAAGATGTTGTGACAGCAGAACGTCGCGATAATAAGATCCAGTAATTTTTACTCCAGGGTCACTGAAGACCAAAATTGGGAACTATCAAGCGTCGAAACCGCAAAGAACACCATAACAGATTTGCTGAAAACTGAAGTTTCGGGAGACGAAGTTGAAATATTCATATCTTTCTATTAGGGCTGTTGATTTAATCGCGTTAACGCGTGCGATTAACGCGTTAAAAAAATTTGCGATTAAAAATTTTAACGCATTAATCGCACGCGTTAATTAGATCTGATTAAAATGGAATCAGAGGCAGAAAACTTATTTTAAACGGAAGGTTCATACTTAAAACTAGTGATACATTCTTTGGCAAATATTCGAAAGAATTTGAGTATTATCGTAGCAATTCTTTGCTCATTTATCGCCTGCATGCGAACCAAAATATGCGTTAAGCGCTAGCGATGAGTCGTCGACATCGGCCGCATCGCATCGTCCACTAAGGTTGTTTTCTCACCCCGTCAGACTACGTTAGTTGAACTCCATGAGATGGCAAGACCAATGGATTTCAGGTTTCAAATGATGACGAGGTTTGGCATGAACCGCAACCTCTTGTGAAAAATTGTGACTAAATAATTAGGTTCAATAGTAGACCTACTAGTGTTAATTAATAAGAGCATCCCTTGAACCGACCAATGTAAATAAACTGGTCTGCATATACAATAGGCTGGATAAATAATTAATCTTGATAGTCAGAAAATGGATAAATAACGGATTTTGAGCAGCTGACTGATTTGAACAGCGTTTTAATTCTGTCTGTCATACAAAACTGTTCAATAAGCTAAATGCAGAAATTCAATAGGCCTAAGCCAAAGGTTATTAAATATGCTTGCAATAGACAGAATGCATTCAATCATTAAAATTTTATGCTTCAGGGGTCCTTAGAAAATAGTGAGATTAATATATTTGAAGGAAATGTATTGCGATTAATTTGCAGTTAATTGCGATTAAAAAAATTAATCGCGCGATTAATTTCGATTAAAATTTTTAATCGAACAACAGCCCTACTTTCTATCCGTTCAAATTTATGACTTGATATTGTTGTAAAAATAGGCCCCTGCAGTTTGTTTTAATTAATTGTCCGTGTCCCTGTCTGCCTGTGTATCGTTGAAACATGCCGTCTACTTAATTTATGCATAGGCGTGGCTAAGCGTCTACATGGCGTCTACTTAATTTATGCATAGGCGTGGCTAAGCGTCAACATGCCGTCTACTTAATTTATGCAGGGCGTGGTCCAGCGTCTACATAATATATGCATGGGCGTGGCTTGGCGCATACGTATATATACGAGTGCGTGCGCAGGCAACACAGTCAGCGATACAGTCATCGATCGAGAAGAAGTCATCAACAGTCGTCGAAATACAGTCATCAACAGTCACGTCAAGGAACACAGTCGTCGAACGGAAGGATCAGCCGACGCGGTCGCCGTGAGATAGAAGGGAGCTGCGACAGCCGAGTGTTACAGGTTCGAGGCGCAGTGCCGCTACGAGTCGTACGGGAGAAAACGCTTCGAAGGGCGCTACGGTGAATCTACGACGACTACAATCCGACGCTGTCGACGACGAAAGGTTCGTAAGCCTTTGCTGTCCGACGCTGGTGGCTGGGGTTCGATTCTTGACCCACAGTCGTGCTCTTCTGTAACTCGACGCGGCTGACGGCGGAAAGTCTGGGGACTTTCGTGAATCTACGACGACTACGATCCGACGCTGTCGACGACGAAAGGTTCGTAAGCCTTTGCTGTCCGACGCTGGTGGCTGGGGTTCGATTCTTGACCCACAGTCGAGCTCTTCTGGAATCCGACGCTGACGACGACGGAAGGTCTGGTGATTCTCGCTACGCAACGACGACGCCATTCGACTCCGGATCTGCCAACGTTTCCGACCGGGTGAGCGCAGTGGTTCAGTTTTATCGCTACGCAACGACGACGTCGACTCTGGTTCGAAACCCGACCCGTTTCACCGACTTCGACGTGCGCTGGCGAAGCAGCGGTCCTCTACGCGACGACGATTCAGCATTCTGCGTTGGCAATTACTGCAGACAGTGGTATATTAGTTTTCAGACAGTGGCGCTACGCGAATTGCTCCGAACTTGCTCCGAACTTGCTCCGAACTTGCTCCGAACTCTGGCGCTATAGAAGTTGGCTGAGGACAGCTTAACGAGGGTTTTCTTGAAGTCGAATAAAAGTGTTTCAAGCCTGACTGGCTAGTCGTCAATCCCCAGTTGACGCCGGACTACACGACGGACGGACATCGCCTTAACGACTAGGGTCTGGAGCTCGGTTCCTGGTGGTCTTTTGCCCAGCCCTAGTAGGTCGAGATTCTTTACAAACTGGTACCGTGAAGTGGAGTGATTGGATTTCGTCGGACTTCTACAAAGCTGGTCCCAGCTACGAACTGATTGCAGCCTGTGGAGCGAAATTCAGCGACAATGTGGAACACGGCAGAGATGGACGGGAACGCTGATGACCGCCCGATGACTTCGACGCCAGCAGTGGGACGAAGGACGGACCTCTTGGTCGACTTTGAGGTCGAGTCCAGCCGCTTCATGGAGAGAATCGATTTCGACGACGTGCCGAAGAAGGATCGCAGAAGTCTGCTGATTCCTGAGAGAGACTCGACCGCCTTGGAGACGAAAGTCTTGGACAACGTCAGTCGCTTGGTCAGCGAACGGAAGATGACCATGAAACCAGCAAAATTCGATGGGACTGGGTCTCTCGAATCGTTCTTAGCACAATTCGACGTCTGCGCACGCCACAATAGATGGACGGCAATCGACAAAGTCGACTTCCTCCGTGTTTCCTTGGAAAAGGCAGCAACGCAGCTGTTGTGGGACTTTGGAGCGCGAACGGAGGTGACGTACGAACAGCTGGTCGAGAGACTTCGTCAACGATACGGCGCGGAAGGTCAAGCTGAGACTTTTCGTGCGCAACTCTACTATCGTCGCCAGAGGGCGGATGAAAGTCTGGGAGATCTGCTGCACGACATCCGGAGACTTGTCGTTCTCGCCTATCCAGTGCCGTCGAACGAGACGACCGAGATCGTTGCGAAGGACGCCTTCCTTGAAGCTATCCGTGACCGGGAGCTGTCTCTAAAGGTGAGAGAACGGGAACCGAAGACGATCGACGAGGCGTACCGAACAGCTCTACGCTTGTCGGCGTATCAACAGACCGCAGACCTGGAGGATCGTCGCAGACCGGCGAATCGAATAAGAGGAACTCAGGAGGCCGACACCAGAGGACAGCTTCAGTCTCAGCTGGACGACTTCTTCACTGCCCAGCGCAAGTGGCAGCAGGACATGGAAGAAAGAATCTGCCGACAGCTGGAGGGACTTCGAAGCTCGAACAGGACGAACTTCAACTCCGCACCGATGGCTCCGCCGACCATTCCGTCTCAAGGTAACGCATCAGGAAGTCTGGGACGTGGGTCGACCTGTTTCAAATGCGGGTCCCCAGGGCACTACGCACGCCAGTGCCGACAACGCCGACAGTTTCCAGACCGCCGGAACGACGACGCACGCGATTCGGGTCAGCCGACGACCGAGCAAGAGACCGTCACCAACCATACAACGAGAGACAGAGCAACTGGCGTGACGAACAACGCGATCTACATCCATGGAGTGATCAACGGACGGCAAAGAACATGCCTAGTGGACACTGGGTCGGAGGTAAGCCTGGTTCCCTCGTCTGATGTTGATGGGTTGTTGCTCCAGCCTAGCACTCGCATTCTCTTGGCTGCTAACGGAACACAGATAAGGGTTTTGGGTCAGGTTGATGTCCCAATTAGGATTTCCAGAGGTTTTTCCATTGAGACAAATTTTCTCGTCTCTGACCAGATTGGGGAACCAATGCTGGGAATGGATTGGTTGAGGCAACACCGCTGTCGACTTGGTTTTGGTCAGGGTGCACTCTTTGTTGGTAGACGCCGCATTTCTTTGGTTAAGGGCAATGGTTCGCTTTGGTGTCGCAGGGTTATTGTTGCTGAGGAGACAACTATTCTTCCTCGTTCGCAGTGCGATATCCCTTGTAGGACGCAATATCGTGATTTGACGACCACAGCTGAAGCGTGGATGACTGAATCTAAAGAGATTCGGCCGGGATTGCATGTAGCTAGAGTTGTGCTGAATGATGATGATGATAAAATGTGCATTCGTGTGGTGAATTTGAATGAACAGCCTGCGATGTTAACTACTGACTTGATGTTGGGCGATTTTCACCCCGTAAATGTTGAAGTAATGGAAGGCAGTGATAGACAGACGGGTCCGGAAGCACAGTTAGTGGAAAAATTGATGGAAGATGTCTCCGAGGATGTTTCGGCTGAGGTGAAAGAACGTCTGAAGAATTTGTTGGTCGAGTACGGAAGCATTTTCTCGACCACTGACCATGATTTGGGAAGGACCATGATTACTCAGCATAGGATTGATACTGGGGACTCCCATCCGGTGAGACAACCGTTGAGGAGGCAACCGCTTCCTTATCAGGCTACCATTGATGCGCAACTGGAACAAATGTTGGTAACTGGAGTTGTGGAACCAGACGGGAACGGGCAGACGTATTCGACCTACGCTGCGGAATTGCTGGAAAAGTTTGAAAAAGCGTATCGCGCTGCACGCCAAGGTCTCAGAAAGGGCGCTGAGCGACGCAAGCACAGCTACGACCTGCGTGTACGACCAGCGAAATTTGAAGCCGGAGACTGGGTTTACTACTTCAGTCCACGGAAATTTGTGGGACGTAGTCCGAAGTTCCAGCGTAATTTCACTGGTCCGTGGATGATTGTGCGGGCGTGTGGTCCGGTCAACTATCTTCTCCAAAAGTCGCCGAAGGCTAAACCCTTCGTGGCGCACGTAGACAAGCTTCGCCACTGTTATGGAAGGACGAAGGGAGAATGGACTGAGGCGACCGAAAAAGTGACCGGAGGGTCGCCCCAAAAAGTGACCGGGAGCGCCACGGCTTCTACCAGTCGACGGCCACACCGCCGTGGGGACGGAACGCGCGAAACGGATGCGCACGACCAGGATTTGGACGGAGTGGCGACCTCTACAGGTCGACCACGACGCAACGCTGGCCGTCCTGTCCGCTTTCAGTGAACGCGGCTGAAAGCAAATTAGTTAAATAATTATTGAGTCGTGCCTGACTCCGAGCTTATTTTTTTTGATTAGGCGTAATTGCCGGCTGTATAGTTAGCTATTCAATTGTTTGTACTTATGCTATGTCGTTTTGAAAAAAAAAAAAAGAAAGAAAAGAAAGAAGGGGGGTGTGAACAAAACAGTTCACACCGTACCCGAAATGAAAAAAAAATAGAGAAATAAGCCTGAAAAAAAAAGAAAAAAAGAAAAAAAAAAAGAAAAAGAAAAACAGGCAGAGACATGAAAAACAGGCGAGAAAAGAGCCGAACAAAAAGGGGGATGTGCGCGAAAAGCACTTCGCACCCGATTCAGCTTGGCTATTTATGATGTCTTCAATTACGGTACCGTGTGGCAGTTATTTCTGTGGCAAGCTGATGTACAGCATTTTGCTGATTGGAAAACTTGTTAGATTTTCTTTTGGTACAGATACTCTTGCATTTGCTGTATAGTTGGACAATTAATGTTTTACTCCGATTGTCGGGTAGATTTTCTGTTAGTGCTCCAAGGTGGGCCTTGGATTGCTTCTGGGGGAGGCGTGTTGTAAAAATAGGCCCCTGCAGTTTGTTTTAATTAATTGTCCGTGTCCCTGTCTGCCTGTGTATCGTTGAAACATGCCGTCTACTTAATTTATGCATAGGCGTGGCTAAGCGTCTACATGGCGTCTACTTAATTTATGCATAGGCGTGGCTAAGCGTCAACATGCCGTCTACTTAATTTATGCAGGGCGTGGTCCAGCGTCTACATAATATATGCATGGGCGTGGCTTGGCGCATACGTATATATACGAGTGCGTGCGCAGGCAACACAGTCAGCGATACAGTCATCGATCGAGAAGAAGTCATCAACAGTCGTCGAAATACAGTCATCAACAGTCACGTCAAGGAACACAGTCGTCGAACGGAAGGATCAGCCGACGCGGTCGCCGTGAGATAGAAGGGAGCTGCGACAGCCGAGTGTTACAGGTTCGAGGCGCAGTGCCGCTACGAGTCGTACGGGAGAAAACGCTTCGAAGGGCGCTACGGTGAATCTACGACGACTACAATCCGACGCTGTCGACGACGAAAGGTTCGTAAGCCTTTGCTGTCCGACGCTGGTGGCTGGGGTTCGATTCTTGACCCACAGTCGTGCTCTTCTGTAACTCGACGCGGCTGACGGCGGAAAGTCTGGGGACTTTCGTGAATCTACGACGACTACGATCCGACGCTGTCGACGACGAAAGGTTCGTAAGCCTTTGCTGTCCGACGCTGGTGGCTGGGGTTCGATTCTTGACCCACAGTCGAGCTCTTCTGGAATCCGACGCTGACGACGACGGAAGGTCTGGTGATTCTCGCTACGCAACGACGACGCCATTCGACTCCGGATCTGCCAACGTTTCCGACCGGGTGAGCGCAGTGGTTCAGTTTTATCGCTACGCAACGACGACGTCGACTCTGGTTCGAAACCCGACCCGTTTCACCGACTTCGACGTGCGCTGGCGAAGCAGCGGTCCTCTACGCGACGACGATTCAGCATTCTGCGTTGGCAATTACTGCAGACAGTGGTATATTAGTTTTCAGACAGTGGCGCTACGCGAATTGCTCCGAACTTGCTCCGAACTTGCTCCGAACTTGCTCCGAACTCTGGCGCTATAGAAGTTGGCTGAGGACAGCTTAACGAGGGTTTTCTTGAAGTCGAATAAAAGTGTTTCAAGCCTGACTGGCTAGTCGTCAATCCCCAGTTGACGCCGGACTACACGACGGACGGACATCGCCTTAACGACTAGGGTCTGGAGCTCGGTTCCTGGTGGTCTTTTGCCCAGCCCTAGTAGGTCGAGATTCTTTACAATATTATAGAATCCAATTCTTGGTTCAATTCTCTGTATATTGGGAAAATTTTACTATGATTAATTATCAGGCCATAAAGTAACTGGAAAAAATTTGACTTACATTTGATTGAACCTAACAGAAAATTGCTTGTAAACTGAAATTTCGCTATATGAAGTTGAAAGACACATATCTTTTCATCCGTTCAACTTTATCTCATGAAATCTTGGAATCATATTCTTGGTCCAATTCTCTAAATATTTGGAAAATGTTAGCGTGATATGTTAACAGGCGTTGGAGATATATACAAAATAATTTGACTTTCTTTTTTGAATCACGGTGTATATATACCGACAGTATTGTTGTTGCATGTCTTGTATAAGACACCTCAAGCCGCCGCGTTGGGGCCCCGAGCAAGTCCTTCACTCGCAATTGCTCGTGGGCAGGCGGGAGGACCTCCGAGTAGGGAGCTCTTGACGGGGTACATCTTCATATTCATCACCATCACCACCATCATCGCCATCATTGCACCACTATCATCAAATAATCACCATCATCATCGCCATCATCATCACATCATCATCACTTTATCTTTGCTACTTCTTTTTATATCTTTTTTATTGTTCTATTTCTCCTTCTCATCCTTTTCTTCTTCTTCTTCTTCTTCTTCTTCTTCTTCTTCTTCTTCTTCTTCTTCTTCTTCTTCTTCTTCTTCTTCTTCTTCTTCGACTTCTTCTTCGTCTTTGTTTCTACTTTTTCTTCTGTTATTATTTTCTTATTTGTCTTTTTCATTATCGACATCTTCGTCTCTTCCTCCAATGGGGAAATATTCAGCACAGTTAAATGTAAGAATCGCACATCGCAGGTGAACTAGTCGTGTTTGACATCAAACAAATGATCTGAAGACCACAATGGCTTCCGAGAAGTGTTACCCTTACCAGCCTAATTTTCACGTGACTGCATTTAATTCATATTCACATTCTCTCTGTGCACAACTAATTATTATTAGCATACATAATAATTTTGGCATAAATTAGGGTTACCTGACTTCGAACACAATAGTAGTGATAGAGAGAACCTTTAACACCCAATTAGTGCCGTCATCTTAATTAGGCTAATTATGCTAATTAGATTAATTAGGTCGTCTTAATTAGGTCATCTTAATTAGGTCATCTTAATTAGGTCATCTTAATTAGGTCATCTTAATTAGATTATCTTAATTAGGTCATCTTAATCCTACTAATTAGATTATCTTAATCCTATTAATTATCTTAATCCTATTAATTATCTTAATCCTATTAATTATCTAACCCTAATTAGTACAACAAAGGGACTACTAACCCTAAATAGCACTACAAAGCTTCTTCAATTCATATAGTTAGCTATTATTAGTAATTAGTTAGCTATTATTATCCATTATCTAACCATAATTAGCACAACAAAGGATCTGCTAACCCTAAATAGCACTACAAAGCTTCGGAAACACATATAGTTAGCAATTATTAGTAATTAGTTAGCGATTATTAGTAATTAGTTAGCTATTATTAGTAATTAGAGACTCCTATTTAGCACTACAGGACCCGCTCCACAGCCTATACATCTCCCTTTCACCCTCTCCTCCTTCTCCTTATCCTCTACCTCCTCCTCCCTCTCCTCCTCCTTCTCCATCTCCTCCTCCTCCCTCTCCTCCTTCTCCCTCTCTCTACGACTCGCCGCAACACCTGCCTAAGCTGAATCAGGCGGTTAGAAGGCGTCACGCACGGCTGCCTCGCTCTTTAATGCACATCCTCTGACTCTCTCTCTCCCTCTCTCTTTCCTCCTCTCTATCTCTCCACACACCTTTCCCCCTCTCTCCCTCTCCCTATCTCCCTATACCTCTCCCTATCTCCCTCTACCTCTCCCTCTCTCTGCACCTCTCTCCTGAGCATTCCCTGCCCCCTCTCTCCCCTGCGCTACCTCGATCCTTCTCTCGACCTCTCCTTCTCCACATTCCCTCTCTCTACATATCTCTCTCCACCCCATTCTACTTGTACCTCTCTCTCTTTATCTCGTTACCTCTCGACAACGACGGCAGATGGCGCGACAGTGGAACACGAATCGTCGCGCTTGATCGCACAGGCCTTCCTTGTATGTAATTACGACCCTTTTGATCAATTTTATACGAAGACGCTCAGAAGAGTCCATAGGGCAGAGCTCAAACACCTTATAACTTGCTCATTCCTATATATATATATATATATATATATATATATATATATATATATATATATATATATATATATATATATATATATATATCTATAAGAAAGGTTGTACGTATATTTATTTATTTGGGACCGATGCACGCTCGCAGTTTAGCAAATCCAAGTACGCTATTTTCGGCTTTTTATTCACTTTAGATTTAAAAAAACAGACATTTTAAATTTCGGCGTGTTAAAGTATGCGCTAGCGGCTATATATAGCCTACCGCTGCAAATCCTGTAACGCCTGTTGCCGTTGACGTCATATTTTGACGTCATTTTTCGCAAAGCTTAATTAGCATGAAAATCATACGCCCCACATACCTCGGCCCGCAGGTCCGAGGTGTGTGGAGGGCGTGGGGGTGGCGGGTGGGAAGGAAATTTTCCCGCAAACTCAAATTTCACGGGTGGCGTACAAGTGGAGGTCGGAGCGTACACGTGGAGGTTGGAGTGTTGTGGAGTGCAGTGGGGTGGTTGTGGAGTGCAGTGGGTCGTGGCCGGGAGTGGGTCGAATCCTAAATTTCCTGGGCAACGCCGGGTACCCCAGCTAGTATATCTATATATTGTGAGTGTTAGCTACCTATTACCCCTCTGGGCTTCCTTACTTGGACTCTCCTTGACTATGTGGGAGTTGAGGGAAGGGCAGGGCCTATTTAAAGGGCTACTACTGTGGGGGCTTGCTTCTTGTCGTGGGTCTACTCTGTGGTGTGTGTTCGACTCCTGTTGAGCGTGGCGTGTGGTTCGTGTTCTACGACGTTTGTCTTCTTCGATTGCCGTCCCACCTCGTTGGTGAACTGGCCTACATCCGTCTTCCTTTGGGCTCCGTTAGCCTGGTGTGTCTTCACGTCAGCTCTGTCGAATCAGCTGTATCGGTCGTACTTCATGTCAGCTTTGGGTAACGTTAACCTACTTCTTGTCAGACTGCTCTGTTATTGAATAAATCGATGTTATTTTACATTACGGACCTGAGTATTACTCATCATCTTCTAGACTAGAGCAAGTGAACCCAACAGATGGGGGTCTCTCGGGATTTTTTCACGATAATTTGAAATTTGCGTCAAAAAAGGGGCGTTGTTTCCGTGAAATTTAGCGAATAGTACGGTGGTAATTCCGTTGGAAAAGTGTTATATGGTGGTTGGCCGTGAAGACAGGTCAATGGTTGTTGTTTTTGGCGAATTAGGTCGGGAAAATTAGTGCGGGAAATTTCGACGTTTTGCGATATTGAGTTTTGCGAGTTTTGTAAATTTGGTCGAGACAGTTTTGAAGTGAGCTGTCGTGGGTGAATTTTTTGCGCTGTGCGTTGGTCTGCACGTCGAATAGTCGACAGGGCGTAGAGGTAAAATGGCGTCGTTAGAGGAGGAGTTAATTCCTGAATTTGGGGATGTCAGAGACATACCAAGTGACACACTTCGACTGGTGAGTGAGACATATGGTGAGGATGTGGAGGACGTGTCTAGGTCACAGGTGAGGAGAATGGCTATGAAACCATTGTCACCGAAATTGGGTAGTGCAGCTTGGAAACTTAAGGCACAGGCTAAGAAAGAGGAGGCCGAGTTAGAGCGCTTGCACTTAAAAGAGGACAGAGAGTGGGAGAGAGAGAAGGAGCGAATGAGATTCGAGGAGAAGAAAATGCAAATTGAAGCAGAGAGAGAGGAGAAGAAAATGCAGATTGAAGCAGAGGAGAATAAATTGAGGATTGCAGCAGAGGAGAATAAATTGAGGATTGAAGCAGAGAGAGAGGAGAATAAATTGAGGATTGAAGCAGAGGAGACGAAAAGGAGATTTGACATGGAGGAGAAACGAATGAATATGGAATTGGAGAAGCAGAGATTAGAAATGGACGGACGGAGAATAGAAGGAGGTGGTGCTGTCGAACGACCAGCGCATGGAAATGAGGATTTGCGTTTTGGGGCAGCTCTGAAATTTGTGCCAAAATTTGATTCGGCCGATATCGAACATTATTTTGCGGCGTTTGAGCAAGCAATGACGTTGCATCAAATTCCGATGGGAAAATGGTCGTCCCTCCTACAGCCACAGTTGTCGGGGAAGGCGGCGAAAGTTTTTGCGGCTTTATCGTTGGAGGAGTGCGTCCAATATGATATTGTGAAGAGTGCGCTATTGACGGCGTACGAACGTATTCCGGAATTTTATCGAAAGAAATTTCGGGGGTTGCGAAAAGAACCGAGGGAAACGTATGCGAATTATGCATTTCGACTGCAGAGTCCTTTTCAGAGATGGATTGAGGGTACAAACTCGTGGGAGGAGTTAGCAAAATTTAAAGAGGTAATTCTCATGGAGCAGTTTGTACAAGCGTTACCTATTGAAGTACACAGGTGGCTGATAGATAAGAGTCCTGATACTGTGGCAAGTGCTGCACGTTTAGCGGATGAATATGCAGTGTTATACAAGCAGGGGCCGAACCATTATTCTGGGGGGTTCCGCAGGGATTTTTTCGACCGTACACGAGGATTCTCATCTGATGAAAGTGAGAAGAAAGATGTATGGGAGCGTCAAGGCGTGGGGTACAAGGATGGTACGCGTCGTGATACAAATTGGGGTAGACGTTCGCCTCAAAGAGGAACGTATGGGTTTAATAAGCCTGTGCGGGAAAATGATGACGTCACTGGTTTTGGGGAACCGGTCACGTGCGCATTTTGTAGAGCGCCAGGTCATACGAAGGCCAGTTGTTGGAAATTAAAACGAAAGGAGGGGACTCAAATGGAAAATTGGAGGGGTGCGAAACCTGTGGGTTTGGTTCAGACTGTTTCGGCGCCTGTTAAACCACAGAGTTTTCCGAAGCCAATTGAATCTGTTGATAAACTGTATGCACCATTTTGTGTGATTGGATGTGTAATTGATGATGAGGGTGCACGAAAGGAGGCGGTATTCTTGAGGGACAGTGGAGCGCTGCAGTCTTTGGTGTCTAATGAATGGTTGAATGAGCATGAGTTTGTACACATGAATGAAACGAGGTTACTCAGAGGTATATCTGGTTCTATTGTAGAATGTCCTCTGGTGAAAGTGAATGTTGATTGTGCATTTGTTCAAGGTGAGGTGTTATGCTGTCTAATGAATTCACTTCCAATGGCTGGGGTGCATTGCATTGTGGGTAATGATACAGCGCTGGCAGGACAGGTGTTGGAGGTCGCGGTGACGACTCGTGCACAGGCTAGAGCACATGCAGTGAGACAGAGTGAGAGGGAGACGGCGGTGTGCAGTGAAGCGGCGCCCGAGCAGTCGGAGATAGTGGGTCAAAGTACGGAGTCGGCCGACCAAGAGCGAACGCCAGGTGAAATAATTGACAGACAAGTTGAACGAATGAATTTCGATGAAGGCGACTTATCGAGTTTATTTGCAGCGACAGAATCTGTTGTGACAGAAAGATCGGAGCTATATGTTAGCCGACAGGAATTAATATTGCGCCAGCGCCGGTGTACTGAATTGAGACCATTGTATGCACAAGTCGACGAGACGGTGTCTGTCGGTGGGCGTGTACAACCGTATGCGTTGGTGGACGAGGTCTTGGTGCGTCGATGGGAGGAGAAGTGTACACCATTAGGAATGGGTGTGGTACAAATAGTTGTGCCTCGTGACTTAAGACAGAAGTTGTTGCATGTGGCCCATGATATACCAGCGGCTGGGCATTTGGGTACTAGAAAGACACTGGATCGGTTGACGAAGCATTTCTGGTGGCCTCATGTGAATCGAGACGTTCGTGAGTATTGTCGTTCATGTGATGTGTGTCAACGCTTAGGCAAAGGAAACAGAAATTATAGGGCGCCCATGGTCAGTATGCCTGTAATGGAGGAAGTGTTTCAACGCTTGGCAATGGATATCGTAGGCCCATTGAGTGTATGTGAGGGAACGGGGAATAGGTTTATTCTCACGGTCATTGATTTGGCTTCCCATTTTCCATTTGCGTTTCCGTTGAAGAATCATACGGCGCAGGATGTGGCTAAATGTTTGTGTGAAGTTTTTTCGCTTTTCGGATTTCCGAAAGAATTGTTATCTGATTGTGGCTCAGAATTCATGTCTGATTTGATGCAAGTGTTTGTGCATGAATGTGGTATTGTGCAGTTGAAAACTAGTCCTTATAGACCACAAACGAATGGCTCGTGCGAACGCTTTCATCGTACTATGAAAGATATGTTGAAGGCGTTGGCTGAAACATATCCGGGTTCTTGGGATGCAATGTTGCCGTGGATCTTGTTTGCATATAGAGAGGTTCCGGTACAGGGTACTGGCTTTTCTGCTTTTGATTTGATGTATGGCAGAGATGTGCGTGGCATGTTGCAATTGATGAAGGAAGAATGGTTGGCGAAAGATGTTGTACATGAAGTGTCTGGCAAGAACGTGATTGACTATGTTTTACAATTACGTGAACGTATGCGTGTTGGATTGAAACTTGCTGGTGAAAATGCTGTTGATGCGAAAAGTAAATCGAAGCAACTGTATGATAAGCAGTCACGTGCTGTGTCTTTTGAGGAAGGTCAAAAGGTTTTACTCTTGATTCCGTTGGTGGGTAAACCTTTACAGACCAAATATTGTGGACCGTATGTGGTTGTACGTCGACTTGGTCCGGTCGATTATTTAGTGAGTACCCCGGATCGAAGAAAAACGGAACGGGTGGTACATGTGAATCTGATGAAGCGCTATGTGGATCGTATGGATGTGGTGTATGAGCGACCGAATGAGGAGGTGGTGGCTTCTGTGTTGGTGGTAAATCCGGATGTGAGGATGAATGATGTGACTTTAGAGGATAAGGTCTTACAATGTGAAGTGTCTGCTGAATGTCGTGCGGAATTGCGGGATGTTTTGCATGACTTTGCACATGTGTTTAGTGAAGTACCGGGTAAAACATCTATGGTGTCTCATAGAATTGATTTGGTTGAAGGTGCTCGCCCTGTTCGACAATACCCTTACAGGTTAAATCCTGAGAAAATGGCGAGGGTGGATAAAGAGGTGAATCAGTTGTTGGAAGCGGGGATAATAGAGGAGTCCGAGAGTCCGTGGGCAGCTCCGATTGTCTTGGTGCCTAGGCCAAACGGTACAGATCGTCTTTGTACAGATTTCAGGAAACTGAATGGATTATCTGTTCCGGATCCATTTCCTATGCCACGGGTGGAGGTGTTAATTGATCGAGTGGGTCAGTCACGGTTTATAACAAAGCTGGATATGACTAAAGGTTACTGGCAGATCCCGATGCATCCGGAGTCAGTTCCGTTAACTGCGTTTGTCACCCCGAAAGGGCATTACCAATGGAAATACATGAGTTTTGGCCTGAAGAATGCTCCGGCTTCGTTCTCAAGGTTAATTACGAAAGTGCTGAATGGATTGAATGAGTTTTGTGATGCTTATTTAGACGACATCATCATTTTCAGCTTAGCATGGTCGGATCATTTGGTTCATTTGCGAAAAGTGTTATCTCGAATAGCTGATGCTTGTTTAACTCTGAATCTGGCTAAATGTGTCTTTGCTAATGCGTCTGTGGATTTCTTGGGTCATCACATTGGGATTGACGGAGTTCAGCCAAGGTTGAAGAAGGTGGAAGCGGTGTTGAAATTTCCTAGGCCTGCTACTAAAAAACAGGTGCAATCTTTCTTAGGATTAGCGGGATACTATCAGAGGTACTTGCCTCATTTCTCTGATATTACTTTGCCGCTCACGGCTTTGACAAAGAAAGGGATTCCTTTTAGATGGAATGAGGAAGCGGAGGTTGCTTTTCTTGATCTAAAATCTCGTCTGGCTTCTAGACCTATCTTAATACCTCCTGACTTTACTAAACAGTTTTGTGTGGGTGTTGATGCTTCTCAATTCTGTCTGGGAGCGTGCTTGTTTCAGATGAAGGATGGATTGGAACACCCGATCTGCTATTTGAGTCGGAAGCTGCTGCCGCAGGAGATTCGCTATTCGACCATAGAGAAGGAAGCGCTGGCACTGATGGTCGCCTTGCGGGCCTTTAGTGTCTACTTTGGATCCGCAGTCGTCCTGGTGTTCACCGATCATAAACCTTTGCAGTTCATCCATCAGATGGCGAACAAAAATATGAAGCTCTTGCGATGGAGTTTGGAGCTTGAACAGTACAACTTGGACATTAGACATCGTCCAGGCGAATGGAATGTTCTGCCGGACATTCTGAGTCGTCCATCTGCGTAATGTGAGTGGGAGCGGGTGAGGGCACACGTCAATCAGTGTCTCCACTTGTCTCCTCACAGCGGAGTCGTCGGGCGTGCTAGAGATGCTCTCTGGTACGTCTATCCTCGTCGTATGTCAATGGAACATTCTGTCATGAAAAGTCAAACACTGTCCAGAAACAGTTTCAATGGAACATTCTGTCATGAAAAGTCAAACACTGTCCAGAAACAGTTTCAATGGAACATTCTGTCATGAAAAGTCAAACACTGTCCAGAAACAGTTTCAATGGAACGTTCTGTCATGAAAAGTCAAACACTGTCCAGAAACAGTTTCAATGGAACGTTCTGTCATAAAAGGAAAGCACGGAATTCTTCGGCAATGAACTCTTCAGTGTGTCTGTAGTGTAGGGTGGCTTGTGCCGATGACCATTATACATTTTGGTTCATTTTTGATACACCAGTTGGTGTCCAAATTTTTTCTTGTGTTTCAGATATAGTTTTTTGGACATTTGAACTATTGATGTGTATGTATATATATCGTGATTACGTGTGAACTGATGATTTGGGTTATATGAAGTTTGTGTATTCAGATCATGATTATATCGGACTCTTACGTTATTTATGAGTGCGATGCATTATTTAGTTAAGTCTTGCTGAATTGCTTAGTACGTGTAATGGCTTGTACTGAGTGATTTTGCATTTAGGCGTAGCATTGTTCGTATAGTTCGTCGTCCCCGTTGGACTCCTCATGTTCTGGTGGGGGGGTATGTGACTGTTAGCTACCTATTACCCCTCTGGGCTTCCTTACTTGGACTCTCCTTGACTATGTGGGAGTTGAGGGAAGGGCAGGGCCTATTTAAAGGGCTACTACTGTGGGGGCTTGCTTCTTGTCGTGGGTCTACTCTGTGGTGTGTGTTCGACTCCTGTTGAGCGTGGCGTGTGGTTCGTGTTCTACGACGTTTGTCTTCTTCGATTGCCGTCCCACCTCGTTGGTGAACTGGCCTACATCCGTCTTCCTTTGGGCTCCGTTAGCCTGGTGTGTCTTCACGTCAGCTCTGTCGAATCAGCTGTATCGGTCGTACTTCATGTCAGCTTTGGGTAACGTTAACCTACTTCTTGTCAGACTGCTCTGTTATTGAATAAATCGATGTTATTTTACATTACGGACCTGAGTATTACTCATCATCTTCTAGACTAGAGCAAGTGAACCCAACAATATACATATATATATGCGACAAACCTCCCCATCCAAACCTCCATTTCAGCAATTCACGTATAGCAGCAACCATATACATCGCAACTTGCTCATTCCTATATGTATAAGCGGCAAACCTCACCCTCTAAACCTCCATTTCAGCAAATCACGAACACAAAAAGGCATTTTATGCATAAGAAATGCACAAGTCAGAAGCGAGAAATCATACATACCTGCCGCCCAATCCTCTAAACCTCCACACAGCACAGCCAAATACACAAATTTGACTTACACGCATAAAATTTGGCCATCTTACAACTTATAAATCCAACCCATGAACCAAGCAGAAAATGAGAAATCCTGTATATGTATAAAAAAAAAAATATTACCAATATTCGTTATTTTATTCGAAAATATGTATATAATCGCGGTATTTACAATTAAATTATTCGAAATTATAACAAATAGTCAGTATTTCCTACAATACTAAGCCAAATATAGCAGACAAGCTCCATTTTCTTATATTTCTTCTATATATCTTACATTTCAAGAAAGTACAAACTTAAAAACTGAAGAGTCGCTCAGCCTTCCTTTCGGAAGATGGTAACATTTCTTATTTCCTTGAGCACTCAAACTCAAAAACCGACGAATCGCTCAACCTTCCTTTCGGAAGATGGCAACATTTCTTATTTCCTTGCGCACACGAACTCAAAAACCGACGAATCGCTCATCCTTTCTTTCGGAAGATGGTAACATTTCTTATTTCCTTGAGCACTCAAACTCAAAAACCGACGAATCGCTCAACCTTCCTTTCGGAAGATGGCAACATTTCTTATTTCCTTGCGCACACGAACTCAAAAACCGACGAATCGCTCATCCTTTCTTTCGGAAGATGGTAACATTTCTTATTTCCTTGAGCACTCAAACTCAAAAACCGACGAATCGCTCAACCTTCCTTTCGGAAGATGGTAACATTTCTTATTTCCTTGAGCCCTCAAACTTAAAAATCGACGAATCGCTCACCCTTCCTTTCGGAAGATGGTAACATTTCTTATTTCCTCTAGCACTCAAACTCAAAAACCGACGAATCGCTAAACCTTCCTTTCGGAAGATGGTAACATTTCTTATTTCCTTGCGCACACGAACTCAAAAACTGACGAATCGCTCACCCTTCCTTTCGGAAGATGGTAACATTTCTTATTTCCTTTAGCACTCAAACTTAAAAATCGAAGAATCGCTCACCCTTCCTTTCGGAAGATGGTAACAATTCTTATTTCCTTGCGCACTCAAACTTAAAAATCGAAGAATCGCTCACCCTTCCTTTCGGAAGATGGTAACATTTCTTATTTCCTTGCGCACACGAACTCAAAAACCGACGAATCGCTCACCCTTCCTTTCGGAAGATGGTAACATTTCTTATTTCCTTGCGCACACGAACTCAAAAACCGACGAATCGCTCACCCATCCTTTCGGAAGATGGTAACATTTCTTATTTCCTTGCGCACACGAACTCAAAAACCGACGAATACTTCAACCTTCCACTCCCAAGACGGTCCCATTTCTAGATTTCTTGTATCCACGAACTCAAAAACCGACGAATACTTCAATCTTCCACTCCCAAGATGAGACCATTTCTAACTTTCTCGTATCCACGAACTAAAAAATCGACGAATACTTCAACGTTCCACTCCCAAGATGGGGCCATGTATAACTTTCATGCACACAGAAACTCAAAAATCGATGAATCGGTCAGCAGAACTATCAGCCGGATGCAACATGCCCACCTTTCTACATCATACACACATACACACACACACACACACACACACACACACACACACACACACACACAACCTTTCTCGCGAGTCTAAGTCCAAATATCCCATATATGCATCTTTCAATTCACAAGGTGTCGCATCTTCAGACTTTCACACACACACACAAGAATCCAAAAGACATGGAAACACACAAGCTTCAAATTCCTAGGTGGCGCACTTGCAGCATTTATCAAAAACGATCGAACTTCTGCTCCCAAGGTGGCGCCTGCGCAACTTTTCCTGATCGGTCATATTCAAATATCGAATACATACAGCATTTCTCATACACATAAGGCCATCTAGCACACACACACACACAGACAACTTTCCCACTACAAGGTAATGCGCAGTCAATCTTTTACATATCCTCACGAGATCTCTTAAAATTTCTAAGTTACAGACATATACTTTGAGCAATTTTTTCTAAATTAAGATAACAATAGTACATGAAACTGGGAAGAATGTAATATACATAAGACAATGACTTGAACTTCATAGGCGCAAAGTAGCAGGAATGAACATTGGCACAGTCAAAATGATAAGTATGATAGTTGTGCGAACGAATAGGCCTTGTACTTTTCGAAATATTTCAAAGTAAGACACGCATTATTACCAGCGCGCGAATTCAAACAGATAAATTTGCTAAGTATGAGATGCAGGGATTGCATGGAGAACGATGTAAGTTGCAAAGCGTGGGGTGGGGAGAGGGGCGCATTCTTATATTTGTGGAAACAAAGATGTTCATTGTTTGCAATATGACAACAATTTTGATAAAGTTAGGTTTGCAGACTGCATATTACATACCTTTTTAGGGTTGAGTGTGTTAAGTTGGAGAAATTTGGGGTGGGGGAGAGTGTGCAGGATTACGATTTGCAGAAACAAAAGATGTGATGTACATGCGATGAGTCATCGATTTCAGCAAAGTTCGAATATATCGAGCGAAGAATGCAAGTTAGGGTTGCGAGCGGCATATTGCAAGATGGATTAGGTGTAGCAGACACGCGCAACTTGGTCGAAATCTGGGTTCGACACGCCGAAAATGCTAAGTTCCGAAATTTTTACAGCGCAAATTCGCGCGACGGTGGCACCCTTCGTGCGCTGCGGCGGCGGCGGCGATGCGCCCCCACCCTCACGGGCGACTTCGGCTCCTGCTGCGTGGCGACGGCCGCGACATGCGCTCCCTATCGATCGTGCTTTGACCCGTGCAAGCTAAAGTCGAATACGCCCCGGCACAAATCTTTCAATAATTTCCTTAACCCACAATACGCATGAGACTTTAGCTTCATACGAGTCAAAGCGCGATCGATAGGGTGCACATGCCGCAGCCGTCGCCACGCAGCAGGAGTCGAAGTCGCACGAGAGGGACGGGGCGCATCGCCGCCGCCGCCGCAGCGCACGAAGGGTGCCACCGTCGCGCGAATTTGCGCTGTAAAAATTTCGGAACTTAGCATTTTCGGCGTGTCGAACGCAGATTTCGACCAAGTTGCGCGTGTCTGCTACACCTAATTTATCTTGTAATATGCCGCTCGCAACCCTAACTTGCATTCTTCGCTCGATATATTCGAACTTTGCTGAAATCGATGACTCATCGCATGTACATCACATCTTTTGTTTCTGCAAATCGTAATCCTGCACACTCTCCCCCACCCCAAATTTCTCCAACTTAACACACTCAACCCTAAAAAGGTATGTAATATGCAGTCTGCAAACCTAACTTTATCAAAATTGTTGTCATATTGCAAACAATGAACATCTTTGTTTCCTCAAATATAAGAATGCGCCCCTCTCCCCACCCCACGCTTTGCAACTTACATCGTTCTCCATGCAATCCCTGCATCTCATAGCAAATTTATCTGTTTGAATTCGCGCGCTGGTAATAATGCGTGTCTTACTTTGAAATATTTCGAAAAGTACAAGGCCTATTCGTTCGCACAACTATCATACTTATCATTTTGACTGTGCCAATGTTCATTCCTGCTACTTTGCGCCTATGAAGTTCAAGTCATTGTCTTATGTATATTACATTCTTCCCAGTTTCATGTACTATTGTTATCTTAATTTAGAAAAAATTGCTCAAAGTATATGTCTGTAACTTAGAAATTTTAAGAGATCTCGTGAGGATATGCAAAAGATTGACTGTGCATTACCTTGTAGTGGGAAAGTTGTCTGTGTGTGTGTGTGTGTGCTAGATGGCCTTATGGGTATGAGAAATGCTGTATGTATTCGATATTTGAATATGACCGATCAGGAAAAGTTGCGCAGGCGCCACCTTGGGAGCAGAAGTTCGATCGTTTTTGATAAATGCTGCAAGTGCGCCACCCAGGAATTTGAAGCTTGTGTGTTTCCATGTCTTTTGGATTATTGTGTGTGTGTGTGTGAAAGTCTGAAGATGCGACACCTTGTGAATTGAAAGATGCATATATGGGATATTTGGACTTAGACTCGCGAGAAAGGTTGTGTGTGTGTGTGTGTGTCTGTGTGTGTGTGTGTGTGTGTGTGTGTGTGTGTGTATGTATGTGTGTATGATGTAGAAAGGTGGGCATTTTGCATCCGGCTGATAGTTCTGCTGACCGATTCATCAATTTTTGAGTTTCTGTGTGCATGAAAGTTAGAAATGGTCTCATCTTGGGAGTGGAAGATTGAAGTATTCGTCGGTTTTTGAGTTCGTGGATACAAGAAAGTTAGAAATGGTCTCATCTTGGGAGTGGAAGATTGAAGTATTCGTCGGTTTTTGAGTTCGTGGATACAAGAAATCTAGAAATGGGACCGTCTTGGGAGTGGAAGGTTGAAGTATTCGTCGGTTTTTGAGTTCGTGTGCGCAAGGAAATAAGAAATGTTACCATCTTCCGAAAGGATGGGTGAGCGATTCGTCGGTTTTTGAGTTCGTGTGCGCGACGAAATAAGAAATGTTACCATCTTCCGAAAGGAAGGGTGAGCGATTCGTCGGTTTTTGAGTTCGTGTGCGCAAGGAAATAAGAAATGTTACCATCTTCCGAAAGGAAGGGTGAGCGATTCTTCGATTTTTAGGTTTGAGTGCTAAAGGAAATAAGAAATGTTACCATCTTCCGAAAGGAAGGGTGAGCGATTCGTCGGTTTTTGAGTTCGTGTGCGCAAGGAAATAAGAAATGTTACCATCTTCCGAAAGGAAGGTTGAGCGATTCGTCGGTTTTTGAGTTTGAGTGCTCAAGGAAATAAGAAATGCTACCATCTTCCGAAAGGAAGGGTTAGCGAATCGTCGATTTTTAAGTTTGAGGGCTCAAGGAAATAAGAAATGTTACCATCTTCCGAAAGGAATGGTGAGCGATTCGTCAGTTTTTGAGTTCGTGTGCGCAAGGAAATAAGAAACGTTACCATCTTCCGAAAGAAAGGTTGAGCGATTCGTCGGTTTTTGAGTTTGAGTGCTCAAGGAAATAAGAAATGTTACCATCTTCCGAAAGGAAGGATGAGCGAATCGTCGGTTTTTGAGTTCGTGTGCGCAAGGAAATAAGAAATGTTGCCATCTTCCGAAAGGAAGGCTGAGCGACTCTTCAGTTTTTAAGTTTGTACTTTCTTGAAATGTAAGATATATAGAAGAAATATAAGAAAATGGAGCTTGTCTGCTATATTTGGCTTAGTATTGTAGGAAATACTGACTATTTGTTATAATTTCGAATAATTTAATTGTAAATACCGCGATTATATACATATTTTCGAATAAAATAACGAATATTGGTAACATTTTTTTTTATACATATACAGGATTTCTCATTTTCTGCTTGGTTCATGGGTTGGATTTATAAGTTGTAAGATGGCCAAATTTTATGCGTCTAAGTCAAATATGTGTATTTGGCTGTGCTGTGTGGAGGTTTAGAGGATTGGGCGGCAGGTATGTATGATTTCTCGCTTCTGACTTGTGCATTTCTTATGCATAAAATGCCTTTTTGTGTTCGTGATTTGCTGAAATGGAGGTTTAGAGGGTGAGGTTTGACGCTTATACATATAGGAATGAGCAAGTTGCTATGTATAATTATGGTTGCTGCTATACGTGAATTGCTGAAATGGAGGTTTGGATGGGGAGGTTTGTCGCATATATATATATATATATATATATATATATATATATATATATATATATATATATATATAGGAATGAGCAAGTTATAAGGTGTTTGAGCTCTGCCCTATGGACTCTTCTGAGCGTCTTCGTATAAAATTGATCAAAAGGGTCGTAATTACATACAAGGAAGGCCTGTGCGATCAAGCGCGACGATTCGTGTTCCACTGTCGCGCCATCTGCCGTCGTTGTCGAGAGGTAACGAGATAAAGAGAGAGAGGTACAAGGAGAATGGGGTGGAGAGAGATATGTAGAGAGAGGGAATGTGGAGAAGGAGAGGTCGAGAGAAGGATCGAGGTAGCGCAGGGGAGAGAGGGGGCAGGGAATGCTCAGGAGAGAGGTGCAGAGAGAGGGAGAGGTAGAGGGAGATAGGGAGAGGTATAGGGAGATAGGGAGAGGGAGAGAGAGGGGGAAAGGTGTGTGGAGAGATAGAGAGGAGGAAAGAGAGAGGGAGAGACAGAGTCAGAGGATGTGCATTAAAGAGCGAGGCAGCCGTGCGTGACGCCTTCTAACCGCCTGATTCAGCTTAGGCAGGTGTTGCGGCGAGTCGTAGAGAGAGGGAGAAGGAGGAGAGGGAGGAGGAGGAGATGGAGAAGGAGGAGGAGAGGGAGGAGGAGGTAGAGGATAAGGAGAAGGAGGAGAGGGTGAAAGGGAGATGTATAGGCTGTGGAGCGGGTCCTGTAGTGCTAAATAGGAGTCTCTAATTACTAATAATAGCTAACTAATTACTAATAATCGCTAACTAATTACTAATAATTGCTAACTATATGTGTTTCCGAAGCTTTGTAGTGCTATTTAGGGTTAGCAGATCCTTTGTTGTGCTAATTATGGTTAGATAATGGATAATAATAGCTAACTAATTACTAATAATAGCTAACTATATGAATTGAAGAAGCTTTGTAGTGCTATTTAGGGTTAGTAGTCCCTTTGTTGTACTAATTAGGGTTAGATAATTAATAGGATTAAGATAATTAATAGGATTAAGATAATTAATAGGATTAAGATAATCTAATTAGTAGGATTAAGATGACCTAATTAAGATAATCTAATTAAGATGACCTAATTAAGATGACCTAATAAAGATGACCTAATTAATCTAATTAGCATAATTAGCATAATTAAGATGACGGCACTAATTGGGTGTTAAAGGTTCTCTCTATCACTACTCACAATCAGTTGAACTGCTAGACACTTTCAAACTTGGATTCTTATGTTCGTTCATTATATGATTTATATCGCTTAGAAAAGCAGATTATTTTCTGTTCTGTTTTGTTTTCTGTGCCTTTTCGTATCAGACGCAACTCTCTAATTATTAGAAGCAGATATTGCATATTTCCAAACGCGTGCGTTCTCTGTCCTTTCTGATTATTTTGTGGCTGATGCTTTTTGCATTGCGATTGAGGAAGAGACGGCAACAATGGATATGATAGAATTGTTGACTAAGCTTACAATCATTTATTGCATTTCTGAAGAGGAACTTGGACGCAGGAAAACTCAGAGAAGCAGGCAAGACATCGGCCAGAGAAAAATACAAGTCAATGTCTCCATGAATTTGGAAGCACGACGCAATGGCAACGACTATAATTATAGGCTATATATATAAATTATACATAGGCTAATTATGTATGGGCCTTATATATATACAGGGTGGCCCCAAAAAAGTGATAAGGTCTCGTATAATGTAAAATAATTAGTTCAAATTTCTATAGACTATTTCCATAATAGCTTAAATAGTTCACTCATTTACTTATTTACCTGTTTATTCATATTAGGTCTACGTCATTATTTTGACAATTTCCGGTTGCCATTTTTTATTTTTTACACGCCAATCGTCAATTTTTGCGTGATTTGAAGATATTTTAACCAGAATGACAAAAATCACCACAGAAGACCTATTCTGATTAAAAATTTGCGAATTGACAAACATTGGGTGCAAGACGAATGAAAAATGAGTTTACGAACAAAGCCTGGAGTAAAGCTACTGTCAGTCAGGTAAATCAAAACTGACAACAGAACGTAAACGCGGAAGTGGTCGGCCAAAGTCTGCTAGAACATGACAGAACATTGAGCGGGTAAGTGAGCTGATCTGCTGTCAAGAAGATGATCCTCGCAGTCACAAAAGTTTGCGGGAAATTCAAAGAGAAACGGGTATATCACGGTCGTCGGTGCAATGTATTGTAAAGCAAGATTTACAACTGAAAACGTAAAAGCGTGTGATCGGGCAGACGCTCAACGAAAATTGAAAATTGAAACCGAAACGTTTGAAACGAAGTCAGCAGCTACTTGAATGGTTTCCTAATGACAGAAGTGTACGAACCATCTGGTTTACAGAAGAAAAGACATTCACAGTCGCCACGCCAGTTGATTCTAAAAATGATTGTATTTATTCAGTTGAATCATTGAAGAGGCAAGTTTCAGAAAGGAGATTTATACGAGAACGTGAACATTTCATCTGCGGTAACATGGTATCAGTTGATGTTTCTCGCTTACAAAAAGTTGTTGAGAAGTAAGGGGACACATCGAACATGTTTTATGATTAGCGTAATTACTGCTTGGCATCCAAAAGTAAATTACAAAACGTTGTATCAATTCAATTATATTAAATGACCCCTTGCTACGAGATGTTATCACTTTTTTGGGCCACCCTGTATAATGTATATGCGCGCCAAATGCAAATATCTTAGTACGTCTTTTGCATACTAAGGTGTCATTGCATAATTAGCCTACGTAACGCTAGAGGGTGGGTGGGTGGGGTCATTGAAAACGTTGCGAAACGTTACGTGGGTGGGTGGGAGGAACTGAACGCTGCGTAACGCCAATTTTCGTCAGCTACGCTCCGCTGATAAGGGAGTCCTCTTAGTTCCTTTTGCTCGTTTTACTACCATGAAGAATCGAGCTTTTTCTGTGGTTGGCCGTGGTCTGGAATGGCCTTCCTTTTGAGCTACGCCTACACCCTGGGACTCTACCAGGATCCTTCCTTACTAAACTTAAAACTGTTATTTTTGGGCGCGCTGGAGTCGGGAGCGCCTCAGTGTAGTTTTTAAGGAGCACCATATAAATGTCCGAATGATTGAATGAATGAAAAAATTTATTAAGGAATATGAAATTACTATCAAATGACACTTTAGATATTATGTGATCGAAGTTTAAACTTCTTGACATTGATTTAAAACTTAACGGAAGTTGGTCTATTTATCTGAATAATTAAGATCTGGCAGTTTAGACACCAGTTACATGCCAGATCAATTCTGTTCTCCCATTGTGCAAACCGGAAACCGCTGTTCGAATTGTTTGGATCTTTGATAGCTTTACCAACGGAACAACGTGGTACGCCTAATTTTTTTATTGAATTAGTTACATCGAAGAACCACTTTGAAGCATGTTTCACGTAGTGGACACAATTTCAAACATTTAAAATTAATGCTCAACCAAATTCGGCAATATTTCTAATAATAATTATCGAAGTGCCCAGACTAAGGAAACAATCAGTTCATCTTAATTTTGATTAATTGCTGATGAGCCACTTAGTTCGTGAAACTTTTGAGCAGTGTAAAATTGTATTCTTGCGATATAATTTAAGAAAATTTCAGTTCATACATGACTCGTTTATATAAATAAAGCATTGTGAATGCCTATATTTTAAGCCTACTGTCAAATTAGCCTATAATTCACATACTGGGCTATATTAAATTCACTATGAAAACATGAATTATAATTACGCGCACACATAAGTAAACAATAGACCTAAATCTCAACTGATTTTTGTAACAATCGTTGCGTAACGCTGAGGCGGGTGGGTGGGTAAAGGGCAACGATACGAAGTGTTACAGGGTAAGTGGGTTGGTCGAAAAACGGTCATTTTCAGCGTTACGAAATTATGAAATGATCCCTAATGCGCCTTATAAGTAAAGATCATTACTTAGTTCATCCATGCAATCAATAATAGTCCGATGTGGGCAGTCATTAAGTGTCTTCTACCCAGCGTACTCGAAAAATTAACATCCAGACCGTGTTGTATGCGGGATTACAGGTATCTGATAACTGGAATAGGTTGTACTAAACTAGACAGCGCGGTCCTCAGTGACTCCCCCAATTCCTTTCCTTTATAGCGAATGTCTGCGTCTATTACATAAACTCCATTAGTAGATAAAATTTCAAGACAGCTTTCTACCAGGCAATAAAGGCATAGAGAGAGCGTCGTCGGTTAAAGAGGAAATGGAAAGAATCTGGGCTCGAAGAGGACAAACAGAGATATTTTCACCAATGCCGTGCAACAAACAAGCTAATAAACGATTCACGAACTTCATATGCCACAGCCATCTCAAAATGCTGAAAATTCAATTATTCAAAGGACCAATTACACATCTCTCAACGACTTCTGCACTCAAAGAAGACTTCCGCTGGCAAAGCTCAGACTCTGAGAACCAGTCTTTGTGCTCTAGTACTGCTGCATTATTTTAAAAACAGGATTGATAACTTTAAATGTAAAATTATATATATGTAAAATTAAAGTGTGGGACCATGTTCGATCGAACATATCTTAATCCGCATTTGGGCCTGCATGCTGTAATAAATATGTGTCTCTTATTGACCGGTGGGTTCTTAGTATTGGAGGGTATAATCATAGCACCCGGGCCGCATATTAACATTCTCTAGGCGATTTCATATCATAGGCGCCGTATCATTCGTCGGTTCCCAATTAATGAATGTTCATAAGAGCGACGTACGCACTTTTGCGCCCTAGTTGTTGATGAATATTCATATTGTTGTCGTACGAGAAAAGAATTGCGGATTGTTGTGATTTTCACGGCTTGCCGTTTCATTGCGAAGTCATCGGAAATTACGGAGATAAAATTTTAATTAGAGCTAAAATAAAATACGAGGATGATGCTGTTGCGTGCATACCAGCGAATTACTGGCATTCATAGTGATGCTTTTATTGGCACTTTAGCAGTAAATTTGGATGCAATACTCATAACTGTTTATTTTAGTAATTAGTACTGTTACGCGCGCCCTCTTACGCTGTTGAGCAAATCTTGGTCCTAGCTCAGGGTAGCTATTTGAGGTAATGGGCCTCGCTTTACTCTGCAGGGTTTCCCTAATGTCAGTGGTAGTAGGTTCTAGTCCTAACCTGGGGTGCGAGCTTCTCTGGTAACCTTCTTCCTCAGGATGGGCCGAAATTGGACATATGTTCGCGGTGTCTGTTGAGAGCACGACAGCCCCACTAAATGGGTACTCATCAGGGTTCGAATCCTCAACCATTTCCAGGACACCGCCACCCACTATACCATCGGTTAGGGACTTAACCCTTACTTCACATTCCTCTTGCCGAGAATCTAATCGGCGTTGTTGCACAGATACAATGTTTAGCTCATCAGCTAACTTGGTCAATGTATAATTCTGGCGCTCCATAAATTGTTCCATTTTCCCTATAAGTTTATGCATTGAAACTAGGTCAGGCTCTACCGAGCTGTCTATCGTTTCCCTGGCAACATTGCCTTCTGAGCATCTCTTGTCTTCCTCCTGCTCCTCCCGCACTACACTGTCTGTGTCACTGTCAGTGTCCATATTATCACTTCAATGAATAATCAATTCACAGTTCTTCTTATCTAAGTTTTATTAAACACAAAATTAAATATATGACTGTTCGTCAATGATTCACAAATATTAATACTCGCAGGCTGATCGATGCTAACAATAAAGTTCAATATTAAGGCCTACACAATTCAATCTATGTCTTTGCCTTAATTAAAATCTATCGGACCAGTACGCAGACTGAGTCTTACACATTTGACAATTTCTACAGATTTCACTTATCGTTTTATAATAGTAGCGCTATATCTTTAGTCGATTATTATCTTTATTCAGGTTCGAGCTCAGAAGTTAGCGTGGTGATACTTCCCTGTTTCCACAGATATTTTGGACAGTCGCTCCCACGGCTTTCCCTTGTAAAAGATATCGCGTCTTCTGCCAGTGACCCAGATTTCACCATAGAAATCGATTCTTCGTTTAATCGATGCCGCAATTATTCCCAATCACTCGCAGGTGACAAATATTAATAAAGAACCTCGTCTTCAATGTTGCAGAAATCAAACGGAGTCTGAATCGGCTGCAAATTACCACTTTTCTCAAATTCTTCCAGCGCAGGTGTCACTCGCTTCATTCCCTCAGCCCGACTAACGCTTTTTGCGCCAGCCTTCCCTAGGCAGCGAATCACAGCCTGTTTCCGGCCGCCAAAACGGGCCGCTTACGATGCCAACCAACCAGCAGTCGCACGTGGTGGAATATTCCATAAGAAAATGCACAGAAACTGCGCAGTAACCTATTTATATCGATGACAGCATCGATCTGCGCTAAACTTAGGACCCACGAATTCACAATAGGATAAGAGGCACTTATTCAAGTAAGTAAGGCAGCTCCTAGCGACCAGAATCGCTACAGTACGCTTAAAATTAAACAATTGAAGCCCATCAATGTAAACAATTGCATACAGGAAGCTGCAGCCCAACCATGTTTAAGCTGTTACTTTTGTGGGGCTCCATTTCTACCTAATTATTGCTTGCTTGGTGTGTAATGATGATTATATATTTCAAGTTATAATAAACTTTCAACAATAATGTAGTTTTGTTTGTGAAGTTCTTTGATGAAAATATTAGTAGACTTACGTTGGACATTATTTGACTTTGATTTCCTGTTTAAGCCTAATGAGGATCTTACAAATTGAAATCAGGTAGTTAGCCTATGTTAATCAAGACATGTGCATTCCTTTGTATTCACAAAGAACAAAAGGCAAAACACTGTAGGTAATATTTTCAGTTTGACTACTTATAGTTGAGATTGTTTTGCATTCTTGAGATAAAGTTCATGAAGATTAAGTTCAGGGTAGGATAATGAATGGAAAAAATTAGAACTTAACAAATATATACATTAAGGACACAATCAATATCTTGTTATATTCTGAAACGGAACCTTGACAGTAATTCAGCAAACATCATAACTAAATCCCATAACAGTGAAATCGTTTTTAATCTATTATGAGCAGTTGCAAAGCTATTCCCACGGCAGAGCTATTCAGAAGCGCTCATCTTAAAAGTTCCAAGAAAACAGAACGGTCTTCAAGTAGCGAAGAAAGGCAGATGAATTCCCCACCGGAATCATGCTGCGAATTGCAGGGGAAGGCCATTTTACACAGATACGTTAAAATTACAAATTGGGCCTAGTTAATTTTAAGTAGAGTAAAAAATTTAGTGCAGTTAATTTCGCGTAACATCGTAACAATATAGTCATTAAATCCCATCTGCCCATTGGCAAAGCCCATTGTGTTCAAAATCGTGCATCCTATGTAAGCTATCCTATGATATCTATGATAATATGCAGTGTATTTAGTTCCAAAAGCGCACTTTCGCCTATAAATCGCACCAAAGAATTTATTAGAAAATTATATCTAGAATGTTGTTCACAAGAGTGCTGTTTGGCAGCTAGTTAGATTAAAGAATATACTCACTTACTCACTTTACTTATATGTTGAGCTTGTTAAACGACAGTGACGTCGCAGTTCATGAATATTCATTACTTTGGAACCGGCCAATGAAAACGGCACGTGCGGCCTGCGTGCAATGAAATCGCCTAAAGAATGTTAATATGCACCCGGGCCCGCATTAGCCGTAATGCGACCCTGAGGGAAATAATAGGCCTAATTATTAATTTTTCCGTAAATGAAAGCTCGATTGATGAATCCAAGTCTTCACTTAATATCACCAAAGATCAGTTTCCGTGATTCACACTTAGCAACAAATTCGCGTGCAATCTATGAGACGCCAACACTGTCGTGGTAAGATGTAGGCCTACATGCAGGATTTTAAACCCTCTTGACCAGGGCCGTAGCAACAAAGAATGTGGCCCCCTCCGAACACATACCCGCGGCGGCGGGGCCCCTTACAATGCAGACACTGGCATGTGGTATTTATTTTAATATGCAATATACAGGATTCATATTATTATACTTAGGCCTAGATAGTACATGTATTCCGTATTTAGCCTACTTCACGGTTTTGTCAGTAAAACTCACATGGAATGTGCGATAGCTTCAATAAATGTCAATAAGACAATAACCTAGTTAAACCTTTAATTTTTTGGTCACTTTAGGGGCCCCTTTCTCTCGGGGGCCCCCTCCGGTCGGAGGGTACGGAGGGCGGTCGCTACGCCTCTGCTCTTGACTCAGCCTTAATTCTGAGAAGCTACGTTCTTGATATGCCAATCTACACCGTGAGGCATAAAAAACAAAGCCCCTAGAAGAATTGTTATAATTTTAACAATATTCAAGCAATGTCAATCAGTGGCGTAGCCAGGAATTTTTCATGGGGGGGTTTTATGGCCGGAAACCCTGTTTTTTGCTATTTTTTCTTACTTAAATGGGAAAATAACCTTAAAAAATCTTTTTTTCGGAGCCAATGGGGGGGTTTTAACCCCCGAAACCCCCCCCCCTTGCCTACGCCACTGATGTCAATGAAATTCAGGAAATTTATTGCTAAATAGCAGGCAATCTAAAAAGATTTTCAGTTTGTACTCAAACAGTCCGCCTTTAGCTTCTGCGCATGCGCGAAGTCGCTTGCATCACACACGCACCACCGAGTCAATAGTTCGCTGGTCAAGATCGTTCCAAGCTTGCACGATTCGCTTATGAAGAACCTTCAACATCAAGGACTTTTGTTTTGTACACCATTTCCTGCATGCATCCCCATATTTTATAATCGACGGGAATCAGATCTGGGCTGTTAGGGGCCATGTTGCTGGAAAGAGAGATATTGCAGCCGACCGCCTTTTATGCACACGTCCGACGTTTAGCAAATCCCTGACGGAGCCAGTCGGTGTTTCTTCTCTGGACCCACGTCAATTCACTTTGTTAAACCGGTGGTAAAAATCAACGGCCAACACTACATAGATGTTTTACTCATGGAAGGCCTTCTACCTGAAACTCGAGAACTCTGAATTTTGCATTTTCCAGCAAGCAAGATGCTACTCTAGCGCACAGAGCTCGAGAAACGGTTGCACTTCTGACGAATGAAACTCCTGACTTCATAATTCCTACACTATGGCCTCAAACAGCTCATGAGAATCCCGTCGATTATAAAATACGGGGAACGCAGGAAATGGTGTACAAAACAAAGGTCCGTGATGTTGAAGATCTTCGTAAGCGAATCGTGAAAGCTTGGAACGATCTTGCTTGAACAGCGAATTTATTGACTAGGCGGTGCGTTAATGGCGCAAGCGACTTCGCGCATGCGTAGAAGCTAACGGCGGACAGTTTGAGTACAAACTGATAATCTTTTTACATTGCCTGCTATTTAGCTATAATTTTCCTGAATTTCATTGACATTGTTTGAATATTGTTAAAATTATAACAATTTTTCTAGGGGCTTTGTTTTTTATGCCTCACGGTGTATATCGAAACGGCTATTATACGACGAAGTGACGCAACAAAATTGCATAACAACCGTCACGGTATACGAATTACGCAGAACAAATATTATGATAATGCAACATCATTATGTCCATTAAAACCTTGGCGTAATTTAATAATAGTCCTATTAGAACAAAGATATGTCGTCACAATGAAATGTGCCTGACGGAAATCCAATGCTTCTTCTAGCCTACGTTTCATGTGTCCCTTTGTTGTGATTCTGTAGGAATGGCGCACAGTTTTTTTCTGGACAGGAATAGACCCGCCACATTTTTGATCCGGCTCTGTGCTGTGTGGGACCCTCAAAACTGCTGGTCCGAGTGCTGCAGCACTTTTAGTACCCACCTTAATGCGGACCTACTTCACTTTAAGCAAAGAATTAGTTTCATCAATCTAACTTCAAACAATTATTCTCGTCAGTCCTGCAGCTTCCATTTAGATTGAAGAAACAAGGCAAAATACGATTTTACCCCTATATGAATAGATATCTATGTTTGGCACTGTTCGCTTTCTACGATGTGACTCCCTAATTAAACAACAACCAGAATCAGAGCTTATAACACTAAATCACATAAGACGCTACACTTTGTTCGCAGCAGCGGCGCTAGGGAGGGCTGGGGAGCTAAGCCCCCCCCTACAAGAGGCTCAGCCCCCTTAAAAAAAGGGCCATCCGATTTTTTTACATTGAAATATCCACGATTTTCGGGTGACGAGTGACGACTAAAAAAAAAAGGTCGTCAGAAATTTTGGCGGCGAAAATAGGAAATTTTCGCCGCGAGGTTTCAGCCCCCCGAAACTGAAATCCTGGCGCCGCCACTGTTTGTTCGCTGTCTCACGTTTAAACAAACTGCGTAAGAAACAAAACTCGTAAATTTAATACGCAATTATATTATAAGTCTGAAAGTTTGTCCCTTCAGGCCGGAATAATTTTGACTCTTCGTCCCAGAATAGGCTCGGAAATGACAGAGTGTCGGTTTACCAAAATTTTTGCAATTGATTCTTACCGAAACTGTAAGGTCAACGCGACTATTTTCAGCTCTCAATTCACTTTAAAACCCGAAAAATTTGCGTTTTAATCAGATTTAATTAGCCATGTGCCGCATTAGTAGAGTCGACAGTCCGTATGACGTCATTGTCGCCCAATAATAATTTCCGTTACAATCCGGTTGACAAACCGAAACCGGTTACAGTTATGCAGTTGAAACAATAATATTCACAATAACGCAGATCAAAGAAATATTAATTATACTAACAGAACAGAGAGCCTGCAATAATTGTATTAGGCCGCAGTCAGCGGGTCGGGTCATGTTTGACTTTTTGGGGAAGCGGGGATGGGGTGGAGGGTTGGCGAAAACCAGAAATTTAGCGGTCAACGTTGGGTACCCCAGAGGAGTAGTATTGAAAACCCTAAATTTCACGGGCAACGCCGGGTACCACATCTAGTAGGCCTATTTAAATATTTACTACTCATTTACGCGGACTTCCTATCTCGTTTTCCTTTCCAAAGTATCCTCTTAGGCCTATATGTCTGTCTCCAGACACTTGAGCTATAACGCTTTTTTCTTGGGCGCGACGTTAATGATAATTCCTTAATTTGGTGCGCATGTAGCCTATAGACATAACCCGGCAGCAGCAGCCATCGACTGTTGCCATCGGGTAACCTGTAGAAAGCTTAGGCCCTGAATCTAGTCAATGTCGCCAGCTAAAATTGCGTTGGTTTCTGGGGATACGCCCCAGACCCGCTGGGGGAACCTACGACGCTCCTCCAGACCCCCTAGTCCAGAGGTTCCCAACCTTTTTTGCCTTTAAGGTCACTTTTCTAAGTTGGAGGACACAAGGGCCACTTTTTCTTAGTTGAAGGACATTAGGGACCACAAGGCTAAAATTTAACTAACTAAAAGCATATAGAATTGTTGCAATTGATTCAAAATAGAATATTTGATGTTACGTATAGACACCAAAATAGAATAATTTGTGATAGAATGCAATTATGTGTTTTATTCTTTCAAAAACTCCAAATTGTCATTTTTCATATATTTTTTAATTCTTTGAGAGATGCGGGCCATTTTCTTAGGCCTGGCGGGTCACTTATGGCCCGCGGGCCACGGGTTGGGAACCGCGGCCCTAGTCGGTATAATAGGTATATGCTTCGTGCCTTCGACACTCACAGATTCACGTCTTCGGCGCTTGTAAAATGAGCGCCTTCAAGGAAAATATTCTAGCTGGGCCTAGAGCTTCAGTCCCCCCAAACCTGAAATCCTGGCGCCGCCACTGATGGTAGATTGACTTAGAACTGAACAGTCGAACGTCAGAGATATATAAACTTAAGTAATCTGTTACATGAAAGTTTAAATAAGAATCCTTTATCCGGTGTGGGGATACTTAAAGTGCTCTATCCTGAATGTCTATATTTTGACTAACTGGCCTTATATATAATTTCAAAATAAGCAGTTAACCATATTATATACCTCACGGTTCCCACCAATCTGTCTTCGGTATAGCTAGCATGTAGAAATTTTTGAACAAGTCTTACTACTTGCATACCATTTGCAGTCAGAAAGATGACAGCCAGAAACTGGTCGCATATGTATTCTCCCATCATAATTATTGCTCTCACACAACACTGTAAATTCTTAAGATTTTCAACGTACACATTTTTAAAGGCTTGGTGTCCTTCTTAAATAGCATTCTCCTGCTCTCCACAAGTCTGAACTGTGGATCGATTGTACCTATACCGGTCCCTACGTCAATTCGCAAGAAGTCTAGGAGGGCAGCGACGACGCACGTGCTAATGATTTCTCCAAGGTGTTCGTTGTGCATTCGAATAACAAGGTAGTAATAATTTCTGGGTAGCTACTTCCATTGTCCTGGAGAACATACATTTCCATAAAGTCAAAGCAAAGAGCAACCACGCATCTAGTTGCTACGTATTTAAATGCCGGGTTGCAACACACAATTTTGGCTTTGCGTTGACTCCAAACTGCCATTCAGTTGTACATTAACTCCGTGAAAAACGTAGAATTAGATGTCCCGGGGGAGGATGCATTGCAGGCAGGGATGCCACTCTGATTTTAAAAAGGCCAGATCCGGCCAAAAAAGGCTACAAAATGCTAGATCGGAAAATTTTCTAAAAATATATTGATTTTTCGGGCATGAAATTTCTGACGACCTTTTTTAGTCTTTCAGGCTCAGAGAAATTTCTATTTCTCCTCTCAAATTTTCTGATCACCTTTTTATAGTCATTCGCTTTAAAATCAGAAATTTTCCTTGAATCTTCTTTCTTTTTACTACTGTTAGGTACATTTTCCCAGGAAAATGTCTATATTCCGAAAATATTCAGAAAATCAGGGATCAGAAAAACCTAGATCTCGACAAAAAACCTGAGAACCCAGATTTGGCCGAAAAACCTAGATCTATGTGGAAAAAGCTACGAGTGGCATCCCTGATTGCAGGCGCTAGCGTGATAAAGGGGCCGGTGTCACGAAATAGAGTATCCTCGTATTAATCGTATCCCCCCCAAATAAAGAAAAGTCGAAAAAGTCGCTTCCGCGTGTATTTTGTTTTGCAAATTAATTTTTTTCTGCTTTGTTTTGAACAATGACACTAACAGGTATGTTCATTCCTTCTAGATAATTTTTGCTTTGGTTTTAGAGCACTTTAAACACTCAGAGTCACTAAATAAATTCGAGTTGCCTTTCTCTGAACACTGCTTAGGACACTTAAAACAATTAGAGAAACTTCAAATTTTGATTAGAGCACAAATTTTTTAATTATACGCATTTTCTAAAAAGGGGATAGACTGGTTTATCCCCGCGGATAGTCTAGACCGGTTAATTCCATCCGGAGGGATAGGTTAATTCATCCCCCCGGAAAGCTTTAAGGGGGGATACTCCGTTTCGTGTCACCGGCCGTCCATAAATGACGTCACGCAACTAAGAGGAGGATCGCACATTTGTAACGATTTGTAACGGTTCCATGCTAGATATCATATGACTTTCGTGTTGACGCGTAACGAAGAGGAGAGGGTCAAAAACCGTCCCTAGCCTAATTGCGTAACGACGTCGTTTCTGGGCGGCCCAAATCTTCAAAACAAAGCCATTATAACTGCTGTCCTTAGAGAGGTCTATAATTTTCAAGGGTACTAATTGTATGCAAGACACTGCATTCCAATCAAATCTCCATATTTTTACTCGCTAGTCGCATATCAGTAGTGAATAAGCGGTTTCTATCCCACCTTCTGCCAAAACAATGGGCGGATTCTACCCCACCAAAAATAGATCGATGACGTCACTGAGTTAGTATACTGTCACATCAACGCCCACTGGCGCAGCCACGCCCCTGGCCAATGGCAAGTCTCCAAATTGTCATGTGACCTGTCAATCAAACCCTATGCGTGCGCGGACCTGTCGATCAATTTTTGTCGGTGTGTTTGTATGCCTACATAGGCCTATGTGTTTGTGCCTTTGTTTTTACTTAACCTTGTCTTCAATATATCCTTGTAACACCTAAACATACACCAATTTCTGTAGATTAACCCACCCAGATGTTCACTGGACACTTTGCAGGAGACGCAGGCATTGCATTTAAAACGAATGCATAGATAAAACATTAATAATTATGGTTTGATCCCTTCTAAAGCGATCTCAAGTAAACAACCGAACATATAGTAAGCTTATATCACCACCTCAGACCGACAAGTGAGGAACTGTCAGGTTTATACCGCAAGTCCGAAATCTATATAAATAAAAATGTAAAACGTTACCGTTCGACATGAAAAATCTCGGAAAGGTCTTGACCGATTGTTTTGAAAATTTTCGCAAAACGTTCCATTCGAACATGAGCGGGTTTGTATAATGCCTTTTGGGGGAAAAGCGCAATCTCTACGACCAAAAAAACACAACTTTTAATTCCATTCGATAGACGTCGATGGAGTCCAGCCATTTCGAGTTTGAACTTTTACGCATCCGTCCGTCCATTCTTCGGGCGCGTTTCAAAACGTGTATCCGGTCGTCTTCTATAGCGCAAATTTATATTTAACTGTCGGTTTTTACGAAATCGTCCATTTGCGGCCGTTTTCCGCGCGTCTTTCTACAGTTTTCACGCATCCCTCCGTCCATTTTTCGGGAGGGGAGGGCAGGGGAGGATGGCGAGGGGAGGAAGAGGAGGGGAAAGGGAGGGGAAGGGGAAAGGGAGGGGACGTAGGAAGGGAGGGTCGGGCAGTCTTTTCAGCCACAGCAACGCGTGGCCGAGTACAGCTAGTAGAAATATAAAAAATTAAAAATCAATTATTTATCACTGCACTTTCAATCATCTTGTGCTCAGCAGCCTCCTCGACAAGTTAAAGTAACCTGATTAGTCGACTGAAGATGTCTCAAATAAGAATAGACCTACTGCACTGTCCAGGAATATTGTTAGGCCTACAGTTTCAGTTTGTTTTCAATTCCGGCCTGCTCCATTAATTTTTGTATAAGAGATGTAACAAGACATGAAAAGACAAGTCACTAAGACTCCCAAACATCACCACATAACCCCTGTTCTCAAGTATCTTCATTGGCTAAAAGTCCCTCAGCTCATCCATTGCAAAATTGTTTCTTTAATCTACAACGCTCTTCAAACCTCTCAGCCCTCCTATAGGCCTATTCGTCAACTAATCACCATCTAACCGCCCAGGTCTACTGGCTCATCATCATATCTTTCTCTCTCTAGGCCTTCAGTATCATCCTCTCTGAAATTCTGCAACCGCTCCTTAGCCTATGCCACACCAACTTTTGGAGCGAACTCCCTACATACCTCCGCCTGTTTGCTCATCCTCCTATCTCTCCAATCTCCCCTCCAAATTTAACCTCTCCTCCGCTTGCACTCTCCGCCATTCACGTCTGAAAACTGAACTCTTCAAGCTATCCTACCCAGATTCCAATCAGGTTCCATCACCCAACTACCACCATCACCGACAACCAACGTAGCACCACGCTGTCTCCTCAGCTTGACCTACCGGATTTTGACCTGGCACCGGAACGAAAACGGCAGCTTGGCTATTGCGAATAAGCCTTATCTCCCTGACGTGGCTTTTGTGGGCGCTGAGAAATTCTCGAAGATTTATATTACATTACATTACATGCGAGGCGATGTAGTGTAGTGGTGGGTTCGGTGCCTTCGAGCCGCAGGTTCCAGGTACAAATCCAGCTCATGCCGCCGTGTAGAGACTCTGAGCAAGTTCTTCACTTGTAATTGCTCGTGCGCAGTCGGGAGCGCCTGTGAGTAGAGAGTTTGACGGGGCACATAATCCTCATCATCACCACCACCACCACCGTCATCGTCATCATCATCATCATCATCATCATCATCATCATCATCATCATCATCATTGCTTTCATCATCGTCATCGTCTATTCTATCATACTCATCGTCATCGTCTATTCTATCATCATCGTCATCATCATCATCATCATCATCATCATCATCATCATCATCATCATCATCATCATCATCATCACCATCATCATCATCATCATCATCATCATCGTCGTCGTCATCATCATCATCATCATCATCATCATCATCATCATCATCACTTTTATCCTTTCTACATCTTTTCTATCCTTTTATATTGTTCTAGTTTTCCTCGTCCTTTTCTTCTTCTTCATCATCTTCATCTTCTTCTTCTTCTTCATCTGTTCTTATTTTTCTTGCTTTGCGTCATCTCCTCCTCCTCCTCCTCCTCCACCTTTGTGCCAAATATTCAGCACGTTTAAACGTCAGAATCGTACATTGTGCAAGTGTCTGGCTGTTGAACTGGTCGTGTTTGACTTGAATTAAAGCATAAATTAAGGTTACCTTACTTCAAACTTCGAAGTTTCGGTTCTTGTTTTCTTAATTTTGTTTTCATATCTCCTTTTTTTACTAGGCTAGGTACTACACCTGTGTTTCAATTTAATTTTGTTTTATAATTTTGTACTGATTGTGTTGCTATTTCACTGTATAATATTGGTCAGTGCTAACATTCATATGGTTTCAACAGAACTTTTTTTGTTTACAACTGTGTGACATGTATCGTTGACTGAAATGTAAATGTAATTTAGGGGCCAAGTTGATATAAGCGTTTGGCTTTTTCCGGGCTTCCTGTTGCTCAGAGACCGTTTCTGTATCTACTACTTGTACACATGTTCTTTTGTTTCTTTGGCAATAAATAAAATAAATTTTAAAAAATAAATTAAAAAAACGCAATCAGTTGAACTGCTAGACACTTTCAAACTTGGATTCTCATATTAGTTTATTATATCGCTTAGAGAAGCAGATTTCTGTGATGTTTGTCTTCTGACTTTTGCCCTGCAACCGCAATTCTGTAATCATTAGAAGCGGATATTGAATATTTCCAAACGCGTGCGTTCTCTATCCTTTCTGCATATTTTGTGGCTGATGCTTTTTGCATTACGATTGCAAAAATGACGGCAACAATGGATATGATAGAATTGTTGACTACCATCATCAGTGTTGCCACTGAGGTTTCAGAAATAAACCCAGATTTCCTTCCGAAAAAAACCCAGAAAAACCTAGACTGTTCATATGAGCCATTTTAGACCCCTTTGTTCAAATTAAGTTGGTTTTTCGCTTGTTCGTATGAGAGTTAACAAAATGTTCGTCAAAAGAGTCGAATAAAATTTAATTACAACTTTAAAAGTATCAATTGTTAAAGTTGTCAGAGACTCGGCATCCATACTGGCTATAAGCTTAATCGATAGATTCGTGTGTGCATGCGCAGTGGTCTAGCCTACAAGAAATTGTAAACACATAGCACATGTGACTTAAGTTTACGAAGTCTTAAAGTTGTCCATGGTTTCCAGTCAAATTTTCTTAGTACATCAACAGTTCAATGTTTTAACCACCTAGAACATTAATTAATACTCTGCAACAACTAGACTAATACACCAGGAGATGATTGACCTGACCTACAGTGTATAACTGTATATGGTGTTATAGATGTAATACGGCTTAACAAGGAAAGATACGAGTGACCTTACCTACTTTGAGATGTCAAAATGGTTTATTTCTGTGCAGAGTTATTCTTCAGGCTATAAATTATTTGTAAATTGACAACGTGAGATCTTGATTGTGGTTTAAAACTAAAATTAGTGGAAAAACTATTTACCACAACCATTTTACATACAAAATGTCATCTCACCAAAATAAACCCAGATTATGCCCAAAAAAACCCAGAAACCCAGACGAAGGCCAAAAAACCCAGATCTAGTGGAAAAAACCCAGCTGTGGCATCACTGACCATCATGGGCGCCCGCAGAAATTTTTGCAGGAGGGACAAAACACAATAGTCACAGTTTTAAAATGTTTTAGCAAGATTTCGAAAAATGCAAAGTAGGAAATTAAGAACATGCACCTTCGTAGAGTTTTCTTGACGTAAATTTCTCAGTTCCACTTTTGTAAATTTTTAATGTGAATTGTTTCTTTAGTGCAAAAAAATTTCTTTACAAAATCGAAAAGTAGCCTATTAGTTTAAAGTAGGTTTCTGAAGGGGCGCAATAAGTCCATAGAATGAATGAATAAATGAATTAAAAATAGGTGTGGGTTTCCTGGGGCAAGTGCTTGTTCTATGTAATTTAATGATAATATTTTGTGCAATTTTGAACAGGTGCATTGCAGCGAGATTTCAATCAAAACTGGGCTATAATCAATATTATTTTTTATGGGCGCATGCGGGAGGGGTAAACCCAATGGTCATGGTTACAGTTTTAGCAAGAGCTTGGAAAATGCAACGCAGAAAATTAAAAACATATTTACGGAGTTTTCTAAACGTAGATTTATTTTTTAGTTCTACTTTGTGCATCATTGGTATATTAATTCTCTAATGCGAAGAAATTTGTTAAAAACCCAAAAGTAGTATTTTAAAAAAAGGTTTCAATTTTCCAGGGGTGGGGCAAGTGCCCCTCTTGCCCCTATGTATTGTATTGTATATAAGCATTTATAAAGCTTTTTTCTATGTGCGGGCGCCATGGGCGGAGTTTGGTTTCCGTTTGGGGGGGGGCTAAAAACTTGGACCAGAAGGCTCGGCACCGAACAAATTTTTCGTTTCGGCCGGAAAAAAGTTGATGACCTTCTTTTTTTAGTCGTCAAGTTAAAATCTCATGAAAATGACTATGTATTTCCCGGCCGAAAAAGTTGATGACCTTTTTTAGTCATCAGTTGAAAGTGCTTGGGGTCTAAGCCCGAAAAAATAGACCATTTACACGGTCAAAAACGTGACTATGGGACTTCTTGGGGAGCTTAGCCGCCCCCTAGCCCCTGATAAACTCCACCCATGGCGGGCGCCCATGACTACAATCATTTATTGCATTTCTGAAGAGGAACTTGGACGCAGGAAACTGAGAGGCAAGCAAGACATCGACCAGAAAATAATAGGCCTACAAGAATCTGGAAAGCACGCAGCAGCAAAAAGACAGTCTCTTCTCTCGTCGACTCATTGTTGCTTCTTCGACCGTTGACGACGCATTGTCTATGTACAATTGTACATGTATATATTATATATACAGGTGGTCCAGCATAAATGTCCCGACTTTGCACGCGCATAACTTCGTCACTTTTTAACATTTATTTATGCTTTATGCGTCAAATTAAAGGTATTTCACTCTAGTATTTGCACTGAAAACATTGAACTGGTATAAGTTTAGGTTTTAATTATATGCTCGGAACAGCGCTAGCTACCATATTTTGTTGCTCCAGCCGAATTGTTTGTTCTGTGCATCCACCTTTAGTCCTCTGTATCCGTCCTTTGACATCATGATTGTCATCATCCAGTCCATTAGCATCGTTCATGGGCGTAACTTTGTCTCAAATAGTGGTGGTGGCCATGATTCCTCTGCAGCTCTGCTCACTAGGGTAGAGAGGGCAAAACGCCCCCTGCTTCATCTCCCCTGTGCTATGTAGTGAACACTTTGACTGTTTCGGGTATTTTAGTTGTTCCATAATCGTCAGCAATTTGTGTTTTGATGGTTTGTCTATTTTTTATTTTTGATAGAAATTTATTTTTTGTGTTTCTTTGAAAAAGTTTGCTGCTACTTCTGTATCGATCATTAGCGATGCCAAAATGCCAAGCATAGCCATTAATGCAAATTATACGTGTAAAGTACGCTATACCATACAGCATGCATATAGAATTACAATTCAAAATAAATTTAACTTTGCCTATATCACTAAAATGTATATAGGCAATCTCACAGTTGGCACCAAGCGGGCAAAACGCCCCTATGGTTCACCTTAATAATGACTGTATTTGAATGCATTGCAGATCCATTCTTAGCGAGCAATTTTTCTTGTGCTTCAAAGAATAAAGGTGCAGTCCAAAATACCCTCAGAATCAAATAGAGCATTGCTACAGTACCGTTACCTCTTCAAAGTTATTCTAGGCTTGAGAGGTCAAAAAGTTTTCAGAAAATACAAATGGGCAACAACGGGCGTTTTGCCCATGTGAGGGTAAAACGTCCCTTTGAGGCACCTTGTATTTAATTATTTTGCATTGTCATCCTTTTTAAAAAAAATTATCGAACACAATAGTACACGAACTTTATTTGGAAAATTCAGCACTGTAGATCTTACAGCAATTTCAAGCTTTAAATGCTATTAATCTTGTAAATTAGGAAAAGCCGTTAATATGGGCGTTTTGTCCCCTCCACTTTTTTCCCCTTCTCTTTTCTCTCGCCTTCCTCTATCCCCTCCACAAATACGAATTTAGTATAGCCTACTTTGTCTGGCACTTTAAAGATGTAAGTCGCTGCAAATTAGAGCAATGCGATGTCATGTTCGTATTTTCAAAATTAATTTTATAATTTGACCTTTTTATAAACTCAATTTCACAGTGTCATGTCCAGATTGTATGCAACAAAATGGATAGCTTCCCCTAATTATTATTATGAAACCAAGCACATGAAAGTAAGGACTGTAAGGTATAATGTGGACAATGGACACACTGAGGAAGCCTCTATCAGCTTTGCCGACATTGCGATATTCAATATCCAGGAATAGGCATATATACATGTGTAGACTGTACAGTGTATACGCTTGACGACCAAATGCTTTCAAATATATTTCTGTGCAGGACCAAAAAGTGGTGGTGACTGTCACCACCACTTTTAAAAGTGGTGGTGACTGGACACCACCGTCACAATAGAAAGTTACGCCTATGGCATTGTTCTTGGTCTTCCTCTTGTCTTTCCCCCCTCCATTCTTCCTTCTATAATGTCCCTTACTATGGTCTAGTTATGCTACACCGGTAAGCGAGGACGGCATTCGTCTGTTGGTTGCAACGGACTGCGGTTCAAGCCCCGGGCTGGGAGTTGACATTCAGAGATTTAGATATCTCGGGCTAGCACGTGTGGGACGCAGGGGCGCAAGCTCCTGCGGAGCAGGGCCGGATTAACAAATGTGGAGGCCCTGTTCGGTAAACCTGTGGGGGCCCAAACCTTACAGAAGCACGACAAAATGACTCACAAAACGTGTTATATTCAACGAATCAACATTCGTCTATTATTAATTCATTACTTCTATTATAACAATATCAAAAGGTCTTTTAATAGTGTTAAACAACCGATATATCTTTTACGGTCTAAGAATATTAAAGTGATTCATGGTCAGTCATTCTCCTGACGAGCGCACAGCACTCGTACAAGCAAACAGTGCAGAACCGATTTTATGCCCCAAATAAATTCTTGGCTATGAAAATGTCGGGTAGACCTGCGGCAGAATAACGGCCAGGGCAAATGGTTCTTACCAGGGCATTTGGCCTGATTTGCCCTGCTGTGCATGGCCCCCACGCTGTTTACAAACTAAAATATATTTTCGCGGTTGTGACAGTAGTAGACCCTGGCTCAAGCTCCATCCTGCTTAGATCTATGTGAGCTTTCACCCCGGTGTATGTCTCTCTAGACAGCCATTCACTGCGCTCAGCTGCTCGTGGAGAATTCCTTGTTCTTTTTTTCGAGTATTGTGACCATGCAACGACGAGCATTCTCGGTAGTGGGCACAGTTATCTTGAATAGCCTCCCCGTGGCTCTCTCGCTTCCTGTAACGCTGCTGGCTCTTTCTTTCGTCTTCTTAAGGCCCCCTTTACCGTTCGCCCCGAGTTAACTCATCCGGAAAAATCGTATGACAAACGTTCACCCCGAGTTATCTCGTCCAATAGATGAAAAGGCTACCATAGGACGGTGGCCCCGATTATACTCGGTACAAACTAAGTTACGTCGTTCTAGTTCATGTAGGCGTTATTGCCGGACTCATTGCTACACAGTTGATGGCCAGATGACGATATATATATATATATATATATATATATATATATATATATATATTATTAGGGTGGTTCCATCGACAATGGCAACTTTTGAAGTTGTTTCTTCCTTATTCTCCAACCCACCATTTAGTGATACGACTTATAGAGACTCTTAATCCAAAATATTTTCAGATTCCAAACGTATTTAGGACTGGCGCGGAGCAGTTGAAGTTTAGATGATTGCGCATATTGCAGCAATTTCTTACTAATGAATAACGAACTATTTTGCTACTTACTTTTTAGTATAAAATTTGTCTTGATCAGTAAATCAACCAGTAAATCAATCATTCAATCAATCAGAATGTATATATCACCCCTTCAGGATGTTACTCAGGGGCGCTCCCGGCCAAGATCAAGCGAAAACCAGTCTTCGACCGTTTTTAAAACTGAAAACAGTTTGAAAGTTGTCGAATAATCAAGCTACAGGCTGTTGGACCAACCACAGAGAAGGAATGGCTCTGCTTGGTCAAAGTAAGAGTGAAAGTAACCATTGAGTCACCACTAACATCAGAGTGCAGTGCGCGGAGGCCTATGCAAGTGAAAAGTGGGAGGCAGAGCGTACGCAGATAAAACGGTTCTTAGCCTGATAGGCATCGCCACGCAAAAGATGCAGTCCTGAATTAAATGTGCTGCGGGAAAGGAAAGGCTAAACAGTAAAGTACCAAATTAAGCTGCTAACTACAAGTTGTTTAGTTGGTAGTGCCGCTAAATTTTTAAGACCTCCGAAAATGGCGTGTGCTCATTGTCGGAAAGAGAATTAGGTTGAGAGCTCCTAAATTTAGCACGCCACCACAACAACTCTGAAATCATGTTGGAGAAGGTCTAAGGTCCTTATGATACATCCACGTTTTTCCAATATGGAGCAATCAAGTCGCTTTAAAGATTTCCGGCCCATTATATATCAGGCAACCGCTTCCACACCCGCAGAGGATGAGCAGATGATGACCAGGTCTCATAGAAGGGCGAGGTTATTGAGTTTGCGGTGATGATTACTGATGAACTTCTTGAGCTATCTGCCATTTTTTTCGGTGACATTCCACCACATCGAATATGTTTCAGATGACGATCATTTTTAAGTGGATGAGAAGAGACTCATGGCAATGGCCCTAAACAAAATTCAGGTTCTGTGAGATCATTAGAACGAATCCCACCATTCAATGAACCTGTAGCAAAACAGGACTCCACAATATATTTCCGTCGTTAAATCACTCATGACATTCTTCAACTCTTTGGAACTGTCTGATGACTTTTTACAGTATGATTATAAAATATAATTATTGGAGCTCGAATGTAATAAAAGAGCCATGTGATTCTCAAATCCGTTAAAGTGGTTAACTGTATCGCTGAAGTTGAGAAGACACTTCAGTTCAAAAATTTAACTCTTCGCCAGCACAAAGTGCAGAACAAAGGCAGTGTTCTGGCTACAGGTCGTAGGGAAACACAAGAAGCAATGCTATGAGCCAACCAAGACGGCAACCATCTCGTTGGTAAAAATCGAATGGCTGACAAATTCATCGGAAAATGCTGATATTCTCGGCTACATTTTCATGACATTGTTGTCTTCTAATTTTTGCAGTCAATGTCTTAAAACTACCAAAAATTTACTCATTTCGACATGAATGTAGTAACATTATTTAGAAAATTAATTAAATTGCATACCTCGGAATTTGTGGTTGACTAGTATGCATTTATTACTAACATTGCCGTTTGCCGATGTCTTGATAAGTTTAAATGAAAACCATTAGGAAATTATGAAAATTTCGTCAGCTCCGCGCCAGTCCTAAATATTATTATTTTATTCTAATTTTTTTTACTGTGACCTACCAACACTGGCATCACCAAATGGTGGGTTGGAGAACAAATTTAAACCACTTTCATTTTTTAGAACCACCCTAATATATATATATATATATATTAGGGTGACAATTTCCAACATGGGAAAATATTTTTTTTTCATTTTTAAAAGTCTCACACCTCAAAAGTGTTCTCTTAATATCAGTACTACAGGTGAAAATTTTTAAGGAAATTTGAAAACGTTTAGAGCTGGCCCAATGACCTTGAACTTTCAATAGATAGGCGTACAAACAATGTTGAATATGTAATGTGCTAACTATTGTTTTGCTCCACCAATATTACATCTCTAATGCTTATTGCAATGTTTGTTTGTTTGTGTGTGCACATGTTATAACGCCCCTTCAAGATGTCTACTCAGAGGCGCTCCCGACTGCAGAGCGGACACTGTATCGGAGTTTCACGCCGAATCGCTGAGCAATTGCGAGTGAAGGACTTGTCTAAGGTCCTTACGTGGCGATTTGAGATGACTGCAAGGTGACGAACATACCCACTACAACCACCGCCATGGGCAGAGTTTATCAGGGGCTAGGTGGGCTAAGCCCCCCCCCCCCAAGAAGACCCAGATCCATTTTTTACCGTACAAATGGTTTCTTTTCTCTGGCTTAGCCCCCCCCTAAGAAGGCTTTAGCCCCTCTAAGAATGGAAACCAAACCCCGCCCATGACCACCGCGCCCCAATGTTCTCTGTAATCACTCATGGCATGCTTAGGGTATAGTTTAAGTTATTATTTAATTAAAAACCAATAAGTCAATTTGAAAATTGTACAAGAAAGTCTTGTGGGCAATTAGTTATGTTAAATTGACTTGTGCGCCTGCTGAAAAGAAGTTAACCCATTAGTGCCTAGCGTCCCCAAAAATGGGACACCACTTCAAAAATTCACATAAAATTAAATATGCATTGGAAATGCAATTTAATGTAATAGCCGCCACGCCAACATGTTAATAAAGTGATTCTGACACAAAATACGCACAAAAAAATATTTCCCGACTCAAAACGGTGTTTTTAATTACGCCATTGACCTATTTTAACAAATGTAAACATTACGGACTTTCCGCGTCCTATTTAAAAAAATGTGTGCGTATTTCTACAGATCTGTCTTTGGATTCACAAAGGTTGTTATATACTAATACATAAATAATTAGATCAAATTCATTTTAATAAAATATAACATATGCATTTTATCACTGAAGCGCTGTCCCATTTTTGGGGACGCTAGGCACGAATGGGCACGTGAAGTTCAACACATGCAGTTTTGCTTCTTGTGTAGTATTTTAGTCAGATATTGTTTGAAAAGAAGTATAAACGGCGGTTTGTAGGCAGAATTATCACTCGCAGTAAGAGTTAACGTTATATGATGTTATTTGACTCAAAAATTTATTGACAACTTCAACTGTAGGCTACATTAGGCCTATGTATACATGTATAGCCTACAGGAATATTTCACATGTATAGAAATCGTCCAGGACCTGCTAGGCCTATACAATGTAGTGCAAAATAATGGTAAAAATGCACTCATTCTGATGTATGCAGTTGCTAGAAAATTAAATTTAATAATTTAATTTATTATAATTTATTTGAAATAAATAAGGAAAAATATTAGTCGCTATGCAATTTGTCATTCTTTTCTAAGGTATCAGCCAAGCTCAAGAAATGTCATTGTGCATTGTGCTGAATATAACATTCCTGTAGCATTTTTCAGTTAGGCCTACTACAATTTCAGGTAGGCCTAATGGCAGTCAATGGCATCGTACTATGTTGAATACACCACTCGGCTTTTGCTCTGACCCACATCCATACGGATGAGTTGGTATACATGGATCCAAAGCCTGGAGCCCTGGATTACTCAGGAGGCATATTGGTTGTCAATCCAGTTGATTCCTACTAACAAAGAGTGGTCATTTCACCACTTCTTTACCACTCTCAGACTGCAACTAAGCCTTGTTGGCTACAAAGACTGTTCGTTGAATACACCACATGGCTACTTTACTCAGTCAGACCTATAATGGAGTTGGGGTCTTGAGTCCTCAACTTGGTGTGGGTGGTTCATTGCAACCACTATGTTTTGTAGACTACTATGACTACTTTCTTTACCACTCTGAGACTGTTACAGTAGATGAGCAAAATATACTATTGAGACGATACAGGCCAACAAAGGTGAAGATTTTCACTTCCTTTGGTCGAGCTGTTCAATATAGAAAAGTGAGGGCCAGTGCATGGATCTGAACACATAGCTATTTCTTTTAGGGAAATGAAAGCTGACTGTATGAACCAGAAAGTGTGTTCACTTGCACTTTAGCACTAAACTCCATCTATTGGAACTCAGATGCATTGTGCGAATGAAAGTGTGCGGAAAGTTTGAGAAAAATGAAATGTCGGTCCACATAAAGGGTTAGGCCAACAATCTACTACACAAAACCAGTCTAAAGCACTAAAGCACTTGAAACAGCTATAATGCTTCATGTAACTGTTTTATGAGTCTTCTGTAACAGTGTTGGTTGCTACTGATATAGGATGTTGATCTAAGGCATGGACAGCATTATTATGATATGATGCGTGTAATCAATTCATTTCAAAATGTGAACAATTTTGCATATAAATGCATTCAGGCATGCCACTTTTGTTGAAATTTTGCTTATACATTTGATTTTGAATGATTCTGAGTACAAATTATTTATATGTTCTCTTAACTCGACTGTAACAACAGTCTTGAGTGATATAACCTGTACATATGACTATGTAAATCTTCACGTACCCATTCGTGCCTAGCGTCCCCAAAAATGGGACGCTTCAAAAACTTGCTCCTAAAGCATCAAAAGCAAAAATTTTGCAGAATTTGTGTTAGGTATTGTCTAAACTCATCACTTGCAACAAAGTTTTTACATTTTGAGATGATTTTGAAAAATCAGGCACTAATGGGTTAAGAAGATCCAATGTCATTTTGAGTGCATGACTTTGTGTCATTGCAGCATTCAACAGGACTAAAATTAGTGGCATACATGCGGCACACATTCTAGCAGCCAAAGGACAATCAATGGGCCGAGATACTGCTGAAATTGCTATCAATCAGAATTCCATCATGAGACTTTTGTCAAAGAAATCTGTGCATCGTTAGGGCTTGAAGTTCCGCATAAAGTTCATTGAGATGACAGGTTGTTGAAGCCTTTTACGTCGTATAGGAACGCTGGCATACTGTGCTCTTACCAGATGAAAGAACAATGAAATCTTAAAGGGAAGCACAAGCTTCAGCCGTTTAACTTGCTTGAAGAGCGGAATTTAGCTGGCCGCATACGATCTATATCTTTCACACAACTTCTATCATCTACACTGTAACAGCAATGCTGGTCTTCAATCAAGAGCATGTGTTCTTCTGAAACACGAGTCTCAGAAACGGTAGATCACCTCAGCTTGGTTATAGTGGGGATAGTCTTCAATACTCTGATGACAAACTCTCGCAGACCTACGAAAACACTGTTTGAGAGATTTGGCATTTGTTCTTCAGGTATAGATCTCAAGGCACACAAGCCAATGTCCAATGTCAGCTCCCTGGAATGACTTGCAACTGTTGAAGCAGCCCGTTGCTCACAAGGCAGTAATTGAGACCGCCGCTACAGCAGAAATACACATCTTTTCGACCCATTTGAGGTACATGAGTGAAATGTTGGTTCACCTGGTGTTGATTGATTCGGCTGTTTCAGATGACAGCGAGATTGCAATACGGTAGTAAAACGTCCGGGATACGATGAACCGCTTCGACATATCAAAGTTTATGTGCAGCAAGTAGCCTACCACTATATAAGAGCTGATTTTTTAAAACTAAAAAACACTAAGAAACTCTTCATTCCATTAATCTGCACTAGATATTCTTGTAAACTTCCTACAACTACATGATCTACATCCAAGCAGATAGGGAGATAAAAGAAATCGTTCTCTTGGCTTGTCACTGAGCTGTTGGTCTGAATGTCGTAAATGATGTAGCTGAACGTGGTATCACACTGATCCATTCTTTCCATGAAGAACTTACAAAATAAGAAGAACCAAGCAATACCTATACTCCAAGAGCTTATGAAACACAGGAGGTAATATCCAGACTAAAAAAATAAGCAGTCATAGATGCACTTGATAAACAGTACTGGAATCAAATACCGATAGATGTGTATTTGCACTGTGTTTAACACAGACCATTAGGTCAAACTTCTGATGCGTTGGGCCAGCAATAAACATTAATGAATTAATTTTTAAAAAAATCATGCATACTTATTTAATGGTACGTAACCAATTAAAAAGGTGAGACATGTGAAATTCAAAAATTATTTTTTAACTGTCACCCTAATATATATATATATTAGGGTGCCAATGAAAAACAAAGTTTGAGTTTTTTTAGGTCTCACCCCCTAGTTTTGTTCATTTAGCCATAAAACTGAAACATATAAAGTTTTGTGCCAATCAGATAACATTTACTGGTTGCACCGTCCTGTGAAGTTTTGAAAATCTGCAATATGGAATCTCGTAAGCCGCTATGTAAAGCAGAATGCTCTGCATTGTGCAGAATACAAATGCAGTGTTCCACATTGGTTCAGTGTTTAAAAAATGTTATTGGTTGTCCAGTCTTTGACTGAGCAAACGTTTTTGGGTGCTTGAAAGTGCTGGTGATGGCTTTCAACCACCTAAAGCAGATATTGCTTTTGCTCCTCCTGGTTTGTGATGGCAGACTTGAACATCTGTTTCAATGCGACGCCCCATTCAGTTGTGTCGTTTTGTACCACCTTCAGCTCTTATGCCCTGCACTCTGCTGTGATTATATATTTTAATGGGGTTCCAAAAGCTTGGGTCTTGCAAAAGGAAATCTTGTGGGATACCCATGGAAGTAAAACATTTCTTTGTGTTTCGTGACACAAAAACGAGACAGCTGTTTTTCATAGATGTTGTCACTCGAACTGGAGAATCTTCTTCACCAAACTTACTCATGGCTGCAACCATGCATGTCAACTTTTTCCATAACCGTAAGTTCAGAATAAAAAAAGGCAAGACCGAGAAGTGACCCACTCAAGTGCCGCACATGTCACATGAAAGTTTTTATGGATACACCTGCAACGGGTTTGCTTGCACTGCGGTAGACTACAACATCTTACAATATGTGTAAGACGTATCGTGGAACAGAAGTTGCTGCTGTGCGTGTGTGCCATGCTTTGAGATAATTGTAGTCTAACCACAAATATGTAAAACTGTTAAGCCCCGGCAGTTCAGAAGCTGGCAAACGAAACTGTGGGTGAAACAAGTAAATTTTTATACTGCTTAAAAAATTCCCGTCCATTATGCCCTGTGGCAGGCTCAAGGTGTGATGATAAGGATTGCTGGCAAAGGTTCATTTCCTACAAACAACAGCGACAACCGCATCAACTCCTTGTACCGTAGTCATCTCTTGGATGATACTGTTGCAGCTACTCACGAAGAAATCACCTGAAGTTGTCTTTCAGCGGTTTAAGTTCATAGGATGAAAGTAATGTCAATGTGAATCCATGCAGTAGAAAACATTACAAAGAGACTGTCATGTGGGCCACTAGAACATCCCATAAGCGTATCAAATACTTTTTCGACATTTGGCTCGTGTAAATGATGCCTGCCTGCATGCCACGTTAATGAGCTGCTTGTGAAGTTTTTGCTGCAGTATGTGATACAAGCTCCCGCTTTGTTGTCTGGGATACTAGTACTTGTGTCAAAACACATCAGCTGGGCACATTCACTGAGTTTCCATTTGTCAACCATTTAAAATACTGCTGCAGCCTGTGCCTCACCAGAACCAAGCACTGCATAACTTTGGGACCCAAAAATCTTCAACTCACTAGCCTATCTCCATATGCTATGACTGCCAGACGATCAACGGTGTCTTTACCTGTGAGAGCAGGCAATATCTTACTATCCCAATGTATCGTCAGAGGACCAGGAATATTGTTGAAGAAAAATGCTTGCTTTCTTTTAAAGCAGTAGATGCGCTATGCTACATTTGTGCCAATCGTACGGATTTCTTTTAAGAATTAATTCCGATGGACTGTGACCTAGAGATGAGGCTGCAGTTGCCAGGAAAATATATGTTGCATTAAATTTTCTGTCCAATACCTATGTTCTATCCTGCAGTGCTGATACTGCATCATGATTAATTATGTACTTTTGGCTTTGCTGTCTTCCTTTCCTTTACCGCAGGAATTTTCACATCACTGCCTTCCTCTTCAGCTGTATTGCTTCCATCACAATCTGTATTGCTATCTGGATTTTCAATAAAACTGTCATCTAGTTATAGGCCTACCCTACTCCCTTGTTATCGTTTCCTTCTGTTTATTGTAAACATTTTTTTCCCCGTACAATGACGGTCTTCAACCCGCGCAAGTTTCAAGTCAATGCATGGGTTCCGGATTTTAACATTTTCCTTCCCTCTCTGTGCTAGTGATGTTATAGAATAGAGATTTAATATAAAACAGATAATATGTAGATATGATAGAGAACTGATATAAAGCACTGCAGATATAACCAGAACTGTTAGTAATCCACAGAGTTAACAACTTTTCAATATTGAGACAGACCAAAGTGTCAGAATTAACTAGCAGTGTATACCGCACATATAACTATATGCAACTTCAGGAGCATGGTGCATCCTCTAAATGTTCATATATTTTATTCATTTTTCCCCTGATTAACTTCCATATATAAAGGAACATTTTCAGAGGATGAGACCTAAGAAATTCAAAACTTTATTTTTTCCTGTATATTTCATTGGCACCCTAATATATATATATTATATATATATATACCAAGAGCTGCCAGAAACCCTACATCATGTACGTCATCATTTCTATGTAGTTTGTTTTTGTCGCAAGTATCAGAAGTAAACGATTTCTTTTCCTTTTTCATAATTTCTTTCAATATATAAATGTAAAAATATATAACTATATAAATGAATGATTTAGAATGAATCATATTGTGTACATGTTTGTGCTTTATATTTTGAATCATAGGCCCTACTTTTTCTTTAGCCATGTGGACACGTGGACGTTTATCTGCTCAATAAATATATTAGCTTTATTATTTTTTTATAGCTGTACAAAATAAATGATTTATAATGCATCATATCGCATACATGTTTGTAAGTAAGTAATTATACTCCATCCTTTTGTGCTTTATATTTTGAATCATACTACATGTATATATTTATTTAGCCATGCTTTATATTTTGAATCATAGGCCCTACTATTTCTTTAGCCATGTCGACACGAAGACGTTTATCTGCTCAGCAAATACAGGAGTTATTGTTTCAAGACGATGACAGCCATGATGAGGCAGAGAGCAGTGATGATAGTGAAGAAGATGATGAAGAAGACAGTTCTGCAGAAGAAGAAGCAGCAAATGAAACCAGATAGGCTACATGTGCGCAGAATGTGATGTAGCGTTATGCCCAGCTCCTTGTTTTGAGAAATATCACACACGGAAGAATTACTAAGATAACAACACTGTAAAACGTTCTGTTGATGTACGTTGCTGCTGTCAATAAAAACTAGAAAAATTTAAAAAAGTTTAAAAAAATTTAAGTGACCAGATAAGGGTAGGTTTTAAAAAAATTTAAGAAACGGTAAAGGTTAAGGCGTTTCTTTTTGACAACGTCTGCGTTGGGAGAACCTTCGAGTAAAAAATGTCAAGGGGCTCTATATAAATTTATGAGATTGATTGAATTCGTAAAAATAGAGTGCGTACTGCATGTAGGCCTACTCAATGTTATTATCACGCCATCTCATAAAGCGTAGCACAGCATTAGAGTTTCGATCAGGTGATGTATTAGGCCTAAGTGTTTAAATAAGCAAAAAACGTATAACTCTTACTAGCATTTCTGACTGATTTTAAGATCAATCAGCCTGGCAATGAAAACTGCAATAAGGGCTCCCACAATTATTAAATTAGCAAAAAACGTATAACTCTTACTAGCATTTCTGACTTATTTTAAGATCAATCTGTCTGGCAATGAAAACTGCAATAAGGGCCCCCACAATTTTTAAATAAGAAAAAAATGTATAACTCTTACTAACATTTCTGACTGATTTTAAGATGAATTAATCTGCCTGGCAATGAAAACTGCAGAAAGGGCCCTCACAATTTTTAAATGAGCAAAAAGCGTATAACTCTTACTAGCATTTCTGACTGATTTTAAGATCAATCTGCCTGGCAATGAAAACTGCAATAAGGGCCCCCACACGTTCAAAAGTTGCATAATGCTAAAGTCACTAGTCACTAGTGAATAATTTGACAATTTTTCATTTATTTTGAACTCAGTTTACTGTTATAATTAGCAATGACGAAAAAATTCTTATTGCATGTGTGGGGGCCCCTAAAGTGTGGGGGCCCCTGTTCGGCCGAACATGTCGAACATGCCTTAATCCGGCCCTGCTGCGGAGCGACCTTGGGCAAGTTGCTTACCATTCATTGTCTGTGGGGAAGGCAACGAGAAACCACCTCACTCATCTCATCCCCAGGGGCGTAAAGCCAATGAACCTCCGGGCAGAGCACCATCATCATCACCAGAGCCGTGTTTAACAAAGGTCCATTCGGTGCGGTGCACCGAATGCCCCTGAGTCGTCAGAGTCGAGAGTTTTGTTGCCATTGGTCGAATGTCTTTTGCGAGTCTCAGTGTTACTTAAACCTTTTGCAAAATCAGTGAGTGTAAGAAAACATTATTTTCACTAAGTTCACCGACGTTGCGTGCTTGCTTACTGACCCGCCACACCCGACAAACCACGTAGGCTAGCCTACTGAACAGCGGATTTTTGTAAAATGACTAATCTTTTAAGACTGCCGAACGGCACTTTGCTCCTGATGTAGCACTTTGCACCGACACTCGAAGAACCTTAAACATGGCCCTGATCATCACTATGGTGTCACTCCTCAAGACGTGGCCAATCCAGTTTCTCGTCAGTCCAGCTTCCATTTAGATTGAAGATACAAGGCAAAATACGATGTCACCCCTAGATGAATAGATATCTATGTTTGGCACTGTTCACTTTCTACGATGTGACTCCCTGATTAAACAACAACCGGAATCAGAGCTTATAACACTAAATCACATAAGAGTCATGATGATAAGACACTACAATTTGTTCGCTTTTTTACGTCTAAACAAGCCGCGTAAGAAGCAAAACTCGTAAATTTAATACGCAATTGAATGACAAAGCGGTAATATCATAATATTCAATGTGAAACCGAAGAATAATGTTAAGCTATCCACTTAAATATCTGCTAAAATTCTGAATTTTCAAATTTTTACTTAGTCCATTTACGTCATCTGAAGGTGCCTGTTGAGCTTTAAATGAAGTTAAATATTACCGCTAATCAATCAGTCAATCAATTCTGCAGGTCAATAACACAGACAATACATTATATTATATTATAATTAGCATTTGGAACCTGTAATAATCTCAGGTTCCAGTGGGTACAAAGGGACACAAACGGGATAAAGTATTACTAGTTTCAAGCCGCCTACATGTATGCACACGGATGATTTAAGCTGATAATTTTTTTAATAAGTTATTTCCCATAATAGGCTAGCGGCTAGCCTATTGCATAGATCTACATTAAACGAATTTTATCTTAGCAAAGTATCAAAATTATACACTGCATGTAATTCTGTTTTAAAACATGAAATATAACTGTTAACGTGAGTTGTGATTTAAGCTAATAATTTTTTTAATAAGTTATTTCCCATAATAGGCTAGTCTATTGCATAGATCTACATTAAACGAATTTTATCTTAGCAAAGTATCAAAATTACACTGAATGTAATTCTGTTCTAAAACATGAAATATAACTGCTAACGTGAGTTGTGATTTAAGCTAATAATTTTTTTAATAAGTTATTTCCCATAATAGGCTAGTCTATTGCATAGATCTACATTAAACGAATTTTATCTTAGCAAAGTATCAAAATTACACTGAATGTAATTCTGTTCTAAAACATGAAATATAACTGCTAACGTGAGTTGTGATTTAAGCTAATAATTTTTTTAATAAGTTATTTCCCATAACAGGCTAGTCTATTGCATAGATCTACATTAAACGAATTTTATCTTAGCAAAGTATCAAAATTACACTGAATGTAATTCTGTTCTAAAACATGAAATATAACTGCTAACGTGAGTTGTGATTTAAGCTAATAATTTTTTTAATAAGTTATTTCCCATAACAGGCTAGTCTATTGCATAGATCTACATTAAAAGAATTTTATCTTAACAAAGTATCAAAATTACACTGAATGTAATTCTGTTTTAAAACATGAAATAAAACTGTTAACGTGAGCTATAAATAATGTGTCATCAGCCAATCAATGTTTTAGTTTATAAAATAACATATTATTATTTATGTCAGTTTGATTTTCCAACATTTGTCAGTCCAATCTCAACATCAACATTCGCGTGTTTATATTTAAATATTTACGACTCATTTACGCAGACTTCCTCTCTCGTTTTCCTTTCCACAGTATCCACTTATATGTCTGTCGCCAGTCTTTCCAAGCTATCCCTTTTCAGGGAGCAATGTCTTCTAACAGTGCGTGAAGGTGATGGAATAGGTCTTCATTAATAAAAATTTTGTCAGCGCAATGGCAGAAGGTTTGAAAAACTCACGCCAGCATAAAAAAAATAAAGCTCGAAAAAGTCTCACTTGAGCAATGGCGCTTTTTCATTGAGCGCGACGTTGATGATGAGTTCTGAATTTGGCGCGCGTATAGCCTATACATAGATGTATACCGGGGAACCCAGGAGCAGCAGCAGCAACCATCGACTATTGCCATCTGGTCACGTGTAGAATCTGAGGGCAATTAATTTGCTAATTTATTAATTTATTCAATCTCTTGGTTCTTGTTTATCCTTATCATATTCAATATCTTTGCATTATTTTCGAGTTTCACTATGTGCAGTGCAAAGTTTCGTGCATATGTGCAGTGACGTGCAATATAAACTGATAAAACATTTTACGCTAAAGACCCAGTTGATGTTGTAGAACTCAGAATTACTGGATCTGCGACCAACGAACCCATCCCTTAGCGGTGCCGGTCATCAGATCACATCGGGTGGAATTGTGGGATAAGAGGTTCAGCTCGCATCGTTTTTCCAGTTGGAACCAATTGACTGAATCGCAGTCTGGCGTGTATTTGCATTCACCGATGCATTGCATGATGGAACGTTTGCTTAGAGTTGTTGCTGAGTTTGTCATCAGTCGCTCGTTATCATGTCGCTCCCATAACACCTCTAAATCAGATATAAAAAACCTTTAAATCGATTACTCTATACCATTGGGTATCATATCAATCATATCGATCGTAAACCCTAGCGTGTACAAAGCGCGCTCCCATCGTTTTCTTTAATATATTTCTCAAAGTTTGTCCTTCCATTTGTTCGTGTGTCCGGATGTATTTTGACTCTTCATCCCAGAAAAGGCTCGGAAATAACAGAGCGTCAGGTTTTTTAAAATTGGCAATTGATTGTTGCCCAAACTTTAAGGTCAGCGCGACTATTTTCAGCTCTTAATTCACTTTAAAACCCGAGTTAATAGCGTTTTAAAACAGATTTAATCAGCCACGCTGCCGCATTTGTAAAGAGTCGACAGTCTGCATGACGTCATTCTCGCCCAATAATAATTCCCATAACAATCCGGTTGACAAACCGAAACCGGTTACAGTGTACAATTTTGCAGTTGAATTATGCAGCTAAAACAATAATATGCACAAGAACGCAGATCACAGAGATATTAACTATACTAACAGAGCAGACAACCTGCAATAATTGTATTAGGCCACAGTCAGCACACACACCCGCCCCTCACGGACGGGTCATGTTTGGCTTTTTGGGGAAGCGGGGCTGGGTGGAGCCGTGGAGGGTTACCGAAAACCCGAAATTTAGCTGTCAACTTTGGGTACTCCAGAGGAGTAGTGTTGAAAACCCTTAATTTTCCGGGCAACGCCGGGTAACACATCTAGTTCTTTACATCGAGAGCGAAGAGTCTCTTTTCCCAGTTGATTGGAGCGATTTAGGCTCATCTCCTTCTGGGGCCAGCGAATACTCATCCAACGTTGACTACGCTCAAGTGGAATCCGACCGGAACTCCTACGAGTCGCCGCAGTCTTTGGGGACTGGTGCCCTCTACTCGCTTGACCTATTTTCCGCTTCGCTGCATGAGGTGGAGATGAGCCTTTCGTCGAATGACGATAAATACTATTTCATGGTCGCCATGCCATGGAAGTATGGTGTGATCACATTATATAGGCTATTCAAGTTACTTTTTGACGTGTATAGGCCACTTAGGCCAAGAAATTTTATTTCTTCGAAGGATCACGAATCTATTAAAGAACATGTTCTTCTAACAGTGGTTATTCCCTCCCCCCACCCGGGAAGAGTCCATTAAACGGCGGGGAACTGGAATAGACAAGACTCTTAGAAATGACCGGAGTTTGGCTGGGAACTCCGGGAGAAGGTATCCTGGAGAAGATCTATGCAAATTATCTGAATGAATACCGACATATAAATGAATGAATGAATGAATGAATGAATGAATGAATGAATAGCCCTTTTAAATCGGCCAAATACTTACAATTCGTTCTTATTCAAAGAGGTCGTCGGATCTGATTATTCAAACAGGTCATCTGATTATTCAAATAGGTCATCTGATTATTCAAACAGGTCATCTGATTATTCAAATAGGTCATCTGATTATTCAAAGAGGTGATCTGATTATTCAAATAGGTCATCTGATTATTCAAATAGGTCATCTGATAATTCAAACAGGTGATCTGATTATTCAAATAGGTCATCTGATTATTCAAAGAGGTGATCTGATTATTCAAAGAGAGCATCTGATTATTCAAATAGGACATATGATTATTCAAATAGGACATAATGATCATTCAAATAGGTCATCTGATGAGGCCTATCTCTGTCATGGACCCACAGCTGTTATTGGTGAACGGAGATTTTTCGCTTACTGTATCTCCTTTTTGGAACAGCGCGGCATGTATGGCTGAGTGTTAGGGTGTCCCAACAAATATTTTTCTAGAAACTTGAAATGCAGTCCCCCTAAAAAGTTTCCATATGGTCCCATAATAACACCTGTAAAGTTTTATGACACTAAAAAAATATTTAGGGGTCGCTCAAGCCGCCCAAATTTAACCCATATTGGCATAATTTGCGCCTGATGTGTCCAACTTCTAAATGCCTTTATATCCCAATCGTTGATCCTATTATAACAAATTTACTACCCTTGGAAAGCTCGTGAATGGTAGAATTAACAGGTATTTAACTTTATTGGATACAATGGATATTTTGGGCATAGTCTTATGCTCAAAAAATGCAAAATCGAGAAAAATTTGAGATTTTTGAACTTTGTACACAATATCAGTGCACACACAACTAATCATTGGGAGTAGTCATTACAAACTCTTGATAATGTAACAAGTCGTGGTTTTAGCTCCTCCATACCTTCATCTGCTTCATAGTAAGAAATTCTGAGGGGGCTGTGAGGTTCAACCCCTATTTGTCCTAGGACCACACAGTAAAGTTTTAATTGCACACCCCATGCAGCTACACAACAAATCAACGTCTGGACCGTTATTTTTTTACTATTCTCATACTGATCTGCTGATTCTACATCACTGCACTCAAATTGTTCTTCAGTTCTACGTTCTACATTTACACATGTCAACAAGATTGTCACAATTGTGGTTAGAAAACATGTGCCTGTGTTTTTCGACAACCTGTACGAGAAATTGTCTCCGATCTACGTTCTTCGTTATCGTTGAGCTGAAATTCTGTATCAAAGCTGCGTCATGTTTGTTCAGCACAGTCATTTACACAGACCAACGTTATGAAAAATCACACGTGGTCTTATACGATTGGCTATCTCGCCACTCTTTCACCGAAAGATCGAGAAAACTATATTTGAACGCAGCATGGTTTGGGAAAAACTTTTAGGAAGAGATAACCCCGTTATTCCACATTAATGAGAACTCACTGAAAGAACAGAGAGAATTGCTATCTCTTATATCTTAGGTGCTGGTATACCAAGAATGATGTTGCATCATTTTCAGACTTGTCATCTAGAGCAGCATTGCCAGAATTATAAAGCTATGGATTAATTCAAAGAGAGCAGTGACTCTACATGAGAACACCGCCTGACTGTAGATGTCAATCACAAATCTGAGACTTGTTTGGGTTGGATGCCCTGTAATTCACGGTCGTCAACTGTATATGTGATTCGTTTCCATCATAAAGCAATTAGATCTATATTGCCTTACCCATCCAACTTGCTCTGTGATGGCAACAGGCTTGCGAAATGCTACCGAATTGTTCAATCCAACCATGAATACCAAGAGTTTTGAAAATTCTTGATAGTCATATTTCGAGTATGGCCACGCTAAAGCTGTTCAGTAATGAATTCTTATGATTTGTTAGATGCAGACTGCAGTAGCATTGGTCGAGGGTTTGGTTGATGGCGAACCAGATTGGAGCATTCATCTTTAAATGGCTTGCAGAGCTTAATTACAGACCATTGATGGACAAATTTTTACCAAGGACACAAAGAATGCACCAGGCAACTGGACTTAAAAGATTTCTGTGATGTTAACAAGATGTTACGACTGATGGCTGATGTAGAAGGGTGCAAGGCATTGCAAACTCTATTTAATATGCAGTTATTGAAAGCCGTTGTCTCAAAGCATTTGCCAATAATTAGGCCTAATGCATCACACTTTCACGACTTCAAAAGGTTCAAACTGCAACCGTTGATTCCTGTCCTGGTCCAGAGGTCAACTTTAGCACACCAACATGTTTGTAGGCTACTTCCACCAACTAGAGAAAAATCAGACTGACAATCTGTTAACCTTATTCATTTCTACTCCACTGATGATTGCCATGTAGAGGTAGCGACCTGCAATCCTAGTGCACGACATTTACATCATTCGTTTGCTCGAGAGCTTAACTGTCGTCCTTATGCTTGAAAAACCTCATTCGCAAATACAATAAGGTTGCATATTTGTAGATTTTAGTATTTCAGAGCAATATAAGGTTATTAAGCAATACATAAGCACGCTAGTGGGATCAAAGTGTGGACCTCCGAAAATTTCAAACTCATAGGCCTATATGTCGCACGTATAATTTGTGACAACTTACACATATTATATGTGAGCTTTGAGCGGCCTCTAAATATTTTCAAAATGTCCAGAAATTTGGCAGGTACTATCATAGGACCATAAGGAAACTTTTTGGAGGGACTGCATTTCAAGTTTCAAGAAAAATATTTTTCCTGTGCAATCGTGGGACACCCTACTGAGTGTGCGTGTGTGGGTTTGTCCGTGCTGGCTATTGGCTTCTGCCATTTCGTCATCAAAATATAGACCGAAGTTTCGTGTTTCAAATTATTCATCGCATAACGGATTGATCTTCTGGACATTGAACTGATTTCGGATTCGCATAGAAGCGCCATCGGTTGATGCTTTGTGCATTTGCAACAGTCGCCAAAAAATTATGAATTGCACTAAAAAGAACGACAAATTCGAAAAATCGACATTCTATGATAAAAAATGTCGTAACCGTACATATAGGACTGCTGAGAATGAGCAGCCATGCATGTTTACACTGATATCAGTAGGCAACAGAAGTGGCGCTAGAAACTGCACAAACTTGGGCGCCGCTGAATTCACTGCCAAACACTGGAAGCCTTCCACTGGAATTCTTCCAGGTAGAAACGAAAGCTCTAAATGCTATCCGATCCATCATACTGTGGCGAAAACAAGGTGGAGGACTGCTGAGCATCCACCCTCCACGAGGGTAGGAAATCCGTGTGTGTGTAGGTACCGTCCGCGTGCAACCCCCTCGCCAAAAGGGTATGAGTCCGGCCTTCGTGGTATTTCGAAGGGCTTACTCCTTGCAGTTCTCCGTGCCGATCTACCCGGAAATCAGACAACGACACGATATCTTCTGTGACACGATTTATTGTAGCACGAAACCAGACGACGATAGGAAAGCCTCTGCCCCCAGGGATGGCCGTACTCTGCAGGGCTGCCCACGTCTGACCGTCCGTGTCCGTCGGCTTGTCGCTCGCCGTCGCCGCTCCAACCGTCTTCCCCTGCTCGTCGCCCTGTCGAACTCTTCGTCGATGACGGTATCTTCCGAACTCCCTCTGACGGTCGCACGTCGTACTCTCTATTACTGCGTCTTGTGAGTTGTCTGTGTCATCTGTCCGCGTCTATTTATACCTTATACGGGCAGGCACTTAATCTAGGGAACTTGCCTCAAGTGGGCGGGGCCTACCGAGGAACTTGCCTCAAGTTCTAGGGAACTTGCCTCAGCCGCCAAGGAACTTGCCTCAAGTGGGCGTGGCCTACCAAGGAACTTGCCTCAAGTTCTAGGGAACTTGCCTCAGCCACCAAGGAACTTGCCTCAAGTGGGCGGGGCCTACAAAGGAACTTGCCTCACCCGCCAAGAAACTTGCCTCAAGTGGGCGTGGCCTACAAAGGAACTTGCCTCAGCCGCCAAGGAACTTGCCTCAAGTGGGCGTGGCCTACCAAGGAACTTGCCTCAAGTTCTAGGGAACTTGCCTCAGCCGCCAAGGAACTTGCCTCAAGTGGGCGTGGCCTACCAAGGAACTTGCCTCAGCCGCCAAGGAACTTGCCTCAAGTGGGAGGGGCTACCAGGGAGCGGGCCTCAGGTTCGCTACATCTCCCCCCACTACGAATGGGAGTGTCCCTACTCCCTCAAGCGAAAATAGGGTCGAGCCACATGGCTCAAAGCAAAACCCAACTGGGTACAAACAAAAGCGGCCAACGGGCCAAGTTTCTAAAATATAACGTCCTTGGTCGTCCACCGACCCAACTGTTCAACCAAAGGACCAACGGGTCACATAAGTCTACATCAAAGTTCTGGCTAAACTGTTTCGCCGATAAGACATATGGCCAACGGGCCAACTTCACAACAACAACAACACATCCTAAACTACAAGGCACATACAACGAAACGTGGCCAACGGCCCAAACGAAAAGCGCCTTTTTAGGCATTCTATCCTAACAATAATCGCTATCTTTAAATCGTTCTTTACAATTTAACAGTCTCTAATCAGAAAAGTCTCTGAAAAGTATTTCACTGAATTTCCATCAGAATCGTCACAGAAGGTCACCGGTGCGCGCCTTGCACGCAGGCAGGTGCCTCGCTCGTCGTACGCGTCCATCACCCTGACAACCGGAGGGGTGGGCGGAGCTTCCTTCATGTCCATCACCTCGAGCAGGCGTTTTCCGAGACGAGGTCGATTCTAGAGGTCGACCATCTTCCGAGGGTCGTCCATGGGTCGGGTCGACCCGCGGACCCGTCTCTCGTCCACATATTGCATCACCGTGCAACGAAGCCACATCAGCGACAGGGGCGTGTGGGAGAACCTCGTCCCAATTTCCCTGATGGCTGTATTTAATCTCCCCCACATACTGACGAATTTTACGGCAAGATTTACGAAAGGGGGTCCCGCCAAATTTCGACCTCAGGGGGGTACCCACGTATTTACTACGGCCGAAAATCGGACCAGGAAAAACCTTATGCTGCACTCCTGTCAAAGGTAAATTATCCAAATCTTCGCACACAGGCTTCTTTTGCGGCAATAATACTTCACTTACTGGAAAATCTACCGATACATTATCCCTTTCATCCACGGGCTGAATTGACAAATCATTTACCCGTGTTTGGGTCCTAGGTAACTTCTCTTCAGAGAGTTCCTCAGTTAAATCTGTTACGCGCACCTGGGTGTTAGCTCTACCATCTAACATTACGCGGGCCAGGTGGGCTCCGGGGCGTATCTCCTGGGCCTCCGTTATCCACGCAGGGGCAACCGTGGACAAATCCCCATAAATGGTTCTAACTGGGACATCACCCTGACATTTGGGGGATACCACAACCTCTTCTGCGACGATCACACGTCGGCACCACATGGAACCATTCCCCTTTACAAGAGAGATACGTTTTCTACCCACGAACAAAGCACCAGCACCAAATCCTAATCTGCAGCGATGTTCCCTGAGCCAGTCCATGCCTAACATGGGCTCTGTAATCTGATCGGATACTAGAAACATGGTCGGGACACCAAAACCTCTCCCAAAATCTATGGGGACCAGGACCTCTCCAAGGACCCGAATATCAGACCCGTTAGCAGCCATCAAAGAACGATTACTTGAACGAAGCTCTAACCCGTCGACAGTTGATGAAGGCACCAGACTCACTTCCGATCCCGTGTCGACAAGGCACAGTTGCGAACGTCCGTTGATCGTTCCTCGCACGTAGACGGCGTTGTTGCTGTTACGATTCGGCAGCGTCGGACGGGTCGTATGGTTCATGGCTACCGGAGGCGTCGAATCCTCCGTCTCGTTGGTTCCAGCGTCGTTCCCGTGGTTCCGGAAACGGCGTGCTTGTCGGCAGTTCCGAGCCACGTGACCGACTCGGTCACAGTTGAAGCAGGTCACCGCCGGCCTCGCAGCTTCCCGTTGACGATCTCCAGAGTTGCGTTCTCCAGGACGACGGTCTCGTCCCGGTCCGTCGTTGGACGATGCTTGACTGCGTAGCTCGCGAAGCTGTTGGTCGATCTTCGTCTCCATCTCGCGCTGCCATTCGCGTTGGTCGTCCCGTTGCGCCGTTAGGAATCGGTCGAGCTTTGCTTGCAGCTGGGCACTCAGGTCAGCTTCCTGAGTCCCTCGGACCCGATTCGGCGTTCTTCGGCGGTCGTCGTTCTCGGAGGCCTGCTGGTAGGCTTCCAGTCGCAGGGCGGTCCGGTAGGCTTCATCGAGAGTCTTTGGCTCTCGCTCTCTTACCTTCAGCGACAATTCACGGTCTCGCAGAGCTTCCAGAAACGAGTCCCTCGCGATTATCTGGGAAGTCTCGTTGGACGGAACGGGATATGCCAGGACTACGAGTCGACGGATCTCGTGCAGCAGGTCGCTGAGACTTTCTCCCGTCCGTTGGCGTCTGTAATATAACTGGGCACGGAAGGTTTCGGCCTGTCCTTCCGTCCCGTATCTCTGGCGGAGGCGTTCCACAAGTTCCTCGTAGGTTGCGTTCGGCTGCGCTCCAAAATCCCAGAGAAGTTGCGTCGCAGCATTCTCCAACGCACATCGCAAATGGTCTACCTTGTCTGCAGCCGTCCATTTGTTGTGGCGAGCGCACACCTCGAATTGCACCAAAAACGACTCAAACGAACCTGTCCCGTCGAAGCGACCGGGTTTCATCGGCGTAGGTCGGCGTCGAAGTAGGCTATCGACGTCCTCCAACAGGGTTCTCGCCGGTCTCTCATCATCATCGGAACCGAGCTCCTCGACCAGCGGGTTCCGGGTCGACAGTCTCTCCATGGTCGATCTTCGAGCGGTCGGAGTAAAGACGTCGGCAGGCGTGCGGATTTCCACGGAAGCTGGATTCCGGAACGTAATTTCGTCGTCTTCCATCAGAATCCTTAGTTACCTCGGGTTGTCGTTGCTGGCAGGAAGAACTGCACACCCCACTTCTGGTACCAATGTGGCGAAAACAAGGTGGAGGACTGCTGAGCATCCACCCTCCACGAGGGTAGGAAATCCGTGTGTGTGTAGGTACCGTCCGCGTGCAACCGCCTCGCCAAAAGGGTATGAGTCCGGCCTTCGTGGTATTTCGAAGAGCTAACTCCTTGCAGTTCTCCGTGCCGATCTACCCGGAAATCAGACAACGACACGATATCTTCTGTGACACGATTTATTGTAGCACGAAACCAGACGACGATAGGAAAGCCTCTGCCCCCAGGGATGGCCGTACTCTGCAGGGCTGCCCACGTCTGACCGTCCGTGTCCGTCGGCTTGTCGCTCGCCGTCGCCGCTCCAACCGTCTTCCCCTGCTCGTCGCCCTGTCGAACTCTTCGTCGATGACGGTATCTTCCGAACTCCCTCTGACGGTCGCACGTCGTACTCTCTATTACTGCGTCTTGTGAGTTGTCTGTGTCATCTGTCCGCGTCTATTTATACCTTATACGGGCAGGCACTTAATCTAGGGAACTTGCCTCAAGTGGGCGGGGCCTACCGAGGAACTTGCCTCAAGTTCTAGGGAACTTGCCTCAGCCGCCAAGGAACTTGCCTCAAGTGGGCGTGGCCTACCAAGGAACTTGCCTCAAGTTCTAGGGAACTTGCCTCAGCCGCCAAGGAACTTGCCTCAAGTTGGCGGGGCCTACAAAGGAACTTGCCTCACCCGCCAAGGAACTTGCCTCAAGTGGGCGTGGCCTACAAAGGAACTTGCCTCAGCCGCCAAGGAACTTGCCTCAAGTGGGCGTGGCCTACCAAGGAACTTGCCTCAAGTTCTAGGGAACTTGCCTCAGCCGCCAAGGAACTTGCCTCAAGTGGGCGTGGCCTACCAAGGAACTTGCCTCAGCCGCCAAGGAACTTGCCTCAAATGGGCGGAGCCTACAAAGGAACTTGCCTCACCCGCCAAGGAACTTGCCTCAAGTTCTAGGGAACTTGCCTCAGCCGCCAAGGAACTTGCCTCAAGTGGGCGTGGCCTACCAAGGAACTTGCCTCACCCGCCAAGGAACTTGCCTCAAGTTCTAGGGAACTTGCCTCAGTGGGCGGGGCCTACAAAGGAACTTGCCTCAGCCGCCAAGGAACTTGCCTCAAGTGGGAGGGGCTACCAGGGAGCGGGCCTCAGGTTCGCTACAATACTTACTGCTTCCGATTACTCTAGGGTAAACTTCAACTTCGCACATGGTCAGATAACCAACTCCGGTGACTGGTTGTTGGATGATGACATATTGACCAGATGTGACGGTTGAACTGCACTCGAGACAAAGCCTGGCAGAAACCGCAGCTCGAGATGGATATTGGCCACAAAGCGGATAGGATCCTCTGACTGGTGCAGCAGGGCTGTTCGTCACGCCGACGAGGAAATAGTCGAGACGTTGAGCTGACACACGTAAATCAAAACAATCAACCTGTATCACAATACAGTTTAATTAGGCTATCTGATAGGTCTACGTGTTCAATATTTAGATATTAAAACAGCAAGGCAATGCAATAGTCGAAGATTATAATACGGAAAGGAATACAAGAGCAATATTCGTAACACATAGGGGTCGAGAAAGTAAGTCGAACAATTACCGTATGTCGTAAAATTTCGGTATTACAAAGAAAAGAAAGCCTCAGCTAATTTTTAAAAATTCGTTTTATAGCATGCATTTGGGTCAGTGAAGAAAATGTTTCCCCGCAAACTAGTTGACAGACCGCTCACGAAAACTCTGTATAATTATGTATACAGACTTGTGTCGTGAAACAGATCCAATTAAGTCTGATGTAATCGGCATAGGCCTTTTGCCAAAAGCAGAGGACTAGAATGTGTGTGTTTGTACAGAACTCTCGAAATGAAATTTCTTTCGTCCTTAATCAGAAAGCTAAAGTCGGACTCTGGTCTTGTACCAACGCCTTGTTCTTGGAGGGAACATTATTGGACGCAACACCTGCGAGCCATTCCAAGTGACCTTCAGTAGACGGCAGGGCTGTACTGGCAATATTATAGGTGATAACATGTAGCGAACCAGGTCGCTACTAGCTACCTTACTTATTTATTTAAGTGAGGCCGCTATTTTAATTGTGAGTTCATGGGTGCTATGCTTAGCACTGATCGATGCGGTCATCGCTATTTTTAGCTTCCCATGCATTTTTCAATGGAACTTTCCACCACCGGCGATTTTTGATTGGCTAGACATCACGCGATGTTTTAGGCGCCAAAAAGCGCTCTCTTGCGGCAAATTAACGCGCAAACCTTAAGTCGGGCTGCAGAATTGAACCGGTTAAGACCTACGCTTGTGGAAATCGTGAAACGTGGTGAAATTGATGGTATTTTCGATTCTGGCAAGTTTTCTCAGGTAGAAGACGAGGTTCTTCCGATGTCTTGTGAATCGATGTGTAATTAAGAAGATTTCCGGCAACGATTAAATTAATAATACGCTTCCGACGGAGAAATTCTGGCATCGGCCGACGACTCAATAACTTTCTACAGGACGGAAAACGGTGGATCGGCTGTCCTAAAATATCAATGGGAACAGGGAAGTATAAGCAACCTAATCTATAGAGCTCGAACCTGAACTAGGTGTAATTAGATAAAACTTGTATCTCCATTTTTGGTGCAAATATTAGTTGTGGTGTATTCAGTCTGTGAACTGATCGGATAGGTGGGAAATAGTCAGTCTGCGAACTGATCTGATAAAACTTAAGCTAGTCAAGAGACATAGGCGTTTTAGGAGGGCCTTAATCGTGAATCTTTAATATTGTTTCTATTTTATCGGCTGTGTAAATAATTGCTAATGAACGACAGACAGTCGCTTGATTGATTCTACAATAAATGAAACTTAAATAGAGAACTGTGAAGTGATTTCTGCTATCGAATTATAATGGACTCTGACGGGGAAACGGACAGTGTCTTAGGGACAGGACAAGAGGAAGATGAGTTATGTCCGAGAGAAACCCTTGAGTTGGGGACTACAGACAATACTGATGACTTAGACCCTGCTGTATTACAGAAACAAATGACTACAATAGAACAATTTATGGAGCGCCAGAGTAGCATTTTAACCGGTCTAGCTGAAGAGCTGAATCTAGTTTCCATGCAGCAAGCCCAATTAAGTTCCCGCCAGAAAGAATGTGAAACAATGGTGAAGTCGGTAGCTGAAGGTAAAGTGGGTGATGGAGCATGGGGGAAAGTTGAGGAATCGAACCCTGATAAGCACCCATTTAGTGGGGCTGTTGTGAGCTTAACAGCCACCGCTGACATATGTCCAAAAACGGCCCATCCTGAGGAATTTGGTAACCAGAGAAGCTCACACCCTAGGTTAGGATTCGAACCTGCTACCATTGACACCAAAACCTTTGACCTAGGACCCAGCTTTCCTCAACCGCGCTTAAGGGTGCGTGCAACAGTAGAGCCCATTAATTTGGGGTCGGAAACGGTAGGACAGGCGGCGCCCCCGCGCGTAACAATTGGTTCCAGCAAGTGGGATGAAGCTAAAAAAGGTCATGGGTCAGAGGGTAGAATAATAATGGATCCCAGATTTAGTAGAGCAGAATATTTATGGGAAGAAGTGGAAAATGGAAAAGAAAATTTTTCACAGGATGATCCAAGAAGAATGGATGTACAGATGAAATACTTTGGTGCTAGACCAAAAGATTTACAAGGTCGGGAACAAGGTCAAGGTCAAGGTCAAGGTCAAGGTGTAAATACAACTGACATGTTGCATGGTCAAGCAATGTATTATTATGATACAAATGTTTTGTATAGAGATTTTGACTTTGAAAATTACATGCGTCGAAAACAAGATAAATTAGTTAGAATTGAAATCGAAAATAAATCTGAAAACGATGATTCAGAAATCACTGACTTGCGACCTCTACATAGACTCGAACTCGAATCAAAAGCGTTAGGTGTAGAGCAAAATGAGGGTAAAACTTGTACTAATCCCAGATTTTTAGTTTCAGATGGAAAAATGGGGGATTCTTCGTTGCTGAGCGACGACCACGTGGGAACATGGGATGCACATCCTCGTCAGTCAACGACTGCTACCCCATGGGCTGCCACCTTCCCCCCCTCGTCGGTTCCTGAAACAGAAAAATTCCGGTCACCGAGCAACATGCTGTCACAAGTGACCGCTTCAGTCACCTCGGCTGCTTCTGATGTTCTGTTCTGCGAGTCGAAAACAGAACCCGGAAGAACCCTCCCAGTCTTCGCATCAGTTCCTCAGATGTTCGCGTACACATCTGCTCCGAGTCGACCGATCATGTCCATGGTGTCCCTGTCGTCGGAAACTCGAGTCACGCATAGCTACGAATACATACATTGGGCTAATGGTCAGCCCATGTATGCGCCATACAGTCAGAAGATGGTTCCACCTGTTCCAGTCTTCCCTGTCTACGCGGAAGCAGTTTCTCTTCCGATCCAGATGCAACCGTGGCCCATGACGAGCACAGTTCTGGAAAACTCTGTCAAGGTCATGCAACTGCATCCATCGTCAGAAAAGCTCATCTCAGCCAGTGTGAACTGTCAAGATAACTGTCTGAAAACAGCCGAAGGAAAGACAGTCAGTCTTTCTTTCCCAGCAGTGCAAGTTGCTGCTGAAAGTCGAGCATCAACTGGTGACATGGTAACGCCATCAACCAACACAGAACAAGAAAAGCTGTCGACTCAACAAGAGAGAAGGTGAGATCGCACATGAAACTAGGTCATTATAATGGAAAAACGTCGGTAGAGGTGTTCCTAAAAAAATTTGAGGTGTGTTCCAAGAACAATCGATGGACAGAAGACGAAAAACTAGCACAACTGACCTGCGCACTGGTCGAACCTGTAGATCAACTTCTTTATGAATTTGACTCTGATACAATTACCACCTGCGCCGACTTGATGGACAGGTTGAGGCTAAGACATGGGAGCACTGACCAAACGGTTTTGTATCAGACCCAACTAAGTGCTCGCAGACAGAAGGTAGGAGAAGATCTGGGTTCTTTAGTCCAAGACATAAGACGATTAATGATTCTGGCATTCCCAGGACCGAGGTCAACACACAGTGAAACTATTGCGATCAAGGCTTTTCTTGATGCCTTACGAGATAAAGAGCTAGCCTTAAAAGTGAGAGAGAGGGAACCGGTCACCCTAGACAATGCGTACAAGACGGCCATGAGACTGGAAGGCTACCGCAGAGCTGATGAAGATGGCATGGACCGCCAAGAACGACGTCCAGGCCGAGTCAAAACTGTGAAGGAAAGTGATGAAACGGGAGATTGCGATATGAAAGAATTTCGCGAAGACAATGCCCGTCAATTAAAACAATTGAGTGACAGAATGGACTGCCTGCTAAATACTCCATCGACCGAAAGACACTATCCGCATTGGCAACCGCAACGCACCTCTTCGGCATGGAGAGGCACAAACTATAGAAATCAACGTTGGAGTCAGAAACCGAATGAAAACTACCGAAGGACAACGCCTGACAACCGACGCTGCTTCGAGTGCAACCAGGTTGGACATTTGGCCCGGGTTTGTCCTCGCAGAATAACCTCTTCGTCAACTGGGGAGCAAGATGAACCTGAGGAACCTGGGGTGAGTAACGCTAGACATGTAAAAGGAAACAGTGACGCTTATCTGTCCGTGACAATTAGAGGAAAGAAATTGCTAGCTTTGTTAGACTCTGGCAGTGAAATGACATTATGCCCTGCGTCGCTAGTGGATCCGGCGGAAATCAAAGGCTCCAGTCAACTGTTGCAAGCTGCTAATGGGTCTGCAATTCGGGTACTGGGGGAGACTGTATTGAAACTGAAAATCGAAGATCAGGCTTTCGAAATTCCTTGTTTGGTAACTGAGCAGGTTGCTGAACTTATCCTCGGTCTCTCATGGATGGTGAAAGAAAATGTCCTGTGGCATATGGGGAAAAGATGGGTCCTCGTGCGGAACTTTTGGTTCACCGTTCATGGTAAATCCCGTTCAGGACTATGTCGTAAAATAATCGTTTCTCGTGATGTTCAAGTGCCATCAAATAGTGAAATGGACATAACGACACATGCAGTATTACCCAACCTGAAGGCGGTAGCCACCCACTGGGCTGTCAGACCTCAACTGTTGGACTCCGGGCTCATTCTAGCAGGGACCCTGCTTCCACATCGGACTTTTGATCTGCCACTCAGAGTCATGAATCCGACCAGTCGACCCATCTGGATAAAGAGAGGAATCCAATGCACCGCCGAACCGGTTATCGTAGCAGACGAAGAGCCGCTTGCAACGACCGATTCTGCTTGTGCAGCCATCACCGAGACATCGCGGAAGCAAAACGAAGAGGATGTTACCGAGATTCTGGCCCCGCTATGGGAAGAGATTGCAGCTGATGTGCCGGAGGGAGTACAGCAAAGATTACAGGCAATCATCTTAGAAAATCAGAAGGCCTTCTCCTTAAATGAATGGGACTTAGGTTTCACCGATGCGATTCAACACGAGATTGAGACGGGGACCGAAAGTCCTGTTAGACAATCGCTACGGCGGCAACCCATGTCCGTACTACCTACCATCGACGAACAAGTAAATCAAATGTTGCAACAAAGACTCATTGAACCCTCCGCTTCCGCTTGGGCCAGCAATGTGGTTATGGTCACGAAGAAAGACGGTACCCCGAGGTTTTGTGTGGACTACCGTGCGGTGAACACTAAAACCCGGAAGGACGCCTACCCCCTTCCCCTCATCGGCGAAAGTCTCGACGCTTTGGCCGGGGCAAGGTGGTTTAGCACTTTCGACCTCCGTGCAGGTTACCATCAGGTAGCGGTACATCCAAGAGACCGGCATAAGACGGCTATCATCACTAGAAGAGGAAGTTTCCAGTTTCGGGTCTTACCATTCGGCCTCTGCAATTCGCCGGCCACCTTTTCACGAATGATGAACCTAGTAATGGCTGGACTGAACTTCGAGGTATGTCTCATCTACCTTGACGACATCATTGTTTTCGCCGAAGACCTGGAGACGCACCTGAACCGACTAAAACAGGTGCTGGAGCGTCTAGCCAAGGTGGGACTGAAATTGAAACCGTCAAAATGTCACCTGCTACAACGACAAGTACTATTCCTAGGACATGTGATCAGCGAGCAGGGAATCACGACCGATCCGGAGAAGACAGTTGCTGTGCGGAGCTGGCCGACTCCGAGAAACCTTAAGGAAGTCCGAGGCTTTATCGGATTGTGCTCGAACTACCGGAAGTTCGTTCCTGACTTCTCTAACATCGCTAAGCCGCTACATGCCCTGACAAGGAAGGGGTGTCGTTTTCTCTGGTCTGAAGAGTGTGAAATGGCCTTCACCCAGTTGAAGCAACTTCTTATCGAGGCACCAATACTGGCTTTACCATTGGACGACGGAATGTACGTTCTTGACACTGATGCATCAGGAGAGGCCGTAGGAGCTGTTCTATCGCAAATCCAACGAGGACAAGAACGAGTCATTTGCTATGGGAGCCGCCTCTGTTCGAGAGCTGAGCAGAATTATGATGTAACGAAAAGAGAACTTCTCGCAATCGTCCATTTCTTAAAGGCCTACCGACAGTACTTGCTGGGGCACCGTTTTCTCCTTCGGACAGATCATTCGGCGCTTCAATGGTTGAGAAGAACCCCTCTCCCCATCGGACAGCAAGCGCGGTGGTTAGCCATTACAGAAGAATTTGAATTTGACATTCAGCACCGGGCAGGGACGGCACATCGAAACGCAGACGCTATGTCCCGCATTCCACCACAAATACAAGCTGTTCGGGAACTGCGAGACTTCTCGAATGGGCTAACTGGCTTACCAATGGATTGGAATAGGACTGTCATGCGTGACGAGCAAAGAACCGATACCGATTTGGACTGGGTGATTCAGAAGAAGTTGGACTCAAGCGATCCGCCCTCTTACGAGGAAGTAAGGAGTCAGAGTGGAGCCGTAAAGAACCTAATCTCCCAATGGCCGCAGTTGGAGTTGAGAGATGAACTGTTGGTACGGAAATGGCTGGATGCAGAGGATGGCAACGTCGCTAACTACCAGTTGATTCCACCTCCTAGTCGTCGGTTGGCGTTGATTCAGATGTCCCACGAGGGAATAACTGGAGGACACATGGGAATCAAACGAACCTTGTCCCAGTTACAGAAGAGAGCCTACTGGCCCGGCTGGCGAGAGGACGTTCGGATGGCACTGAGGCGATGCACTCCTTGCGCCCAATACTTCAGAGGCAAACCGCCCAAGCAAGGGCGACTGCAATCAATGGCCGTAGGAGCGCCCATGGAATGCCTCGGAGTGGACATCACCGGACCGCATCCCACCTCCAGCAAAGGACACCGTTATATCCTGACGGCTGTCGACCACTTCACGCGCTGGGCGGAGGCGCATCCGATCCGCAACCAAGAGGCAGCGACCGTGGCCCGTGTCCTCGTAAAGGAAGTGTTCTGCCGGTTCGGGTGCCCGCGGCAGATCCTGACGGACCAAGGGCCCTGCTTCGAGGCGGCTCTGTTTCAGGAACTGTGCCGTCTCCTCCAAATCGACAAAATCCGTACCACCCCCTATAAGCCGAGCACGAATGGCGCGGTCGAAAGATTTCATCGGACCCTGAACGCCCTCCTGGGAAAGGTGGTAGCCCAAAATCAGAAAGACTGGGATGTGCATCTGCCCTACGTCCTGGCCGCCTACCGAGCCAGCGAGAATGAAAGCACCGGATTCACTCCGAATCGGTTGTTTCTGTCAAGGGAATTGTGCATGCCTATTGATTTAGTGCTTGGGGATGTGCGGGACATGAATACTTTGTTAAATGTGGATGACTTTGTTGCAAATCAAATTGAAAATGTACAAACCGGTTTTAAAACTGCCAGGAAAGTTATGCAGCGCCAGGCTACCACTAGGAGTGCCCGCTACAACCTGAGGGTCAAACCGGCTACCTTTGCCATTGGGTCATGGGTTTGGTATTTCTACCCGAGGCGACGACCCGGGGTAAAGGAAAAATGGAACAAACCCTATACTGGACCCTACCGAGTTATGGCACAACTGGGTCCTGTCCTGTATAAAATACAGAAGTCGGCCCGATCACAGGTTAAGTTAGTTTATGTCGATAAACTAAAACGATACGAAGGAGAAACCCCTAGGGACTGGGAGATGGACCTTATTCCTGACCTGGTTGAACCAGTTGACCTGGAGGTTTTGGCAAATGCCAATGATTCGGGCGAAGAAGAAGAGGTAGCCCCTTCGAGACCGCGTAGGACCATTGTGCCGCCCCGTAGGTATAGAGAATAGCGTAATGTAATGTGATATGATAGGGTAGTCCTGTCGCATAATGGCGACAAGTTGTGAATAGAGAATAGCGTCTTCTCTGCTTTAGTTGTGTTTTTGATGATGTAATGTGGCCTTGAGATGTAGGTTTACATTTTTATTTTAATGTGCGTGGATAAAATTGTGCTTTCTTACTGTGTAACTATGTGAAAGTTGATTACAGTAATGAAGTGTAATATGATGATATATGTTAAGTAAGAATGCATAGTTTTATTCGTGTGAAGTGTAGCTTAAGTGTTTCAGATCACCTGTGTGTTTTGATATAAGCAGATGATTTTTAAACTAGTGTTTAGTAGCAGTTACAAGAAAGTAATGTAGAGTGATGTGATGCTACAAGGACATTTAGTAAGTATGAGTTCCAGCGTAATGCTTAAAGAGTAGTCCTTTAGTTTGAAATAAAAAGGGTAGTTTTAAACTCAGTTTAAATAATTGAATTGCTTCTTGTTGCCACGAAGAAGGGCAAATTTTGTGTTTGTCTATCAATTGCATAATAATGATTGCAAGTTAGAAGGCTGCATGGTGGTTGAAAGATAACCTCGTGTGGATGGTTGAATGAGTAACTGATGATGGTAAGAGTTGGTAGAGCACCCAATTGTAAGCATCGCCCTGAGAGTTAGTGAGTAAGTTGGATTATAGACTTAGAGACAGAATCACTGTAGCAGGCAGTGGAGATTACATGCAATGGTGAAGCTGGGCCTGTAGATGAATTCGTACAGTCTTAGACTACTTCCTGTAGAGGTTGTAATGTAATAGACTATTATAGGATATGGGAATAAGTCCTTTATGCCTTGGGTATGCTTAGCTGAGCAGTAATTCCTTCTTCGATCCAGGTAGCTAAGCCTTGATGTAATGTTGAAACATGTGCATGTTGGTATGCATTATTAGTAGCCTAGGTTTATGATCTGACGTTGCTTCATCTCTGTAACAGTGGCTAGTTGTAAAAGGAATGCGTGCCTGTAAAACACAGCTTAAGTTTTAAGTTGCTGGATATGTTTGGCTTAGAGAATGGGTGAACATGGTTTTGGATTGCAGTAGAAAAGATGGTTTGTGGATATCAAACATTGTCTGAGAGATAGAGTAAGGTAGTATGTATGAGAGTGACTGAGTGTACTTGAAGATGGATTCTTTATTTTGTGGCTTTTGGATGACAAGCTATAAATAGAGTGTGGCCTCAGACTTTAGTGTGTGTCTGAGATTCTGTAGAATAATAATGCCATAAAATTGTGTTAAGGTATAAATTCTTCTAAGGTGATACTGTTGCACGAAGAATATAACAGTGTTTAATTAATGTAAGATTTGGCGCCGGAACATGACTACATGTGTTAAGAGGACTTTCTCTCGCTAGGGTTCCGTGCAATTGTTGGAAGTCGAATGTAGTTAAGTATGTGTTGTAGACTAATAAATGGTGTCAGAGTGAAGACACCTGCTTGAGTAATTGTGGCCTATATTAGTGATAAACTGTATGGTTGTGGCCATGCATAGTTAATAGAACTGTAGTTTAGAATTGTTAAATTCAATTGTAAAACTGATTGTACAAGTGAATAAGATTTCAGTTGATTGTCTTATGTTATCAATAATAATGTGGACCATACATCTCAGCTTCCGTTAACGAAGATTAAGAATAGGCTTCGTAATGGCAGTTCTGAACTTTGTTATGAACTTTGGAGAAGGTGCTACGAGTGTCTTGGAAGTGTTATGTTCTTGCATTGCTGCGTTCCTCCTTGTCAAGATATTATTAATGTATGATGTATGTCATTTGGTGATAACGAGTAGTAGCGATAAAAGAAAACGGAGTACTCTGTTAAGGACATTCCGAATTGCTTTGTTGGTCAGTTCGAGGACCTCCGTAGTTAAGAGTTATTTCGGGCATCTGTGAACCCTTATGACTGACTCATACTCAGTCATTGTACAAGCTTTTATGTCTGATTGGAATAGAATTTGACACGAAGGTCATGTTCTGTTAACGCAAAATTATTAATCTTCTGTTGGTCAGTTTGACTGCCTCGCTTGGTTAAGCTTATTAATTGGGCATATGTGAACCCGAGTGGCAGATTTGTATTCAGCCTTTGTGTGAACTCTTATACGGCTGATCTGTGTGGAATATGTTATAATGGTAATTCTTGATGTCAGTTTCTGCGACATTTTAAGTACAATGCTAAGTAGAATTCATCGGGTATATATCAGGTTCGATCTCCAGAGTTTGTTTTAAATTTCCCAGGGTACTGGTAAATTTAAAAAAGTAAGTGGTGGAGGGTGTAGCGAACCAGGTCGCTACTAGCTACCTTACTTATTTATTTAAGTGAGGCCGCTATTTTAATTGTGAGTTCATGGGTGCTATGCTTAGCACTGATCGATGCGGTCATCGCTATTTTTAGCTTCCCATGCATTTTTCAATGGAACTTTCCACCACCGGCGATTTTTGATTGGCTAGACATCACGCGATGTTTTAGGCGCCAAAAAGCGCTCTCTTGCGGCAAATTAACGCGCAAACCTTCAGTCGGGCTGCAGAATTGAACCGGTTAAGACCTACGCTTGTGGAAATCGTGAAACGTGGTGAAATTGATGGTATTTTCGATTCTGGCAAGTTTTCTCAGGTAGAAGACGAGGTTCTTCCGATGTCTTGTGAATCGATGTGTAATTAAGAAGATTTCCGGCAACGATTAAATTAATAATACGCTTCCGACGGAGAAATTCTGGCATCGGCCGACGACTCAATAACTTTCTACAGGACGGAAAACGGTGGATCGGCTGTCCTAAAATATCAATGGGAACAGGGAAGTATAAGCAACCTAATCTATAGAGCTCGAACCTGAACTAGGTGTAATTAGATAAAACTTGTATCTCCATTTTTGGTGCAAATATTAGTTGTGGTGTATTCAGTCTGTGAACTGATCGGATAGGTGGGAAATAGTCAGTCTGCGAACTGATCTGATAAAACTTAAGCTAGTCAAGAGACATAGGCGTTTTAGGAGGGCCTTAATCGTGAATCTTTAATATTGTTTCTATTTTATCGGCTGTGTAAATAATTGCTAATGAACGACAGACAGTCGCTTGATTGATTCTACAATAAATGAAACTTTAATAGAGAACTGTGAAGTGATTTCTGCTATCGAATTATAATGGACTCTGACGGGGAAACGGACAGTGTCTTAGGGACAGGACAAGAGGAAGATGAGTTATGTCCGAGAGAAACCCTTGAGTTGGGGACTACAGACAATACTGATGACTTAGACCCTGCTGTATTACAGAAACAAATGACTACAATAGAACAATTTATGGAGCGCCAGAGTAGCATTTTAACCGGTCTAGCTGAAGAGCTGAATCTAGTTTCCATGCAGCAAGCCCAATTAAGTTCCCGCCAGAAAGAATGTGAAACAATGGTGAAGTCGGTAACTGAAGGTAAAGTGGGTGATGGAGCATGGGGGAAAGTTGAGGAATCGAACCCTGATAAGCACCCATTTAGTGGGGCTGTTGTGAGCTTAACAGCCACCGCTGACATATGTCCAAAAACGGCCCATCCTGAGGAATTTGGTAACCAGAGAAGCTCACACCCTAGGTTAGGATTCGAACCTGCTACCATTGACACCAAAACCTTTGACCTAGGACCCAGCTTTCCTCAACCGCGCTTAAGGGGGCGTGCAACAGTAGAGCCCATTAATTTGGGGTCGGAAACGGTAGGACAGGCGGCGCCCCCGCGCGTAACAAACACACAACAGTTCCCGTATTCTACACACATATTTGTGTATTTGTCGATTACATCTCTGGTATACACGGTCCTCCGTCGCACCCACCATCTTCTCCAAGAGGACCAGAGGGAGAAGCGCTGAGAGTTTGGGCGGAACTGACCTGACTCTTTCATGAGTGGCAGGACAAGCTGCAGCACTCCAGTGGAAGGACAATCCAAGGACTTTTGTGTTCCTCCACTACATGGATCAGTGTTTAATCTAATCCCCATCATCTGGGGAATCCTGGTATATGGCTGGGGAGACAATCGAGTGACCGGCGGACGATCGACGAGGCGCATAGCGCCGAGAGAGGGCGTCGTATATATGAGGAGTGAATGTGCCTCCTTCCCATCAGCCATTTATTGAATTTCCACATCCCCATGGTAAAATTTCAAGCTGCTCTCATTTGAACTCTCTGTTTTACTCATGGCTTGCCTTATGAACTGCAAAGAAGTCATTGGGATTTTTAATATTTCATCACATTTACTTTCGTTGACCTATACTGAATAACTGGGACGGTTTGACCTTGTCGCGACCTCTCTAAATAGTAGGCTATGGCTCGCGCCGCCACTGATAAACGCACGTGTTAGGCCCATATATATATATATATATATATACTTATGAATCGCACCTTAGCTACTCATGCTATTTAATCCGTCCTTAACTGCTCTTTCTGTATCTCAGCACCTATGCGTACTAGAATCATAGTGAAATGTTTAAAGCATCATAAATGCCATTCCTGACTACCCTTGAAAATATCCGGGGTCTAATGCAATCAGTTCCTGATATAGTCGTTTTGCTGAGTAGATAACGTTTTACCATGCAAGAACCCCACCTTTGGTACTCATCACTATATGTTAGCAAGAATTTAACCATAGCTACTCATTTCTATATGTTCCACAAGGATTAATTTATTACACCACCTATATTATAGCAAGAAATTAACCATAGCAACTCATTTCTATATGTTCCACAAGGATTAATTTATTACACCACCTATATTATAGCAAGAAATTAACCATAGCAACTCATTTCTATATGTTCCACAAGGATTAATTTATTACACCACCTATATTATAGCAAGAAATTAACCATAGCAACTCATTTCTATATGTTCCACAAGGATTAATTTATTATACCACCTATATTACAGCAAGAAATTAACCATGGCAACTCATTTTTATATGTTTCACAAGGATTAATTTATTACACCACCTATATTATAGCTTGAAATTAACCATAGCAACTCATTTTTATATGTTCCAAAAGGTAAATTTTTGCAACAGACCATTATACACCGAGTGTTATGTTCTCCAAGGTATAAATAAATATCCATAGATAAGCGCCGAAAGAGAAAAGCAGACTTTCTCTTAATATACTCTCCAATAGACTCTCCTAATATTTTTGCCCACCGGTCATTTAGAGACGCAATATAAAAAATCGAAGAAAATATCAAATACTGGATCTTTGTTGTTTACAATCCAATGCTTTCTCTCATAAACAGTGGAAGAGCAGAAATTAAGAGTAAAGCTGAGAGTTAAGAATTTTGCGTGGACGAAAGGAAATCGGCTCGATGTCAATTGTTCTGGTTTCATTGAGAAAGCCATTGGTCCCAGATCTCAGGATTTGATTGAAAATCCGATGGATTGATAATCAATTTAGGAGAGCTACCGGTATACATGTATGCTGAAGAAATACAACAATCTGCGACTAAAACCTAGCTTTCATGGCCTGTATACATGCATAGGCAGACAAACATAATGCAACCCACCACGCATATAGATGTACTGCTTATAATATAACAGCTCCTGCTAACTAAAAGAATCGGCATTTAACTGAAAACATCATATTACATATGCACAGTTAGTCATAAACGTTCAAGGCAAAAGGGAATTTAGCAGGCTATTTAAAAAAACCTGTAACCGGTGTCACATAGTTCTATGGTCTAGCTGCATACAGTTTATAGATGCACCTACACGCAATGAAGGGATATACTAGCAACAGTTACTGTTCATGGATTTTGAGCAACTACTCATGCCCTGATTTTTAAAAAAATCGACGATTAACTCATTACTAGGCCAATGTATGACAGGCCTCAAATCATCACTTTCAAAACAGTCGAATATCATTGAAACTGAAACTGTGTTTCATGCACACATAGCCTACTAACATTGATAATGCATCCGCAACTTTCTGGCTGAAACAATTCCGAAACCAGCTGCTCGCAATCGACATATAAAAATAACTGTAACTGGAATAAGATGAGCAAGATCGCACGAGGGAGAAACGATGCAACTGTGCTGCTGATCTCTTAGCTGTTCAGTTGATGTGTCGACAGTAGAAGCCCAGCTTCTTGCACTTCTCACACAGATGTTGCGGATGGACTTTGCTCCTCCTACCAACATCAAAGTCGACGTTCTTCTCAAGAGGGCGCTACATAATAAACACACACCCACATACAGACTGCAACTCAGAATATGCACATATTCAACTTTTCAACTTCATTGCAATGTCCAAGAAAGGTAAGTCGCGGAAATAATAGCTAATTCATGGCAGGCGCAAAGTCAACAACAGTTGACAAGCTCTTTGAAAATGTTTCCCATCAGTAGGCCTACACACATAACGTTACGTCAGGTTAGAATCAGAGTTCCAAGAGACAGGTAAGCAGAGTGGGAGGTGTCTATATAATTGGAGGAGTGGCAGAGATCAGGGAGGGAGTAATTTGTAGAATGGTATCCCAACAGCAATAAAGATGTAGCCTTTGGCTACGTTTTGAATTAAAAATTGGGGCATAACGAGATGTGCAGAGCCTGTTAGTTGGGTGGGGATTCAGTCAAAATAAAATCAATGTAAAAGAATACAAATCAATCTGAAGAATATATTGCAATAGACCATACCCTTAGACCGACTCCTTAACCTAAAACCTAATAATAATCATAATACATGTTAAATGTTAATGGCAATTGACTCTGGGGCCAACTACAGTGCTGCAATTTCAACTTAAATGCAATCATTCAGAACTATCTAGAAACGGCTAAGTAGTTCATCGTCATCAGCTTCAATTCACAGCATAGATCTTTTTTTATTTTTCACAATAGATCGACTTTATGCACTTAATCTATTCAAACTCAAGTTATTGGTGATGATCATTCATTCAGTGATTTACTGTTTGTTACGTATTTACCTGTTTATAAGGGTAGACATTGACTTTGCACGTGATGCAGTCCTGTCCCATATTAGCCCAGCTGTTTCCAGACATCCACTTTCGTTTGCACATGGGGCATTTGTACTCCCCGAAACATCTCTTCTTGCCCTGATAGGGCGTAAGTCCATCATCTCGAGGTCGAGCCTAAGCAAACATTAGCTCAAATGAAACAATCCCTACTAAAAAAAAGCCAAGGCTTAATCACAAGCATCCATGACAAAGGCAAATCAGTGAGGTTGATGGATGTATGGTTAGAATAAATGTTCTCCATCGTCCAAGGAGGTCATTTGTCATGTCCAGTGTCATTTGTCATGTCTAGTGTTGTTAGCCCAAGTGATGTCACGTCCTCTTCTCTATCCAGAGTAGTCTTGGTTGTCTATGTTTTCCTCTTCTTCAAATCTTGCGTGTAGTGTTTTGGAACTTGGCATTCTCGATCTCTGGATTATGTCCACGTCTGTTGCAATATGTCCACTCCCAAAAATGTTTAACCATGAACTGGTCAGGAACTGAAAGCCTCACAGACTAATGTGACGGTTAGCGGTTCATTAGTTTCAATTGTTGCGCATCTCTATCAATGCTAGTAAGACTACTGAGATATTATAGAAGAATTTTGCTGGAAGGTTAGAAAGCTAAAAGGTCTCTTGTGGCGAAAATTAAATTCGACTCGGGTAGACTTGTATTATATCATCCGTTCATACCATGAAGGTGCACTTATAAGTTTGAAATCAAATAACATCATCATCATCATCATCGTCGTCGTCATCATCATAATCATCACAATCACCACCACCATCACCACTACCACCACTCAAAATGTCTTACCATGGGGCAGTCCTCGATGAGGTGACCATCTGGAAGCAAAGATGGCACAGATATGTACTCGGTGGCTTCTTCGTTGACCTTCGAGCGTTGCTGAAGAGCTTCAGTTGATCAGCCAGCTCAGACATCGTATCAACCAGACCCCAGTTATCATGAGGAGTAGCAAAGAGGTCAGTGGTGGCGGTCGTGGTCGTCGCGATCTGGAAGCAGGCAGCCTGCGTCATCATCTGTTGGGCAGTCGGAGTGTAACGGATTAGGCCTATATTATACCCAGTACCTCATTCTGATGAAATCACAAGTAGGCCTACATCAGTGCCAAGGTCACAGTCGAATGAGACAGAAATGTATATCAAATGTTTCACCAGAACTCTGGTAGAATTCTGTCCTAAATAAAGTAGCTTCACTTTTGTTGACGCTTTAATTTTGTCCCTACGTGCTCTATAGCGGCTGCCCCGCATATAGGCCTCGGCACAGCCAATTGGATCACTAAGAACTTCAATCAGCAATATTGTACTGTTTAGTATACAGTTATCAGATTAGGGTCTATATTTGATGCGCCTACATGTGAATGTTCAGCATTTTTAGCATATCTGCGTATTGAACCCGCATTGACTAGTATCCTTGACGGGGCGCAATAGAAACTTCAGTAATGAATTAATTTTATCACCGTCGTTCACGCATTGGGTGTAAGGCATCCTAGAAGTGGCATGCCACTGACGATGACATATATAAATTGTCTGAATTACATTACATTACATTACTCACAAAGGCCTACCTTCGCAAGAATTTAGTTACCGCTGCACTTCATAATTAACGGATCGATATGCTTTAAAAATGTAAATAATTTGCAATAATTACCTTTTTATTAACTGGATAATCGAAAAATAACTCCAAGCCGAGCTTCTGATCCTCCGATCACGTGTCCGGTCACGTGTCTTATTCAGCATAAAAGCTACCTTAGCTACTCAGTGTTATGTTTCCGTAAGGTATAGGTTTAGCGCCAATATATCATATATATGATTATATTTTCTACCTTATCTGCTCAATTGCCGTATTAAGATCACCCTATCTACTCAGCACTATATGTTCCATAAGGTGTAGTTTTTGCAGCAATATATCATATATGATTACATTCTTCACCTTAGCTACTCAATTGCAGCATTAAGACTACCCAAGGTACTCAGCATATATGTTCTTCAGGGTATGTATTTTAACACTAGTATATTATAAATGATAATATTCCGCACCATAGCTCTTCAATACCAGCAAAATAATACCGTTGATTAAGACCACCGTAGAATACTAGGACGTCGTTGCTCTTAACGTCATTTCGCTTGAAGTCACGGCTAAACACTCATATATGCCTAGTCTCGCTGATAATAATAATGTTAATAATAATAATAATAATAATAATAATAATAATAATAATAATAATAATAATAATAATAATTGCAATGCACTATATTGTGAAAGTATCATTGTCTGCCTGCTTCTATATATGAGATCAATAAACACATTGAATTGAGAAATTTGAATATAAAAATTTCTTCACCACATCTTCTCTCAGCATTAAAGCTACCTTAGATACTCAGCATTATGTTTGCGTAATGTGTGATATATATAATTATATTTGATACCTTAGCTACTCAGTCGCAGCATCAAGACAACCCTATCTACTCAGCACTATATGTTCCATAAGGTGTAGTTTTTGCAGCATCATATCATATATGATTACATTTTTCACCTTAGCTACTCAATTGCAGCATTAAGACTACCCAAGTTACACAGAACGTATCCTCAAGATATATATTTTAACCGTATCTACTCATCACTATATGTTCCATAAGGTGTAGTATTTGCAGCAATATATATCATATATGATTACATTCTTCACCTTAACTACTCAAATGCAGTAATAAGACTACCCAAGGTACTCAGCATATATGTTCCACAAGGTATGTATTTTAACACCAGTATATTATACATGATGATATTTCGCACCTTAGCTCTTCAATACCAGTATAATAATACCGTTGATTAAGACCACCGTAGATTTCTACGACGTCATTGCTCACCCCTCTACTCAGTACTATGTGTTCCATAAGGTGTGGTATTTTGCAGCAATATATATCATATATGATTACATTCTTCACCTTAGCTACTCAATTGCAGCATTAAGACTACCCAAGGTACTCAGCATATATGTTCTTCAGAGTATGTATTTTGACACTAGTATATTATAGATCATAATATTCCGCACCTTAGCTCTTCAAGCCCGGCAAAATAATACAGTTGATTGAAACCACCGTAGAATACTAGGACGTCATTGCTCTTAACGTCATTTCGCTTGAAGTCATTTTTGACGTCGTTTTTTGCCTAAGGCACGGCTAAACACTCATATATGCCTAGTCTCGCTGATAATAATAATGTTAATAATAATAATAATAATAATTGCAATGCACTATATTGTGAAAGTATCATTGTCTGCCTGCTTCTATTTATGAGATCAATAAACACATTGAATTGAGAAATTTGAATATAAAAATTTCTTCACCACATCTTCTCAGCATTAAAGCTACCTTAGATACTCAGTATTATGTTTGCGTAATGTGTGATATATATAATTATATTTGATACCTTAGCTACTCAGTCGCAGCATCAAGACAACCCTATGTACTCAGCACTATATGTTCCATAAGGTGTAGTTTTTGCAGCATCATATCATATATGATTACATTTTTCACCTTAGCTACTCAATTGCAGCATTAAGACTACCCAAGTTACACAGAACGTATCCTCAAGACATATATTTTAACCGTATCTACTCATCACTATATGTTCCATAAGGTGTAGTATTTGCAGCAATATATATCATATATGATTACATTCTTCACCTTAACTACTCAAATGCAGTAATAAGACTACCCAAGGTACTCAGCATATATGTTCCACAAGGTATGTATTTTAACACCAGTATATTATACATGATGATATTTCGCACCTTAGCTCTTCAATACCAGTATAATAATACCGTTGATTAAGACCACCGTAGATTTCTACGACGTCATTGCTCACCCCTCTACTCAGTACTATGTGTTCCATAAGGTGTGGTATTTTGCAGCAATATATATATCATATATGATTACATTCTTCACCTTAGCTACTCAATTGCAGCATTAAGACTACCCAAGGTACTCAGCATTATGTTCTTCAGAGTATGTATTTTGACACTAGTATATTATAGATCATAATATTCCGCACCTTAGCTCTTCAAGCCCGGCAAAATAATACAGTTGATTGAAACCACCGTAGAATACTAGGACGTCATTGCTCTTAACGTCATTTCGCTTGAAGTCATTTTTGACGTCGTTTTTTGCCTAAGGCACGGCTAAACACTCATATATGCCTAGTCTCGCTGATAATAATAATGTTAATAATAATAATAATAATAATTGCAATGCACTATATTGTGAAAGTAACATTGTCTGCCTGCTTCTATTTATGAGATCAATAAACACATTGAATTGAGAAATTTGAATATAAAAATTTCTTCACCACATCTTCTCAGCATTAAAGCTACCTTAGATACTCAGTATTATGTTTGCGTAATGTGTGATATATATAATTATATTTGATACCTTAGCTACTCAGTCGCAGCATCAAGACAACCCTATGTACTCAGCACTATATGTTCCATAAGGTGTAGTTTTTGCAGCATCATATCATATATGATTACATTTTTCACCTTAGCTACTCAATTGCAGCATTAAGACTACCCAAGTTACACAGAACGTATCCTCAAGATATATATTTTAACCGTATCTACTCATCACTATATGTTCCATAAGGTGTAGTATTTGCAGCAATATATATCATATATGATTACATTCTTCACCTTAACTACTCAAATGCAGTAATAAGACTACCCAAGGTACTCAGCATATATGTTCCACAAGGTATGTATTTTAACACCAGTATATTATACATGATGATATTTCGCACCTTAGCTCTTCAATACCAGTATAATAATACCGTTGATTAAGACCACCGTAGATTTCTACGACGTCATTGCTCACCCCTCTACTCAGTACTATGTGTTCCATATGGTGTGGTATTTTGCAGCAATATATATATCATATATGATTACATTCTTCACCTTAGCTACTCAATTGCAGCATTAAGACTACCCAAGGTACTCAGCATATATGTTCTTCAGGGTATGTATTTTGACACTAGTATATTATAGATCATAATATTCCGCACCTTAGCTCTTCAAGCCCGGCAAAATAATACAGTTGATTGAAACCACCGTAGAATACTAGGACGTCATTGCTCTTAACGTCATTTCGCTTGAAGTCATTTTTGACGTCGTTTTTTGCCTAAGGCACGGCTAAACACTCATATATGCCTAGTCTCGCTGATAATAATAATGTTAATAATAATAATAATAATAATAATAATTGCAATGCACTATATTGTGAAAGTATCATTGTCTGCCTGCTTCTATTTATGAGATCAATAAACACATTGAATTGAGAAATTTGAATATAAAAATTTCTTCACCACATCTTCTCAGCATTAAAGCTACCTTAGATACTCAGTATTATGTTTGCGTAATGTGTGATATATAAATATATTTGATACCTTAGCTACTCAGTCGCAGCATCAAGACAACCCTATGTACTCAGCACTATATGTTCCATAAGGTGTAGTTTTTGCAGCATCATATCATATATGATTACATTTTTCACCTTAGCTACTCAATTGCAGCAATAAGACTACCCAAGTTACACAGAACGTATCCTCAAGATATATATTTTAACCGTATCTACTCATCACTATATGTTCCATAAGGTGTAGTATTTGCAGCAATATATATCATATATGATTACATTCTTCACCTTAACTACTCAAATGCAGTAATAAGACTACCCAAGGTACTCAGCATATATGTTCCACAAGGTATGTATTTTAACACCAGTATATTATACATGATGATATTTCGCACCTTAGCTCTTCAATACCAGTATAATAATACCGTTGATTAAGACCACCGTAGATTTCTACGACGTCATTGCTCACCCCTCTACTCAGTACTATGTGTTCCATAGGGTGTAGTATTTTGCAGCAATATATATCATATATGATTACATTCTTCACCTTAGCTACTCAATTGCAGCATTAAGACTACCCAAGGTACTCAGCATTATATGTTCTTCAGAGTATGTATTTTGACACTAGTATATTATAGATCATAATATTCCGCACCTTAGCTCTTCAAGCCCGGCAAAATAATACAGTTGATTGAAACCACCGTAGAATACTAGGACGTCATTGCTCTTAACGTCATTTCGCTTGAAGTCATTTTTGACGTCGTTTTTTGCCTAAGGCACGGCTAAACACTCATATATGCCTAGTCTCGCTGATAATAATAATGTTAATAATAATAATAATAATAATTGCAATGCACTATATTGTGAAAGTATCATTGTCTGCCTGCTTCTATTTATGAGATCAATAAACACATTGAATTGAGAAATTTGAATATAAAAATTTCTTCACCACATCTTCTCTCAGCATTAAAGCTACCTTAGATACTCAGTATTATGTTTGCGTAATGTGTGATATATATAATTATATTTGATACCTTAGCTACTCAATCGCAGTATTAAGACAACCCTATGTACTCAACACTATATGTTCCATAAGGTGTAGTTTTTACAGCAATATATCATATATGATTACATTCTTTACCTTAGCTACTCAATTGCAGCATTAAGACTACCCAAGTTACTCAGCACGTATCCTCAAGATATATATTTTAACCCTATCTACTCATCACTATATGTTCCATAAGGTGTAGTATTTGCAGCAATATATATCATATATGATTACATTCTTCACCTTAGCTACTCAAATGCAGTAATAAGACTACCCAAGGTACTCAGCATATATGTTCCACAAGGTATGTATTTTAACACCAGTATATTATACATGATGATATTCCGCACCTTAGCTCTTCAATACCAGTATAATAATACCGTTGATTAAGACCACCGTAGATTACTACGACGTCATTGCTCAACCCTCTACTCAGTACTATATGTTCCATAAGGTGTAGTATTTGCAGCAATATATATTATATATGATTACATTCTTCTCCTTAGCTACTCAAATGCAGTAATAATACTACCCAAGGTACTCAACATATATGTTCTGTGGTTTGCAATTGCACGACATGACATTTAGTTAAGTTAATGCATTTTGTCAAAATTTTTTCCTCGTTGGGTTGTTGGTACTAGGGATAATTCGATTGTGCAGTCTTGACCTCGTGAAATGAGATAGTGGCCTCAAAGATGGAAGGAGTTATGAATTAGGATCAATACGTGTCCTTGATCAAGCGGGACAGCTGCGATGAGCCTTCTGTCCGCCGTTCTAAATAACTGTTCGAAGCCTCAAAGGTAGGGTAGTCCTCGGGAAGATAGTGCATAGCGGATCGAGCTATCCAATACGGCCTGCAGTCTACCGCGTTCTTGCTGCCTCGCGAATCCTTGTCATGACGGGCCGTGTATAGCGTAACGTAGCATATCCTTTTATTGCAGTAATTTTTCTTGATTACGATGCTTAAAGAATAAAACTGATCTCAGAACTGTTCGGGCGAAGCCTGGACGGTCTGCAGTCCTTCTACGCTATCCGTATTTGCCGCAACAACCGGCATTTGTTGCTGATATTTCTCAAATGCTGCAGCCACGAATTACGTTTAATTCGATAAGTTGCCTTGTGCCCTCTGTCCTTTATAAATTTCTTCAAATAGTCTAACTTTCATCGATTAATGTCAATCATTTTCAACTATTCGCCTGACCTATCCGCCATTTTTGATTCTGTTTACGTGCGGTGACCTAAGACCTTTCCCGTCATACCTAGCGGGAAATAATGCTGAGGCTATTTATAGATCACATTCGCGAAAAAACAGGGCACACTTTTTAATTTTCGTTGATAAAAAACGCAAGAGAGCACAAAATTCAACTAAAACTTCAAAGCCTGTCAATATTTGTGATAAAGTATGCTGGGTAATTTGTTTTGAAAATAAGCCACCTAGTTTTTTAGTTATATGAAATATATGTTGTGAGTAGCTATGTTACGTTTTTACATATACCCTGATATAGGCGGTCAAATTTCAGGTCTAAAATTACCTATGAATCAACTTGAAATCTTGACTGCTCTACTGGAAGGCTGGTACAAGACTATGTTATTAGTCTGCTTCCAAGTCAATTTCCATCACCAAACATCTTTAAATATTTTTTTCAGGACGTCAAACGTTAGCTACTCAGCAATTCTGAGTACTTAAGAACAGTGAGTGGTTAGCGTATAGGTTTTATAGCACAAAGTGAGTAGCTAAGGTGCGATTCAGCCTAATATATATATATATATATATATATATATATATAATGCACAGTACTTTTCGTGCGCATTATTATGCTTGTATCCATTTTTTCACTTAATAAAGAACTATGTCGTACCTCTCAAACGCACTTCTAAATTTAATTGACATTATTTTGAAACCTGTCACCACATGTCGCAGATAGGTTATTGCAGACACTTCTTACGGCTACATAGTTACATGTCTCTGCCAACATTCGAACTAGTCCAATTTACTTTCATCAATAAAAAATTAACATTTAAAGCTGTATAGGCATTTTTGAAACAGATATGCTAATAATTAGGTTATGTCAATTCTTACGGTAACTGTTTCGATTAGTGATGACGACCATTTTGATGTTAAATGGACGACCGAGGTCGACCATCCACCAGTTCGGTCCTCCAGCAGAGGCATTGGCATGACTGCATGAATAAGCATATACATCCGTGTTGTTGTTTCCGTCTACGGCTCGACCAGCTACACAGAAGATTGTCCGACTGTCGCAATAAGTTGAACTCTGATTGGCAGGTCGATGAAGAGCGATGTTCCACTCTGCGATTACTACATGCAATAATGAAATCCATTACTTAGACACAAATAGGCCTAATAACGTATGTATAGTTGTATACATATAAGTATGTGCCCTAGGTATGTAATGTATGTATTCATGCATGTATGTATGAATATTATTGTAATCAAGACAATTTTTACAGCATCGTGGGTAACAAACTGCATGTACTTCTAGGATGCTTTACACACATAATAATATTGTCAAACGTCAGCATAAATGCAAACACCCCGAAAGCAGGTGCAGCTGCAGATTAAGATGTATGTATGCATTGTATACATGTATGCATGTATGCAATTATGTATGTATGTATGTAGGTCTATGTTTGTATGTATATTATATGTATGTAAGTTTGTATGCATGTATGCATGAATGTATGTAATATGTATACATGTATGTAGGCCTATGTATTTAAGTATGTATGTATGTATGAAATACATACATACCTACAGCTGCAGATGCAGGTGTATCTATGTATTGTATGTATGCATGCATGTATGTAATTATGTATATACTAGATGTGTTACCCGGCGTTGCCCGGGAAATTTAAGGTTCCCAACACTACTCCTCTGAAGTACCCAACGTTGACCGCTAAATTTCGGGTTTTCGGCATTCATCCACCCCACCCCGCTTCCCACAAAAGCCAAACATCACCCGTCCCTGAGGCGCGGGTGTGTGGGCTGACTGTGGCTTAATACAATTATTGCATGCTGTCTGTTCTATTAGTATAGTTAATATTTTGTGATCTGCGTATTATTGTTTCAACTGCATAATTTTACACTGTTACCGGTTTCGATTTGTCAACCGGATTGTTGAATAAACGGAATGACGTCATGCGGTCTGTCGACTCTTCACCAAAGCGGCAAGTGAATGATTAAATCTGTTTTAAAACGCTAATAACTCTGGTTTTAAAGTGAATTAAGAGCTGAAAATGGGTAATAATCAATAGCAAATTTTTTTAAAACCGACGCGCTGTCATTTCCGAGCTCTTTCTGGGACGAAGAGTCAAAATACATCTATACAAACAGAAGGACAAACTTTCGAAAATATATTAAAGATGTTTGTATGTATGTATATTAGGGTGGTCGTATCTGTAATGGCAAATTTTCAACTTCAGTTTTATTCTTTCTCCAACCCACCATTTGGTGCCACTTGGTAAAAGACTGATGTAGCCCAAAAATTATCCCGATTGAAAAATATTTAGGACTAGCACAACGTGTTTGAAGTTTTGGATTTTACGAAATATCATCGTCTTTTTGAGTATAAGGATAAATTAGTCACATTTTTTGACCTATGACTAGTTTTAGCAGAAAGACTACATTCTTTTACTCAAGCGCAACTGACAAGTATGCCTAACTGCTAAAATGATGATAATAGTTTATTATATTTTTAATGAACAATTGACCATCACAATAGTATTTGACGCGCGAATCCCTTAGATCGATGACCATAAACCTATACCTGGTAGGCCTACTAGGAAGCCATCGCATTGCTATGTTCGTTTGATAGGTCTGATTTCTATCTGCAGGAATCTTTTGTTATACTACAGGCTCTTTATTATATGCTTAACTTTAGCACAAATTCTGATTTAACACGGACAAGGACCCAATAATAGTTGAATTACAGAAAAAATAGTGATGATATTTTCGTTTATTGTGGCAATCAGAGCAGAATGACACAGCGCATCACAGATAAAATTTATCAAGAACTGCTGCCAGGAAATTAATTAAAATAGGTGTTGAAATTATTGAGGTCATAATTTTTGTAGATCCATGAAATTACTTTTTACCACACAGGAGTCAAAGAGCAGCTTTTAAACAGCTTCTAAAGAGAGCATCATAATTGAGTGCCTGGTGAAGCCTACTCGCATTGTTGTCTATTTCATAATATAGAATTTATCCCTTTAAAAGTATACTTTTAGAGTTGAAAGAATGAACATAGAGTCAAACAATTGACACAGAAAGTGCTGTCAAGAGTGGACACAAATTACACTGCCTTTATTAGCCATTGTAAATTAACTACCTATTATAAATTAGCATGAAAGGCGATGGTGTCAAACACGTAAGCTGTGTACAACTCAAAATCTCTGCATCATGCTCAGCAATGGATCCAGCTGAAATTACAGTGGCACCAGGACATCTCAGACGACCAACCAATCCAAGGGAATAATTATATCACCCTCAAGACAACACCCATTGCTACACTCTTGGTGGCAGATGAGCACCTTCTTTGTGCAACATGCCAGAGATTTCACTTTGAGGGAAGTGTATCGTGAAAACTACACCATAGCTCAAACCCATGTAAAGACCAAATGCAATTTGAATTGTGACACAGGGTAATAATTCTTCAGGTCGAAAACATAATTATGCCTAAATCTGAGATAAAAATTCTCATCTAAAATGGGTTGCTACTTTTAACATTACACCAGTTCCTTGTACCCAGTAACCACCATGAACAATTACGGCAGAAAAAGAAATATTTCTGATAAATCAGACCTCATTAAGAATATTGGTGATTTTGCAGAATAAATTAATTACGTAGGACACAGATGAAACCACAAAATTTTTATATTTATCCCTTATAAATTATTATACTATTCCCTTACTGTAACAGTCTAAGAACAATAAGCTATTATTATCAATCAAGACAACAATGTAAAACAGGTAGTATTTGTAAAGACATAAGATATGATAGATGTTATCTGTGGTGCGGTGTGTCATACGGGTTTCTTGCCTTTGAGGAATTTCTCTTGAAGTGGCGCTATATAAATTGATGATTATGATTACGATAACAGTAGCATCATTATGTTTAAGTGTGGAACAACTACAAGTAGTTGAATTGATTCCTGGTTTGAAGATTCCTGGTTGATTACAACCATAATTATTATTATAGCTACTTTTGAGCATTAGATGACTTGCTATTATAAGGGTAAAACTCTGATGGCGTTGTGCTAGTCCTAAATATTAATATTTTCTCTTACAACTTTTTGTGTGATGTTTCTGGGGAGAATGGAACCAAATGGCGCCTTGGAGAACAGTCAATTCAAACTTTCATTTTTAACGACCACCCTAATGTATATATGTATGTATGTATGTATGTATGTATGTATGTATGTATGTATGTATGTATGACTCACACTGTATAATGTACATACATTCATGCATACATACATACATATCATCATCATCATCAAAATCCCTGGGCAATGCCCGTAAGTGTCCGACGCCACTCTCTGTCTGAGTCTGTCTCGCGTCATGCTGCCCAGGTTCAACGAGTCCGGTCAGCAGGTCTGCTCCATATCATTCACATCTTGGAGCAGCCAGACCACCTTGTCTGAATGAAGAGAATATTGGGAGAGAGGCACGAAGGACAACCTGGGTCAATGCCCGTATGTGTCCCACGCTCTCTCCCCCGACTCTCTCCACTGGTCTGTCCTGACCGGGCTGTGCATGTCAGCTCCACATCATGACACCTTGAAGCATCTGGGTCCCTATGTCGCTTATGCCGTGGGTTTTGGGGATTTCTGTGGTCTTGGTCTTTTACTGCCAGTGTATCTCCACCCATCTGGCAAACCTTCCTCATTTTATCCGGGCTTAGGACCGGCACAGGGAATTTGTTGGTTCCCTGTGGCAGAGGATGGATGCAGTTTAACGTCTTGCCCAGGACAAACATACATACATATACGTACATACAAACATACAAACATACATACATACATACATACATACATACATACATACATACATACATACATACATACATACATACATACATACATACATACATACATACATAGATATGCATACATACATACATACATACATAGATATGCATACATACATACATACATATGTACATACATACATACATACATACTCATTCATTCATTCATTCATTTCAAGAACTTATATAGCGCCTCTTCAAGAAATCCACTCAGAAGCGCAATACATACATGCATGCATACGTACGTCCATACATACATACATACATACATGCACACATACGTACATACATACATACATACATACATACATACATACACGCATACATGACATTGTGAGTCGTAAAAAGACCCCCGTATGTGTTTTTGCCAACCTCTTGGCCTGAAATTAGAATTTTTAAACATAATTTTACAATCTTAAAGACAGTTCATATATACATATGATGACCAGGTTTCATCAAAAATATTTCAATGAGAACAAAAGTTATATCATTTTTAGTGAGACCACCCACTTTAAACAAATTTAGTTTCGTTACCTTAACAGCAAAAAATTATTAATTTGACAGATTCCTTGTTTACCAACTTGATCATCTTGCTAAATGACTTCACACTCAAGTACCCTGTTTCTCTCCTAAATAATAATAATAAAAGTTTCCTGGATATATCAAGTTTACTGGATATATCGTGGCAATTTGAAAAAAATTATTCGAGATGACACTTAATAAAAGTAGATTTTTTACTTTTGTTTCGTTACGTTTTTTGAATCGTCAAAAACAGTGGGCGGTCTCACTAAAAGTGACATAACTTTGCCAGATTTGATCAAAAAATATTTTAAGCTAAACCAACGGATCCTTTAGAAAATTGCAGTTCACAGTTTGACAGTTGGCTTCATGCTCGGAGTTCATTTAATCATGAAACACTGCAGTTATGCCGTCTTTTCTGTCGTGAAATATTATTGGTGTTTTGGACGATATCTGGTAGAACTGTCGCTGACCACACTATTTATCGGATGGTATACAGACTTAGAACCGAACAGTCGAACGTCAGACATTGTAATACGCGGTGGTGTAGTTTGTTTGTTTGTTTTGTTTGTATGCGCACTTGTTATAGCGCCCCTTCAAGCTCTCACTTCTACTCAGAGGCGCTCCCGAATGCAGAGCGGACACTGCATCGGAATTTCACGCCGAAGCGCTGAGCAATTGCGAGTGAAGGACTTGCCCAAGATCCCTACGCGGCGAGGTGGATTCGAACCTACAACCTTCCGGCTGCAAGGCGACGACGCCACCACTACACCACCGCGCCCCACAATTTGTATGTGGGTATGTTCGTTGCCTAGCAGCCGGATGGAATGCAACTCAAGCCGCCTGGTAGGGACCTTGAGCAAGTTCTTCACTCGCAATGCTCTGGCGCTTCGGCGTGAAACTCCGCTGCAGTGTCCGATCTGTAATCGGAAGCGCTGCTGAGTAGAGAGCGTGAAGGGCGCCATAGAAATGTATATATAAATAAAAATAAATAAAATAAATAAATATAAACTCGGGTTATCCGTTACATGAAAGTTCGAATAAGCAACTTTTATCTGTTGCAGGCCTACTTAAAAGGCTCAATCGTGAATGTCTAGAATACTATAGATAACTCAGTAGCCTAACTGCATGGTCTTATATGTTTCAAATACGCAGTTATACCTCATTAATCTATCTTCCGTATCGCTATCATTTGATTAGAAATTTTTGATCAAGTTTTAACTATACTTGCATACCATTTGCAGTAAGAAAGATGACAGCCAGAAACTGTTCGCATGTGTATTCTCCCATCATAATTATTGTTCTCATATAACGCTGTAAATCTTTAAAATCTTCAACGCAAACATTTTTAAGACTTAGCGTCCTCCTAAAATAGCATTCTCCTGCTCTCCGCAACATCAGATGACGGCTGAACTGTGGATCGATTGTAGGCCATAGGGGGTCTACGTCAATTCGCAAGGGGTCTATGGACAGCGACGCACGTGCTAATGATTTCTCCAAGGTACTCGTTGTGCATTCGAATAGCAAGGCCAGTGGCGCAAATAGGGGGTGCTGGGGGTGCTTGAGCACCCCCCAGGGTCAAAAAGGTGACCCACGCAATTTTTCCAAATCCGATGAGTTTTTGGGTGGGGGTGGCGGTAGTGGGCTCACTTCTGCTCTTTCAGTCTTTCAGATTTAACAAACAAACAAGTTCCTTCATCCACTGTATTATAATTTTTAGTCAAATGCATGGTTCATAAAGCACCAGATTTCAGCGTCTAGTTAGTCTACCTGAATTTGTCTGAGTCTCGAGAATTTACCTAGTGATGGATGAAAAGTCTTAGCGATGGGCCCTTGTTTCTACATTACATTTTCTCACCTATTTATTGATAAATAATGGTACGACTTAAATGATAATACCGTGTGTGCTATTTTAATAGGACTTAGCTAAGAATTGTTTTCCTTAAAATTAGTATTATAATATAGCTATTCAGCAGTGTTTAATCTAGACATCTCTAGCGGAGAAAGCCCCAAAAATGAAATTTTTACCAAGAACAATTTGACAAAATGATAGTACTTTTTGGTTGCTGTTTACATTACACAAACTGCTAAACTGTTCCATGATCTTATTTACCACTATATAATTATGATGTTATTATTTACTATGAGGTTATTATTTACTATCATATTGTAATGATGATACTACCATAATATTGTGATATTACAATGTGTATAACTTATTGGTAATATTTGTACAAATAATACCTTTGTACAACTAGGCCTACATGATTCCTCTCCAGTGCTGTCTTTGAAATTGTCAAATTTTAAAATGTTTTGCTCCTTGAAGATTTGAACCGTTACTACTTCACTTCAAAATGTTAGTAGTTTGGTCGTTCGTGCTTGGTTGTATGCTATTTGTAACAATTCCTGCTAATTGTGTCCTGGTAAGCAAATCAGGACCATCGTGGGCAGTAATGATAAACTGATTCCAGTGCTACAAAGTAAACTTAGGCCTATATAGACCCAATTATAGCTACGTCTGCGTAACAGTTAGTCATTATAATAACCCAACTGAAGAAGAACCGAGTTGCTGAACTTATTATTGTCGTTATAATCATAGTTATTAAAAATCCATGGGCGGAAACTTAGAGGAACAGAGGGAACGGTCTCCCAAAGTTTGTGTTGAGGGACAGTGATGCTTATATCCCCAACATTTAAGAAATATTCATATAATTATGATAATAAAATAAATTCATACAATGTTCATTCATTCATTCATTCATTCATTCGAGTATTTATATAGCGCCTCTTCAAGGAAACTACTCAGAGGCGCTCCCAACTCCAGTACGAACAAACAGAACAGTTTTTAAGTGCTTATAGAATGTGTCAGAGAGTGATCTATAGGGAACAGGCGCAGCTCAAGTGGGAGGGCATTCCATACCACTGGGCCAACCACAGAAAAAGCACGATTCTGCATGATGGAGGTACGAGCAAACGGGACAAAGAGTACTTCCCTATCAGCCGAGCGTAGGGACCGACCAGTCCGAGCACTTAACACAGGCCGACAAAGATCGAGTAGGTAAGATGGAGCAAGGCCTAGCTGGCATCGCCATATAAAGGAAGAGATTCTGAATTCGATGCTCTGACGGACAGGGAGCCAATGGAGAACCTCTAGCATGTAATTTGTAACATGACCAAATTTGGGCAGATGACCAATGAGGCGTGCTGCAGCGCGCAGAATACGGTCAAGAGAAGATAATCGACCAGATGGTAAACCAGCATAAAGGGATAGGCAATAGTCAAGACGAGCTGAGACAAAGTAATGTACAAGCGTAGTTGCAGCGTCAATTGAGAGAGAGAGAGAGCGAGCGACAGTGCGAAGCTGGCGCAGCTGATAGAAACAAGAGCGACTGAGACGATTAATGTGAGGTACAAAAGTAAGTTATCCACTGTATGTCCATAATGAGGAATTTTGCGAAGATGGCAGCTTAAATGCTACCATAACACCATTATACACTGCGCAAATAAAAGAAATTCTTAAACAATGGGAGGGAACATTTATTGAAATCTTAAACCACGTCTCTGACCACTGACACCATGAGTAATTTTGCTAAGACGACAGCTTCAAAAGTTACTATTACAGAGTGGAAATTCAAAAATCTTTTAAAAATGGGAAGGTAGGCTACATTGTTTGAAGTCTTAAACCATATTCTTCAGCTCTGAAATAATGAGAAATTTTGCTGTGATTGAGCTAAAAATACTACTACTACAGAGGTAAAGAAAACAAATTTGAGCAATGGAAGGGGACATTTACTGAAGCCCTAGACCATGTCTTTGAGCACTGAAATAAGGAGTATTTTTTCAAGATGACAGTCTAAAAATAAGCTACGGTTACAGTGTGAAAATAAAAATAAAACTCTAAGCAAGTGGAAGGCCACACTCTGAAGTCCTAAGCTACAATGTATGATTACCAGTATTAAAAAATGAGCCAATTTTTTTTATTAAGATGGCAACTTAAATGACTGCCAATACATTATTGAAATTCAAAAATATAAATAGTGGGAGGGGACATTTCTTCAAATCTATGACCATGTCTTTGAGCAAAGAAATTTTGAGAAATTTCGTACAAATGACAGCCTTGCAGTGCAGAAATTTTGAAAAATTTGATGTTTTGGACGGGACACACCCCAGGGCTTTTCCAACTTGCAGTTATTGACTAAATGTGCAGTTCTAATTGAATTTATGCAGTTGTGAAAGCACTTCTATGCAGCCAGAAAGAGCTGGCAAACAATAGCCCGAAACGTGCTCAAGCTGATTTCAACAGTTAAAAATGCGTTGGCTTCTGGGGCTCCGCTCCAGACCCCGCTGAGGGACCTTACGACACCCCAAACCCCATAGTCGGGGTAGGTTATGCGTCTTCGGCATTCGCAGCTTCGCGCCCTCGGTGCTTACAATAATTTTGAGCACCCACAGAAAAATTTTCTGGTTGCGCCCCTGAGCAAGGCAGTCATAATCTTTGTAAACAGTTTAAAGACTTAGTGTCCTCCTTAAATAGCATTCGCCTGCTCTCCGCAACATCAGACAACGGCTGAACTGTCGATCAATTGTATACAGCCATATGGGGGTCTACGTCAATTCGCAAGGGGTCTATGGACAGCGACGCACGTGCTAATGATTTCTCCAAGGTGCTCTTGGTGCATTCGAATAGCAAGGCAGTCATAATTTTTTTAAACAGTTTAAAGACTTAGTGTCCTCCTTAAATAGCATTCCCCTGTTCTCCGCAACATAAGACGACGGCTTAACTGTGGATCGATTGCACCCTACGTCAAATTCCGCCAATAATTCGGAACGGGTCCATGAGGGCAGCGATCGAGGCACGTGCAATAATTTCTACACGATCTTCGTTCTTTCGAATAACAAGGCAGTCCTAATTTATGGGTAGCCACTTCTATTGTCCTAGAGAAGAGAAATTTTCCATACGATACAGGCAAAGAGAAACCACACGTCTACAAATTTTCTACATGTATGTCATAGCCTACACAGCAGTTGCGCAACACACCATTTTGGCGTTGCGTGCACTCCAAACTGTCATTCATCGGAATCATTAACTCCGTGACAACAGTAGAAGTAGACGTCAGTGTGGAAAAGGATGCACTCACTCACAGTAGGCCCGTTGCGAACGATCCATAGTCGGGGCTCTACAGCTTTTAGATAAACGACCTGAGCTTCGACTTCCTTGCTTGCTGACATTCGCTATTCAGCCTATTGGCTTTGCAAGAGCTTGCGTGATAATGGGACCGTCCATAAATGGCGTCACGCACCTATGAGGAAGGGTTACACGTTTGTAACGATTTGTGACGGTACCTTACCAGCAGTGGCGGCGCCAGGGGGGGGCTGGAGGGGGCTAAGCCCCCCCTGAAGGCGTCTCAGCCCCCCCAAAGCAAAATGCGGAAAATGTCTATAACGGCTAATTTCGTAATAAGAAAACTAGACAATCATCAACGGCATCGCAATCTATTTGAGACTGAAGTTAGCGACTTCCTTTCTTGGCCTCAGTCTATGAAAACGGGTGACAAGTTTGCACCCTTACCTTTTGACCATACAACCGGACAGGGTTGTCGAAATTGTCGAAGAAACATCATGGCTCTTAGACACCTCGTTTCAGATTGTACCGTTTTATAATTATTAGACGTATAGAAATATCGAAATTGCCTAGTTCTTCAAAAAGTGGTGCAAAGCTGTATTTTCTCTTGATTTTTCGCATATTTCACAAATTTAATCATCGTCACAAAAGAATGTTTAGGATTTTCTTCCTCCTGCAATCAACTATATAATCATAGCGTAGATGCTTGCGCCAGTGGCGGTGTCAGAGGGCTAGGGGTTATAGCCTCTAAATGTGGCTCAGCCCCCGCCCCCAAAGCAAAAAGCAGAAAATACCCATAACGGCTTATTTCGTGATAGGAAAGCTAGACAATGGTCAATGGCATCGAAATCAACAATATAATTTATTATATATAATATACATATTCTATATAAATATATATATATATATTAAGTTTTATAGGTCATTTCATTCGTTGTATTGCAAATGCTACACATTTAGTGAACCAGTTTTGTTGCATTTAGTAGCTGCCTACTGTAAACCGTTTCTTCTTTATTGAATGGAAGCTGTCAGCCCTACCAAAAGTGAGCTGGACTCTTTAAAGTGCACTTACAGCTCTGCAATATGTGAAATTTTTTAAGTCTCCCATAGTGGTGTTGCATCTGTACTGCACTTCATGCATGAAAATAATATTACAGACTGCTGATTATCCAGAAGATTGCGTTTTATCCAGAAATGCCTTTGACACAACAATGTAGTTGTCAGATTTGCATCATGTTTCTCTTACACACCTCAAATGTGTGTGCTTTTGTAATTTTCGGTATAATAATTATTATATTCTTGTTGTGTATACCACCACTGTCTGGGAATGTAGGCCTACGTTTGATATAATGGTCAACTAAAAAGTCCTAGTGCTATTAGCATATATATGTAAAACATTTGTGTGCAGATAATTATAATTATAATCATAAAATAATTGTGTGCATATATCTAAGCATGCATACTTTTGTATTAAGGAAACTTTAACTGTTCTCTGTCATTAGTAATATGCAGGCAGATAATTATAATAGTGTCCTGTGAATGCTGTTGGACACCTTTATTGTGTTTTATTTTTATTTGTGATTACTTAAATTGAATGTTCAGGGTAACGGGCTCTGTTGTCATAGACCCTGGTCAAATCGGATCCATCCATTATTGTGATGCCTTTTTTATTGTAAAATTTCTGAGTATTAATACTGTGTTGGAAACCTTTATTGTGATAACTTGGAACTCGAGTCCGGGTCCATGGCCGATTTTTTCTACGATAAAACTGAATTGCACACCATTTTATTGTAAAATTTCTGAATAATAATCCTGTGTTGGACACCTTTTATTGTGACAATTTGGATCTCGAGTCTGTGTCTATGGTTGACTTTTAATACGATAATACTGAATTGCACACCATTTTATTGTGAAATTTCTGAATATTAATTCTGTGTTGGACACCTTAATTTTTTGTGATAACTTGGAACTCGAGTTCGTGTCCATGGTCGACTTTTTATACGATAATACTGAATTGCACACCATTTTATTGTAAAATTTGTGAATATTAATTCTGTGTTGGACACCTCTATTGTGATAACTTAGAACTCGGGTCCGAGTCCATGGTCGACTTTTTATACGATAATACTGAATTGCACACCATTTTATTGTGGAATTTCTGAATATTAATACGGTGTTGGACACCTCTATTGTAATAACTTGGAACTCGAGTCCGTGTTCATGGTCGACTTTTTATACGATAGTACTGAATTGCACACCATTGTATTGTGGATTTTCTGAATATTAATACGCTGTTGGACACCTTTATTGTGATTTATTTTTATTTGTGATTATCTTAATTGAATGTCCAGGGTAACGACCTCTGTTGTCATAGACCCTAGTCAAATCGGATCAATCCATTATTGTGATTACTGTTTTATTGTAAAATTTCTGAGTATTAATACTGTGTTGGACACCTTTTATTGTGATAACTTGGATCTCGAGTCTGTGTCCATGGTTGACTTTTTATACGATAGTACTGAATTGCACACCATTGTTTTGTGGATTTTCTGAATATTAATGCGCTGTTGGACACCTATATTGTGATTTATTTTTATTTGTGATTATCCTAATTGAATGTCCAGGGTAACGGTCTCTGTTGTCATAGACCCTGGTCAAATCGGATCCATCCATTATTGTGATTACTTTTTTATTGTAAAATTTCTGAGTATTAATACTGTGTTGGACACCTTTTATTGTGGCAACTTGGATCTTGAGTCTGTGTCCATGGTCGACTTTTTACACAATGATACTGAATTGCACACCATTTTATTGTAAAATTTCTGAATATTAATGCTGTGTTGGACACCTCTTATTGTGACAACATGGATCCCGAGACTGTGTCCATGGTTGACTTTTTATACGATAATTCTGAATTGCACACCATTGTTTTGTGGAATTTCTGAATTTTAATGCTGTTTTGGACACCTCTTATTGTGACAACTTGGATCCCGAGACTGTGTCCATGGTTGACTTTTTATACGATAATACTGAATTGCACACCATTGTTTTGTGGAATTTCTGTATATTAATGCTGTGTTGTACACCTCTTATTGTGATAACTTGGAACTCTAGTCAACGGTGTTTTTGAGTGCTTGCATATCGGTATATCAAAGACAATAGGGACTTTACATTACCTCACTTTCTGCACCACATAGCTACTCGGGCTGCTATGTGCACACGCACAGTATATAATGCATTGCCTTTCGGCTCAGTTGACTAAAATTTGGGGTATGGTACAGCGCTGGCACGGCATAGACTTGACGCGGACGCATTTGAGGACCTCCCATTCTCCTTTGCTACCTTAGTTGGATACCTTTGTTTATGAAATTTCGGAACTTAATCTAGGTTTGCGGCCGGATACTCTAAAAATCAAAAACCTCAACAATTGCTGACTTCGTTT